>JAQHUG010000096.1:782533-794497 GCA_028555095.1 Dicrostonyx torquatus | reverse complement strand
GGAGGAGGAGGAGGAGGAGGAAGAAGAAGAAGAAGAAGAAGAAGAAGAAGAAGAAGAAGAAGAAGAAGAAGAAGAAGAAGAAGAAGAAGAAGAAGAAGAAGAAGAAGAAGGGCTATTGTAAGTCACTGGCACGGCATTTGTCACGCATGTTCCAGGTACCGAACAAGGACACAGTGTTAAGAATCCTTAAACTCGTGCCCACAGATTACCCGGGGGCTGGGAGAGCACAGTATCCGGTACAGCAGGTCTCATCACAGTGGAGGGAGGAGGTGTCACCTGGGAGCACACAGCTCTGTGCTTCACTTCTCCATCAGCAGGAAAGCTGAGGACTGTTCATGCCGCTCTCCTCCTGGAGGTGGTTGGCACCGAGAGAGGGTGCTGGGCATCTCTTCCACAGGCACACGCCCTTACTCAGGCACTCCCGGTCTCACCCCACGCGCACCCACAGGTTGATTCCTCTAAGATCAGAAAGATAAAAGATGGAGAAATACCTGCAGCTGAGCCCTGCTTATACAATGTAATCCCATGATTGATTGATCATGCCCAGGGACTGCAGATCAAATCCCTTCCTCACCATCACTTTGGAAACAGCGTTGAGAATGTACTGTTTCTGATTACATGAAGATTTAAGGCAAGGAACATTCTGTCAAAATACCCAAACCAATTCTGGTTTTACAGTGTTACATTTTGCTCTGTTAATTCAAGATTTTCCAAATACCGTCATAGCATAGATAGAACACATTCACTGAGATATTGTCGAGGCAGGATTCCAGTTTAACTTTAAACACAGAAAAATTTCCCCTGGGACTTATATTGATTCCCAGTGGGAACCACAAGCACTGTTGGTGGGTCTCACTAATTATGTGGTTTCTCTGTGTGTAAACACTTGTCTTCTACATGTGTAAACATGTACAGAACATAGACTTTTCCAGTGCTGGCCCAAGGATGTACACAGATACACACACCTATGGTCTTTGGTCTCCCTGTAACTGTCCCCACACACACACACACACAAAGTAAGACTGTCACTGCTCCTCTGGCTATTAACTAATACAGTAAGAGGCGTGAGGCAATGCCACACTGGCAAAGCACTTTCAGCAAAAGCAGGAGTTTGGGTCCCTAACATCCATGTCAAAAACTGACTGTGGGCTGGTTGGTGGTGGGGCACACCCTTAGTTCCAGTGCTAGGGAGGCAGAGGCAGAGGTAGCCAGATCTGAATTGGAGGCCAGCCTAGTCTACAGAGCAAGCTGAAGGACAGCCAGGGCTACAGAAAGAAACTCTGTCTCAAAAAACAGAACAGACAAAAACTGAGTGCAGTAGCCATCTCTAAGCCCAGTACTGGGGAAGGAGACAGGTGAGTCAGCTAAGCCTCTGGACCTTGCTAGCCCACCAGAGGAGTTGAATTGGCAAGTTCCAGGTTCAATGGGGGACCCTGTCTTGAGAAATAAGATGGCCAGTGATTGAGGAAGACGCCTGGTTTCCACACACAAATGCAGAGCACATACAAATAAATTTTAAAAATATCTATAATCCAAACTAGTTAGAGTCATAGCAAATCTTCACTTTTAAGAATGACATTGAGTATAGACACAGGGATTTTTCTAGGAAACCAATGAGGTCACCAAAAAAGAAGCCACAGTTCCTTGATTATTGAAGGACTAAACAAGTCATTCTGATCACTGCCCTAAACGGCAGTGCTGACTAGAACATGAACTCGCAGCATGGTGAAGATCTCTGTGTACAGACCCACACCAAGCTTGCTCTTCCATTGCTTGGGAACTACACTGTCAACGCTGCCAAAAGATATCACAGGGATGTGCAACGCTGTGGTCGTGCCAAATGCCCAGCGCTTTCTCCTAACCTGTGTGGGAGAAAACACATGAGAAAGAGTCAATGATGACAGCAATTGAAGATTATGGCCAAGACTAGTCCCCCAGGAAAGGAAACTACTGGTTATAACTAAAATATATGTCACTTCATGCAGCGACCACCTCGACCAGCAAGGAAGAACGACCACCACTTGAGGATATTCTTCTCAAATCACACTTTATTACGGAGCCTCCTGATTGAAGGGAGAGCATGAAGCGAGGAACTCTGAGGACTAAAATGCAGCTGCTTATATAGGGAAAAGATATATGGGTCGCCACAGGATTGGCTACCGATGCTCTGCCGACACCAGGCGCCACGGAATAGGCTAAGGACATACAGGCTATGCGCATGCGCAAAGCATAGGACACAGTCCAGAGAGCATTACCTATTATGGAGTTGTTTACCTCCGAACTGCAAGGTAATAAACACCATCTTGTAATGGCGTTTAACTCGGCTCCCTGCAACTTCAGAAAAGCCCCATACACTGTATTAAGTCTGTGGATAAAAACATCAGCTAACAGCTTTTGATCACTGACTCTGTCCCAAATCTTCACTATCCTGGCTTTGGTCTTGGTTAAGCCTCATAATTATTTGTTGGCTAGAAACTGTCATCATGCGTCGTATCGTTATTACACAGGCGTGTATGCTTTGGAGATGCATAGTAAGTGCCTAGAATACGTGAGTTTCAAGTTACTATCTCCCTCCAGAACCCAGCGACTGGATTCAAGACACGTTGTTGCAGTGTTTAGTTTCTGCGTATGTCCACAACTGATGTGTCCTACAGCTTCAGGATATTTCTATGTGTGCTTGTGTGTGCAGTACATATTTGAGGGGGGTTGTTTAATACTTTTTCTATTTCTCTATCAGCTTTGTACTTTGATGGACAAACAGGCCCACTTTATCATATTTTGCTGTTCAATCCCTATTCCAGTAAAATCTAATAGAGGTTTTTTATATATTCCTGAGATAGCACCCTAAAACTTTTTAAACATACTGTTTCAAAAATGTTTTTAAATCCACTGAGAGAAACTATGTCTATGGGCCATATTCTCAGGTGATCTAAAGACTGAAGTCATTTTAGTTGTCACGCACCCTGCTCCTTCTCTGTCTTTGTGTGTTTGTGTGTGCGGTTTAGAGCCTGTCTGGCTTCTGGGTATTTTTGCCTGGCTCTGAGTTCAGGCTCCCTGACACTGCACCTCTATATTGCTTGGAGAGTCAACTTAAAATATACAGTCTCCAGACGGGAATGATTTAGCAAAATTAAAAACAGACAAGGGGTAGGGAAGGCGGGAGGTGTCAAATGTTTCTCTACCCACTATCAGTTTGATGTGGTAGCCTTGTTCCTACCTAGTCCTCCGTCATGCTGCCCTCTACCCAAAGCTAAAATGTCTGAGACGGTAACAGAATCCACACGAATAGAGCTGTGTAGGCCCCTCTGTCCCGCATCTAACCCAGCACAGAGAGTTTTAACTGTGGCTTGTTTCAGTTAAATTGTGCTGCACCTCAGGATGAAGATGGTAGTTTCAGTGCCCATCAAGAGGCACCATAAACTGTGTAAGTACTGGCAAGAGTTTTCTTGTCCTTCATAGAAAGTCGGTGTTTCTGACAACTTATTTGTTTTTGGAATAGACTCTTTCCAAACAAAACCATGACATATTGGTGAGTTGATACTAGTGTCACCAGCCTTATAGAGCACTCGCTTATTTATTTTTCATGCACACACTTAATTAAAATCTCTTCTCTGGTTAGAAACAAATCTAGTATGAAAATTGCAAAGAAGGTACCTATAGGCAAGCAATGCCACATAATAGATCCACTTTTGAGTGGAATATGGGGTAGGGCAGTTCAGGAGTACTGAGAAGTTTAACTATAAAAAGAGAATTTCCCAGTGATCCCAGATCTTGAGTCAGCATCATTTGGTTCAGCCATCCCTTCATAGTTAGGCTCACAGTGCTGATTCACAGTGCCATGAGGTAAACACGTGCAGAAATGGTTAGTGAGGAGCCAATGAAGATCACCGTTTTCTTCTCCTTTGGTCCGTTGTTTTCAGTCTTACACTCATCTTAAAAGCCAGCATAGGCAAAAGATGATGCTGATTAAGCTATGGTCTATTGCACACCTCCCGAATACAGTTAGAGCATGGACCCAGAACTGGTTGAGGTTGTAGCTCACTTTTAACATGGGTCCAATCTCTGAGCTCTGGTGCAGATACAATCCTTGTATTCTTCCTGTTAGCACCTTGCACGCTTTTCTGAAGGATACAACCCATGGGTCTCAGCAGCACAGAAAAGATAAGATATCCTGTATCGTTCATCTTCAGCAAACAGTCTGTATTTACAATACCATGCCAGTCGTTTCTGACTACCACTTAGGGCAATTTTGCTTAGCCTAGCGGAATGTCTTGGAAACTACTGGCAATGATTTAGCCTCCAAAATTGGAACACATTTAGTAGAGACAGAAAGCCTATGAACAAATAGTGGGCATGTGCCAGAGTAAATAAGTGTGGTTCATGAGCTGCGGTCAGAAATGTCTCTCTTTCAGAATGCAGGCAAAGCCTTTGCCAGCGTTTGCCATAAAGCCATCTCACAAAGCCGTTTTTCCTCTCAGTAAGACAGACTCAATGAAAGAAGGATTCTAGCTCACAGTCTCCTCTTGGGGCTGTCATCACAGGTCATGCCAAAGACGACCTGAACTGAGAGGACTTTTTCTCCAATTAGTCTTTCTTACTCAGCCTGCCAAGCCTCCCTGAAAAAAAAAAAAGAAAAAAGAAAAAAAGAGTCCTGAGGGAATTGTAGGCTGCAAGGGTTGGTGGAGGAAAAACTGCAGCATGCAAAGCCAGTCCCAGGATCTCACAGTAAACCACAGAGTCATTTTGCTTCGCCTCTTTTCCAAACCCCAGCTTTGGCCTGTACTGCCTAACTTCTTCGAAGCACTTGGTGAGGCTATCGTTACTGAGAGAGATATGGTGGAGTCAAGGAGAAGAACCTTCTCTTATGGAGAGAAAGAGACAATCCTGCACAGTGTCCAGTTCGGGTTGTTTGCATTTCCTTTGGAACTTAACTCCTGGATCCCACATCACTGAGGTCTTTAGGGCACGTGGGCTAGAATGACATGTTCTCTGATGCAGTGTGTGCACACTTGCCCACTGAGCACAGAGTGTGGTTTTGTGTGATTTTCTACTCCTGTGTAGTGACTGTAGTTTTGTGGTGGTCACTGAAATTCAAGAAGGAATATCTCTTTTAAACAACTGAAGGAACCATAAATCAATACCCAGCAAGATTCACTCCCTGTGGGATTTTTCATGGAGGGCTGTAGAGTCCACCTTCAATAAAGCATGCAGTAAGAGAGGCCATTGTCCAAAGCCTGGTGAGTTCTGTAAAACGGCGAAGCGTGGGTGAGTGCCTGAGAGCTACCTCCAGCACAACAGCTTCAGGATAAGGAAACCCAAGACAGTGTTTCCAAAGTAAGTGATGGATTTCCTATCAGGTAGGAATGGCATAGTCAAAAGAGAAGAGTCTCCACTGGACACCCACCATATGCCAGGCGTTTTGCTGGGGACTGAGAATACATACAGAGGAAAGACAGAAAGGAAGATGTCAAAATGTTGACTATTGTCAATTTTGCATATGCCATCTTAGAGTCTTTGTTCACTTTGGAGACAGTTTATAATGTGTATTTATTTTATTTGTGTGTGGGGGGGTGGGAAAGCACACAGTTGCCACTGCAAGGGTCCCACATGTGGTAAGAGTGCAGCGTTCCTTAAGGCAGAGTCTTTGGTTTCTGCTGCTGCGCTGCACACCTTGGGTAGTTGGCCCCAAAGCTTCTGTGTGAGTCACCTCTCTCTTTCTCCCATCTTGCTGTAGAAGCATTGAGATGACAGCTGCCCACCAACACATCTGATTTTACATTTTCAAACACGAGTTCCAGGGACTGAACTTTGGTTGTCAGGCTTGTGACAAGTCAATCAAGGGCTAGAACGACAACTTGGTGATTAGGGGTACTGGCTGCAATTCCCGAGGACCCGGGTTAGAGTCCCAGCACTCACAAGCCGGCTCACAACCATCTGGAATCCAGTGCCAAGGGTTCCAGTGCCCTCTTCTGGTCTCTGCAGAGTGCACTGAATTCACAGTACACAAATAAACATGCAGGCAAAACATTCATATACCAAAGGTAATAAAATAATATAATGGAAGGTGAATAATGTGTCTTTCTATTTTCAATAGAATGAAAAAGTGTCATTTCCTTGTGCTAAGAAGTTGAAGTTGATGAAGATGGAGAATGACCCAATGATTTAACTACTGAGTGATACATTCATATACAAAAGTACTCACAGACGGCACCGTTCGCTTAGGGGCCAGTGCTAAGTGGGGTGTGTACCTCAGATGGAAGAGCAACAGGCTTAAGAGATGGAAAAGGCAATTATTTTGGATTATGATTTCTTGCTTAGACATGTAATTCTGGACCAAGTGCTTATTCACACAGCTTCCTGTCTTGTCAAGTGGGGTAACTACTGTACTGTGTTGACAAAATTGAGAGGATTAAATGTGAAAATACATCTGAGAAAGTGCACCGGTCTATACATATCAGTATAAAATGGTATTTTTATAATTAGTTTCACAGTATTATTTGTTAACCATCTATCTATCTATCTATCTATCTATCTATCTATCTATCTATCTATCTAATAGGTTTTCTGTACCCTGATAATAGGTTTCTCTACTGATGCAGTAAGCCAGATCAAGCCAAATTAAAAAATAAAAGACCACATTTATTCTGGGCAAATTAGCTCCCAGGTAACTTCTCCAGCTCCCAGAGATTGAGGCGGGGAAGGGGTAAGAAAAAAAAATCACATGGCAGATCTAAAGTGGGGCATTTATGTTCCCTGTAATTGAGGGGTGATGATGTGTCATCCACAAGCTGGGTTTGTGCCCAAGTAGGGTACGCTTTTAGGGGGGGAGGTCCTGGGCAGCTAGTAGCTTCAAGGAAGGAGTCGCTGCAGCTGTCCAGAATGCTGAACTGGACTTTTGGGTTTTGACTTTTTGGCTTTTCTGAGGGCAGGGTTTGGAGGGAGAGAAATGGGGCCAAGCTGGTGATTCCAGCAGAACACTATCTATGTATCTATATTTCTATCTACCTACCTGTCTGTCTGTCTATCTATCTATCTATCTATCTATCTATCTATCTATCTATCTATCATCTATATATCATTGATCTATCATATATTTACCCATCTATCTATCAAGCAGTAATGTCATTGATCCAGAATGATACCACATTTTGTTTAGTCATGCTCAATAATCTTTCTTCTATGAATTAATGCTAAGGAATAAAATAATCCATATCAATATTTAAATATAACAACTGAAGTGATCAGTTAGGCGGTGGTGGCACACACCCTTAATCCCAGCACTTGAGAGGCAGAGGCAGGAGGATCAGAGTTTAAGGCCAGCCTGGTCTACAGAGTGAGTTTCGGGACAGCCGTGGATAAATAAAAAGCCCTGTCTCAAAAACAACAAAACAACTCCCTTCCCAAAGTAGAATTGAAGTGATAATGAAGAGGAAAGGGAAGATCAAAGCAAGAAAATGCAGGAAAACCTGTGCCCACCATATAGAATTGAAAACCTGTGCCCACCATATAGAAGTGAAAACCTGTGCCCACCATATAGAATTGAAAACTTGTGCCTACCATATAGAATTGAAAACCTATGTCCACCATATAGAATTGTAAACCTATGCCCACCATATGGAATTAACCCATTCAGGAGTTGGGATTAATTTGAGTATAGTAATGGTGGATGTATGAGCACCAGGAGAAAAGGCCAGTTTCTTTACAATGAAATTTGAGTCCCCTCATCTCACTTTTCTTCTTTTGCTGACTCCCAAGTCTCCTCTCAATTTCACCTCACCAAAAGGCACACACATGTCCCTTCCGCTTTTCTAGTTGCTTTAATTCGACCCGGACTTTGTTGCTCTACCCTTCTGTGCTGAGCCCAGCTCTTGCGATAATTTTGTCTGGCACACTTCTACAGGAGCCCTGCAATCACAGAGCTGTTTGCCTGCTTCCCTTTGACAATCACAGAAGCCAGGATGATATGTATTCAAAATGCACCGGAATAAAACAAAACAACAGCAAAGCACACAGTCACTGCAAGGACAAAAAGTGTCATAGTGTATATGTCATTTCCACCCAAGGCTCTCAAACATTCTGCTGTATTGCCATTGCTGGAGTTTTTCTCCCTCCCCCATCCCCAACTAACCTCCAGAGCTCAAGATTAAAAAAAAAAGCCTTGATGAAGGATGGAGAAATGAATCTTGGAAAAATAATCAATTCTCTTCAAAGTGCTTTGAGTTTCTGATCTTTCTCGGTTGGTGGTTTTACTTACCCCACTGACCATTTTAGAACAATTGCACTGTGAATCCCATATCAGCAAGCACTTATAAGGCCTGATAAAATATGGCAGAATCAAAATCTAACTACCCTTATTTCCTATCTCAGCCGTATTCCGTGATCATTTTGTAAAAATTATTAAAAAATTTATTTCCTTCAGAATCACTTAAAGGTACAGAAGATGAGGAAGATGTTACAGAAATTGATGAAAAGGAAACCCAGATCAAACTGAGATGGGATAAGTATCAGGCTGTTGATTTGGTAGACTGGAGAAAGCTCAAATACACACACACACACACACACACACACACACGCACGCACGCACGCACGCACGCACGCACGTACATACACACACTGATAGAAGAGGCCTCCAGATGAAGTTGCTTTTTAAAAAGCTTTAAACTGTATGTATGTGTGCATACATTGTCTGTCCATCTGTCTGTCTGCCATGGAGTACATGTGGCGGTCAGGCGGCAAGTTTGGCCACTGGTTCTCATCTACCCTTGTTTCTGCTGCTGTGCTGTATCCTACAGGGCTACCCGGCCTGGGAGGTTCTGGGCGATTGTCCTGTGCCTGCCTCCTAACGTGCCAGAGAAGGACTGACGTTACAGATGCACACCGATGCACCCGGCCTTTTCTTCTTTGATGTGGGCTCCAGGGATTGAATTATGTTACCAGGTTTGCTGTGTATGGCTTGTAGGTTGGCAGGTTGAGCCATCTTCCCAGGGCCCAGATGGTGTTTCTTTACGTGTACGAGTGTCTTACCTTTTTCCTTGTTTGGTTCTGCACAATTAGTGTTTTTAATAATTTGCTCTAATTTGGAAAAAAAATAAAAGCACAACAAAAAAGTTTCACTTGACTATTCTAGAGGCCTGAGGGAACAAAACTGAAGAGCGGATCCACCTTCCAGCACTGCAGTATGACCAGGGTGTCTGGATACCATCAGGGCACTGCAACCATATCCCAAAGGGACTTCGTTGTAGGAAAAGGGTTTAATTCTTTTCCTCTTTGTAACCTTGTGAAATTTCCACATCTTTCAGGCTAGAAATGATTGTGTTTGGCACCACAGCCTCTGGTGTAATGGCCTGTGCTTGTTTTCACTGCAACGAAATCAGCTTTCAAAATAAATCATCTGTAACAACATTCGACTCCTCAAATCATATAATCCTATTAACGGAGTTTCATTTTTTCCCCCACTGTCACTGGTCTGACAAGACGGGCTGAGTGTATGTGTGGAGCCAGAAGGCCTTAGAGGTTTTGGCTGTGGTGAGGTGAGCTCCTCGGCTGCAGACGTGTGGGAGCTCACTGCGCCTTGCGTATCCTCACCTGTGTTTCATCTTACCTCACGTGCTTTGTGGGTAACAGTCACGCAGTCACTCAACAACTCAAGCTCCTCAAGAAGTAGCCCACGCTGGGCTGTGGGAAGCCTGGTAGGCACCATGCTTGTCGCCGGGAATAAGACGTCTGTCAGGATCAAGCACGTAGGTTCACTGAGTGGGAAAGTATCCCACCTGGCTGCATGGAATCTTTACCTGAAGTAGAGGTAGTATGGTAAAACCTATAAAGGTATTTTCTTATCATTTTGGAGTTCTCAGGAGAGTATGTTTTTTTTTCTTTGGTGATGAAAACAAGAAAAAGAAACGACTTGCAATAACCAAATAGCTTGTTTTTCTTCTGCCAGCAGTGAGAAAGAGTTTCCAGAAAATATTAGGGGGTTTCAAACTCAAATGTTCTGACCCGCTTGTAAACAGTCTGAGACATGGCTAAACTTGGGTTTATCAGTCCGGCAACTTGTTAACTGTTTGGGAGTGTAACGATCTTATCAAAGCAATCGGCTGAAGCAGTTGTAGCACTTTTATAATCCTCTATAATAAGCGACAGGTCCCAAGTGATGGGAGCCAGCACCACATACTGGGTTGGACAAGCTGCTCTCCTCTGGGCAGAGATTTGAAGATAAGCCACCTCTGCTCTCCAGGCGGTCCCCTTCACTTCAGCTCTTGGAGACAGCCTTGTCCATGAGCCAGCATCTTCTGGCATCCCATTGACATCTAGACTGAACTGTAAATCCAGTTTTCAAAGTCAGTACAAACTTAGCATCAGACTGACTTTGTCCTTTTAAAAGCTTTCCCTGAGTCTGAATTCACAGCTTTCCTGCTGTTCTTTCTCAACTAGTAAGTAACGCTTACCCTAGAGTTGAGCCCTGTTTTTGAATTCTATCTCTGCCATTTATTAAACTAATACATTCGGTGAAGGTATTCAACCTCATTACAATGCAATTTGTCAATCTACTGACAAAGTCTGATAATATTACCTTGTTTGGGCTAGAAATATGGGTTAGTGGGTAAAGACACTTGCTGCCAAACCTGTTGACCTGATTTTGATCCGTGAGACCCACTTGGTGGAAATAGAGCCAGCTCTACAAAGTTGCCCTTTAACCTTCTCATGCCCACCATGGCATGGGATTACCCCCATCTCCACATAAATAAGCAAACAAATGTGGTAAGAAGATCATCTGGCTTAAAGGATTATTGAGATGATCAGACATTAACTGTAAATTATAAAATGCAGTTTCTATTTCCCCTTGGAAATATGAGAGCAATATGTATAAAATGAATTCTACATAAATGTACAGTAACAAATGGGGAATAAATAATTTTATGCTTTCAAGCCTTTGCGAACATTGCTTCCAAATTTTTATTATAACAAAGGGGTCGTTCAGGGGTCCTAGGTTTTCACAGTTTGCCTCCTCTGAATCCCTAGACATAGGATGGGTTTTTGTGTAGCAGATGAAACAGGGTCAACATCCACTTGATTTTCAAGCCCACGGAAAAGCAGTAGCTTCCCTGGGAAGTAATTTTGCCTCCAAAGAAGTTTTAGATAAAGTGACAGCTATAACAGTGCTTGAATAAATGATAACTGACATCTATAAGATCCCATTGTTTAAAATTTTAGGATCATCATTTAAACTCGTAGAAGCCATAATTTTCATTAGAGAAAGTCGCAGATTGCTATCTTTAGGAAAAGTTTGGAAGTTATGGAAATTGCTTGAAGGCTCTCATCCACATCAGGAACTAGCCATATAAACCATGCAGATTTTAATCCTGCTTTAGCAATTTAAGCACTGCTTTCTTAGGCTATAATATTTATGTATATAATTTTATCAAGCTAACACAATTACATGTAAAGTGATGGTTACAACATGCTTTCTATAATCATTTATAAACATGATCTCACTTTTGCTCTTTCCCAAAGAGAGAGAAATATTCATCTTTATTGCCATGCTATCTAGGACTAAGACATTGAAAATTTTTTAAAAATAGATTCTGTTTTATTGGAGATATGTGTAATCAAATATTTGCTGTCATTTAACAATGGCTAATTTTATATTAAACTAGTTAGGTATTGACTTATTATTTCCTATGACAAATTAGGTGATTAAGGGTCCTCATTAATTGTATTATTTTTCAAGACTGATTGGTGCTGGCATAACTGGATGTCAGCCTGTAGGATAATGAAAATTGATCCTTATCTATCACCATGCCCAAACTCAAGTCCAAGTGTATTGAAACCTCAATATAAATCTGACCACACTGAACTTGATAGAAGAGAAAGTGGGAAGTAGCCTGCAGTACATGGGCACAGGAGACCACTTCCTATGTAAAACCCCAGTGGCACAGACAATAAGAGCAACAATAAATAAATAGG
>JAQHUG010000096.1:768842-781609 GCA_028555095.1 Dicrostonyx torquatus | reverse complement strand
GGGGATGGGGGAGAGGGAGAGGAAGAAAGAGAAGGAAGAAGGGAAGGGCTGGGGAAAGCTGGGGAGAGAAGAAGGGTGGAGATGGAGGAAGGGCGGTTATTGGAGAAGGGAATAAGATATTTACCTTAAGGGAGTCATTTTAGTTTTGGCTCTAGTGGAGATCCCAGGTGTCCACAGGGGTTTTCCCAACTAGGTATTCGGGCAGCAGAGGAGAGGGTCCCTGAACTAGCCTTGTCCCATAGTCATATTGATGAATATCTTGATCATCACCATAGAAATCTTGTCAGAGGGATGGAGATAGAGACAGAGACCCACATTTACAGCAGAGCAATGGACTGAGCTCCTAAGGTGCAGTCGAAGAGCAGAAGGTGGGAGAATATGTGCAAGGAGGTCAGGACCACAAAGAGTTGGTCCACCCACTGAGGCCGTGTGCCTGATCTGATGGGAGCTCACTCAATCCTGCTGGACTGAGACTGATGGAGCATATGACCAAACCGGACTCTCTGAATGTGACTGCCAATGCAGGCAGACTGAGTAGCCATCGATAATGGCACTGGGACCTATCTCCTCTGCATGAATAGGCTATTTGGAAACCCAGTCTATTTGGATGCACACCTTCTTGGGCCGTGATGGAGGGGGAAGGGCCTTGGACTTTTCACAGGGCAGGGTGCCCTCTCTTAAGGAAGCAGGGGGAGGGAGGAGTAGTAGTGGGGGAGCAGGAGGGGACTGGGAGAAGGGGAGAAAGTGTAAATTTTTGAATGAAAAAAATAAAAAAAGGAAAACAAAACAAACAAAAAAAAAAGAAAAAAAGACTGATTGAGCTAGGCACAGAATTAATTCAGACAACTTGTCAGTATAACTGAAAATATCTCCTTTGTTATTTACTTATACTTTCAAACAATATTGTGATTATAAATCATATTGACATTTATTGGGACATATTTTATATGCCACAAAGTTTATTATTGTAAATCTATAACTCACTATTTAAAAAGTAAGTTTATAGAACTATACTGCTGATCACAATTTGAGTAGATTGAGCAATTATTGATCCTAAATCAAAATTGTTTGGACAGAGACTCAGGGATGTGCAGCTAAAATAGAAGTATTCTCAAACAAGTCCACCATTCCCAAGTTTCATTACTAACACATATTCCACAATGATGAGATCATTTGTGTATGAGGCCATCTCCATGACAGGCCCTGAGCTCTTTGGGGGTGGGGGTGAGAAGCTGGCAAAAGTAGATGGGTTAGCAGCACATTTTCTTATAGTAACATTTAATAATGTCACCTCAGCGGATGGCAGAGTCAGTGCCAAGTATTTCTAAACCTTGTTTAAAAAATTAATGAAAGGCTACCAAGCAAAGACTCTTGCAGCTCAGGCCTCTTTCAAGGGATGTGTCAGGAAGGGGACTATGTTTTCTGTCTTGTAAAAAGGGACAAACACTTCATGAACCACTAAATCTTTCTGTTCCTCTTCAGAAGGTTATATCTGGTTACCTTCAGACAAAAGCCAGACCCTAAGCTCAGAGTTTGTGAAGTTAATTCAGCTCTGAGCTGGAATGAGCAAGGCTCTTCCTCCATTAACCTTGGGCAGACAACCATGCTTATATCATGGTCTGGAAGCTTGCCCTTAAAACCCACAATTGCTGGATATTATATTATCACTGCCTGCTAACAATTACTCCCGTGTGGTAGGACAACATTCTTTTCGTGCTCTTAATAGAACGACAGTTTCCCAGGAGCACAGGTGCCATCCAAAGAAAGTCCTGACTTCTAAAGGAACTTTTTTCTTTCCAGCATTTGACCAAAGGACTGCAATGTACTTTATCGCCTTTGTGTCACCACTAATGTTTTCTGGCCTGAGCAGAAATGTCTTAAAAAAAAAAAGCAGAAGGGAAGAGGAGACTTTTAACACACTGTGAGTATGGCCAGACTCAAAACAAAAATCAGATAATAAACCTTTCATTCATGACAATGACATATTTTGATTAAGATCTCCCTCTTTCTCTCTCTCTTGATGATGATGATTATGATGGTGATGATGATGATAATGATGGGTATTGCATTTACCACCCTTCCCTTGCTAACCACTTGTTGAACTGATACTCCAATTCCCAAGATGAGAGCCTCTTAACTTGACCCTCTAAACTCCTTAGATCACAAAACTGGCTGGGAGTGACGTACTGGCTCATCTGTGCAGAACAGTGGTGAGGTAAGGAGAATTGATGAACCTTAGTGTCAAGACTGTATCTGTAGCCCGTATTGTAAAACAGGTCACTCCCAAACTCTTATTGCATGTAACTCTGTGACACAGCGGCAGGACTAGCGTGTATTTAGACGACACACAGCTGCATTTGATGTGTTGTGTTCTTATGGTCACACATCTATGTGGCTCTGTCTTCTTGTAAGGCCGGGGCACTATGTGAGTAAAGACTGAGGTAACACCCAGCTCCTGGCTGCAGATTGTAAGCATGTGAAGAAACTGGAGACCCAAAGGATGTTTGGAATGACCTGAAGCTAAATGTAGTCAAAATTCTAGAGTTGGGATTCCCTATGTCAATATTTTTAGGACAAAAAGGATTCATCTTCCAACTTTGGCTAACTCAAGCCATCAGACATGCAGAGATCATGTTTCTCTCCCTTTGTGGAACTTGTACCAAATATAATGTAAAATCACTCTTACCACTGTAATATAAAATATATTAATTAATATATTAAAATAAATTTAGCTAAAATTGTTTTAAAAAAGCTACACTGCTTTTTAAAATCAGTACAGAAATCTGGGAACCCACTAGGGGTATCTCCTTTTAGAGGATTTACTTTTGTGTTCACTTAGGACCAGCACCCTCTTTGGATACAGGTTGACATAAATGCTTGTATGTCCAGTTAACATTAAACTCAGAGATATACACTTCTGTTAAAAAGAATAATTCTGAGTATTTCCTGACTCTTAGCTATTAAAATAGCTCTTAAAGAGATTTTAAATCTAATTTTATCTAGTGTATAATACACTAGATAATGCCACTTCCTCTTAGTTTTGTTTATCACTGTAGTGACTTGGAATTCTTGGTTTCTAGGTAATTGTATACATCCCTACCTGTAGCAGATTTCCATTATCTGTTTATTAAAAGGCTCATTGTAAGTACCCTACCTAATTTACTGCTATGATTTCCAACCCAGAAAGCTCAGAGTATCAGTTAGACAGCCTCTTGCCAATTTTCACTGTATTTCGGTATTAAAATTGTGATATTAATCATAGGTGTTATTAATTAGCAGCAAAGAGAAACCATACTGTTTGCTATTGATCAACCAACCCAGACATTTACTCATAGAGGTTTCACAATCATCCCTGAAATGTGCCACGGTACCAAGTGCATCTCAGACCATCCAAGAGAGGGAAAAGGAAAAAGGACAGAAGAGTAAACTTCGCCGTCATCCTTTCTCTCCTTAGCAATAGCCATGCCCCAGACGTGTAGGACTTACGTTAGGCAGGATGGCAATAGCTGGTTTAGTTAGTGTAATGGTGGTGGTTGTCACAAGCGGATGATAAAACACAAGGTGCTTTAATACAGCAGAAATTTATTCTTGCCTGTAAAATGTCCCAAATTATTTATGGTAAATGGGAAATGGATATATGGGAATGACTCTAGTCACACTCACGGACATAGACCTGTGAGGTTCTGTACAATTCAACGTTCATCATCCAGTCCTATGACCGTTTCTAGAGATTGGAAGAAAACAGACTAGCACTGAAGGTTTTTGAGCAGGGCCTGGAGTGAGACCCATCACTGTGTTCCCTACCACAGTGACTAGACTTTAGGTTCAGGGCTCTGTAAATATGCAAAGCAGGGTTCAGAAGTTATGTTACCATTGAGCAACCCATTTTGCTACACTCTGTACCGTGCAGAGGGAGGCATCATTAGAAGCTGGCAGTTGTCACTATCATATAACTTAGGAAGTGTATTCCTTCTTTCCCCAGTCTGTCCTCTGCTCCTGGGGTCACTGAGGTGATGATCTGATGTCAAAGTTGCCCAGACAGTGTTGTGGTTTGCATGTTTGCTCCTGAGCAATTTCCTCTATTTAAACCTGAGTTTTCTCAGGTCTAGCCTGCGCTAAATTTGGTGTCTGGTCTATGTAACCATGGTTCGAGCTTGGCCTAGTGACTGACAGTCCTAAGACATCATCGTCAGCTCCCTAGTGGTTTGCATTGCTGCCTGTATTGTGCTGTGGACCCTGTGTTCTTTGTTGTGAATCATTGGAACTCCTTAACAAACAACTGTCTCATAAGAAAAGGGAGCAAACACTCGACGTCTTACTGTTTATTGTTGAATAGTCTTTTGGAAGCTAGGAGATAATTCTTTATTTTGAAAAATGATTATTTCCTACTTCTAGCTCTGTTTTATCCCTTTCTTCTAATATATCTTCTGAGAGCAAGAAGGTATCTTGAATGTACCTATAGATTCTGTTTTAATTATAACCAAAAGCCAAAAAGGCACTTTGATAGAATGCTATTTTTTTTTAGGTAAGTGCATTGTGGGAAAAAAAAAGATGTAGCAGTTCCAGCTGTCAATGACCGTGATTAACAGATATTCAGCGTCTAGCATCTGGCTAGCAGTGATGCTGGGTTTTACTTATCAATTTTCCCAAGCTCTGATCTAGTAAATATTATTGTTAGATGTCTCTAGGGGTCTTTCTAGATGAACCTCAGGAAGATGGACTGACCTCCCTAATGTGGGCAGATACTACCCAACACGCTGAAGACTGGAAGAGAACAAGAGGTGGAAGGGGGAGGAATCTACCCTTTTTTCTGCTGATGTGGCATTTCCCTCTGTATGCTGTGATTACATTGATTAATAAAAAAAACTGCTTTGGACCTATAGCAGGGCAGAACTTAGTTAGGCATAGAAAGCTAAACTGAACGCTAGGAGAAAGAAGGGCAGAGTCACAGAAGCCATAGAGCTGCACTGGAGACAGATGTGGTAAAACTTCACTGATAGGCACGACCTTGTGGTGATGCACAGATTAACAGAAATAGGTTAAAATAAGATGTAAAAGTTAACTAATAAGATTCTAGAGCTATTGGGACAAGAAGTGATTTAAATAATGTAGTTTCTATCTGATTATTTCGGTGCTGAGCAGCCGGGAACCAGCAAGCAGCCTTCATAGAACATTCTGTCTTGCTTCCGGAGCTGGGACAGCTCAAGCATGGGCCTTAAATCATCAGCTCTCTTGGGTTTCAAGCCTTCAGATCTTGACGGAATTAAGCATCACCACTAGCTTTGCTGGGTTTCCATCCTCTGTAGACAGCAGAGCCTACAGCTGTTTGGTCTCCATCATCACATGAGTTATTTTTCTCTCTCATGTATGTGTTTTGGTTGTGAGCTGAGCCATGTCTTCAATGGTTCATCCTTTAACAGCTGAACCATCTCTGTAGCCCTCTCTCATGGATAGGTATAAATGTATTGCCACACACATCTTATTAGCTTACTGCATACGTATACACGCATACACATATGTAGGCATTTCTGTAGGGCTCCCCCAACTAATAGATGAAAGAAAATGTTGGGTTTTAAATTCTCAGCAACATACAAAACCAACCAACCAACCAACCAAGAAAACAAACAAACAATGAACCCTTTCATTTAACCACCACTATCACTTTTGGAGAACAATGTACATTATTGCTGTTTTATGACTGACAAAAGTCAGACAGAGTCAGGAGCATTCCTCTCCTGTACAATGTAGGACGTGACAGGGCTATGAATGGGAACATTTGTGTGACTCTAGGTCTGTGCTTGTCACGCTGTAAGTGTCCTGCCATGGAGTACATCCTCAAAGTTCCTATTTTCCATAAGTCTTCCACACATTAAAAAAATATTTTCCAGTATTCTTGGCAAATAAATGCTACAATAAATAAAAGCAGGCACATCAAGATGCATTTTTGATTGCCTCATTCCTCCCATCAAATTATATGTGCTGAAGAAGGAGCAGGCTCCTTAGAATCCGGAGCACATTTCCCATCAGAGGAGCCAAGATGTGACAGCATCACTTAATAAAAAGGCTGAAATCCACCTACAACTTCATACTAAAAACCAGATTCCGCCATCCTGTGAAAGCCATGCGGTTTGAGAAAGGTGATCATGTGACTGTTCCCTGGTGGGTATTGATTCAGTGTGAGCCTTTTGATTGCCTTACACTGCTTAATTTGGATTGGGATGGTGAACTCAAGTTAAGTTTAATTGGCACTTCTGACAGAAAGCCAGGAGTCTAAATGGTAACAATAAATGGTACATGCTAGCCATAATAAAAATTTGAGCCTATTTTAAGCCTATTGTCATTTAACTATTCTAAAATCTAGCTGAAGTCAGAGAGGTGTGGCATTGTGCATAATTTTGGGTAAATTTCAAATAAATGGGGATAATAACAGTACCAACCTCATTGGATTATTGTCAAGATTAAATGATATCAGTGTACCTAGTAATGACCAAGCAGTGGTACGTGCTTGCCTTTCCTCTAGTGTGTGTCATGGTGTGTGTGTGTGTGTGTGTGTGTGTGTATGTGTTGTGTGTGTGTGTGGTGTGGTGTGTGTGCATGTGTTGTGTGTGTGTGGTGTGGTGTGTGCATGTGTGGTGTGTGTGATGTCTGTGTGGTGTGGTGTGTGTGCATGTGTGGTGTGTGTGATGTCTGTGTGTTGTGGTGTGCGTGCATGTGTGGTGTGTGTATGATGTTTGTGTGTTGTGGTGTGTGTGCATGTGTTGTGTGTGTGTGCTGTGTGAGTGTGTGTGCAGCGCATGTGGTATGTGTGTGGAGTGTGTGTGAGTACGTGTGTGGTGTGTGAGGGTGTGTGGTGTGTGTGTATGTGTGTGAAGTGTGTGTGTGTGGTGTGTATGTGTGTGGTGTGTGTGTGAGTATGGTGTGTGTGAGTATGTGTGTGAAGTGTGTGTGTGGTGTGGTGTGTGTGTGTGTATGGAGAGAGACAGACAGAGAAACAGAGGGAGACAGAAATATAGAACTCTTGTGTCTCTTTGCCTTTTTTTGCTTCTCACAGGTCCTGTCTCCAAATATAACTTGGAGCATCAACAGATGAATTTTATAGAATTATAGTTAAATTCACAATATTCTCAAAGATACTATGGTATTTTTATTTTTTTCTCTTTTATGTATGGTATTTTTATCATTACAATGTTTTTATATATGACAGACATAACTTCATCTTGCATGGATCTGATTCGTGATGAATATTCCCAAAGTCAAGCCCAACTTAAGTTCTTTCCAGAGAAGCTTATCTCTTGAAGAGGGTCGCCATCAGATGAGAGACCGAGTTCATCTCCTGTGACATGGTGATGGTATGTTTTTGGATGGGAGGGAGGTGCTTCTTTCAGAGAGTACTGGAAATTAAAGTGGTTTAAATCCTGGAAACATTTGGCTTTCTGGGGTAGATGTTTGGAGCCATCTTGCATGATTAAGGCTTTTTGTGAAAAGCAAACGCTCCTTTCTTGCCTGTTCCCACTTTCCCTCTGATTCAAACTTCTTCAGGACTGCAAGTGCCCATTAAGGCTGAATTGGAAATCTGAAGTCAATGCTCAGCTAAATGCAACTTTTTTCCCCCATTTTGTACACTGTCATCTACTTTCTGATTCTTCCCATCCCAAGCATCTGGCAGGTGGTGGGAGTTCCTATTGTAGAGAATTAAGCATCTATTCTAAAGACCAATTTTTGTATTATTCACTTGATTCTGACATTTGGGGGGTCATTTGCTGACCACTAAAGATTGACAACACAGAACAGCTACCGTTGAGGCGCGAGGCTCTGGCGTCTCAGAGGACACAGTCTAGGAAAAGGGCCAATCTTAGAGGAGTTTTTCCCCAAAGCTTAGAAACAGCAGGCTACCCGGGTGTTTGAGAGTGGGTGGTGCAAGGCGGGATCTGTACTCTGGGGCAGAGCCACCTGCATTTCCCTGAAGAACAATTTGGAAAGCTTCCCCTACTTCTTTTGGCAGGACATTAGTCATTATAATAAATATCTGGTATTTACCAGATCCGTTTAGACAAATAATCTGGACGTGACAGGAGGAAATCTGCAATAATTTACAATCAGCTCTTAATTTGGAACTGTTTAGATTTTTCACAGTATGCCTAAAATGAGTAATGTTTATATGGAGTTCAAGCCTTCCACAAGCAAATCTGCCCTCCTGAGGGCGGCAGCTTGCTCCTGGCATTCTGAAATGCAGGCCTGATGTTTTACATCAGGCTGGAAGCTCAGCATCTGGTCAGTAGGCATTCCGCTCTATGGAGGGTTTATGGGGAAGGGACCATCTGGGGGGAAAGGACTGCTCTCGCCATAGCTAATGTTTCGATTACATTAGCTGTAAGATGAGTGGCTCCAGATCTATGTGGTGAACTGAGGGGCAGATGAGGACAGAACCTGATGTAACACCAGGAGCATGGAAATCATGTAAGACAAAGTGACCTCACTGAGCATCAAGGCCACGCGACGAAGCATGACAGGACTGTGGAACTTGCTCCAGTCACCACGGACTGCAAGGAGAAGGGAAACTTCAGCTGAACCTTTCTGTTCATCAAAAACATTTATGGAAAAGATCCAAAGTGCCAGACAGTGAGCCAGGTAAGGACTGCAGTGAAGAAGACAGTTTACAAGAGTTCCTGTTGTCATTGGGAAGGGGCATCAAACAACCAGAAACATAAGCTAGTCTGCAAAAAGGATGAGAGGAGTTAAAAACATCTATGAAACAAAAAGGGGAGACAGGCAATGCTTGAGACAGTGTGGAGAGAAAGGGCCTCCATTTAGGAGGTGACATTTTCCTCCTGTGGGTGACAGGAAAGATCCATCCACAAGGACATTTGGAAGAATTGTCTTGCTATTAGAGATCTCCACATGAAGGTGCTGATGCTGTAAGTGTCTGATTCTTGTCTAGAGTTATTTGAGACGCCCCCTAATTACGGACGCCGTAGGAGTGGTATGGTTTGGAGGTGGAATGAATGAAGGGGGCTGGTTGGGTTTTTTTTTTCTTCTTTTTTTTGCTGTCATTTGTTTGCTGTTGTTATTGTTTTGAGACATGATCTCATGATTGCGCTCTGGCTGTCATCGAACTCACAATGTAGACCAAGCTGCACTGGCCTTCAACTCACAAAAATCCCCCTGCCTCTGCCTCCCGAATGCTGGGGTGGGATTAAAGGCATGAACCAACATGCCGCTTCTAAGAAGGATGACTAAGTACTGGTACCTTTCTGGTGGTGATGAGTTGAGCAGCACGCTCAGGGCTTCCCACTGGACAAGGAGAAACAGCAGCTGACTGTGGCCGGCACTGATTAGACAGACGAGCACCTCCTGAGTTCGTTTCTTTCCAAGAGTTTTTGTTTTTCTCAAATCTAGAAAAGAAAATGCTTTATAATACTCACTCATCACTAACATGTGAAATGAGCCTTTCTTAAGAGAGTTCATCTGTCTCTCGTCCGTCTCTCTGGCTCTGTGTGTTTCATGCACATGCATGCTTGTGTGAGCATGGGATCTCTGAAACCTGCCTTGGGCCCCAGCTTCCTTCCCTTGCCGCCTGTCATTCACTCATGTGTCAGTTGAGATGTGCCAGAGCCCCCTCTAACTGTTCCCAGGTCTGTGCTCAGGGCTACGCAGGCAGAAGCAACTTTTCCATTGGGTGTGCTACTGGGAGCCCTTTCTCTTCCTGCTCTGTGAAAGTACGACTTTGTTTTAGGGTATCTGGCTCCCATTCTCAAGAAGCCATTGTGAAAGGCTTTCATCATAGTTCTCAGAACTGGCCCACCCAAAAAGGCCCTGCATCAGTGGGAGTCCTGCCCCTGAATAAAGAATGGTGTATTATTTCAGATAGGTCATTAACCAAAGACTCAGAAATTCCCCTTCCAGTACTGTCTTGGGCAGAATGTCACTTTAGTCTGTGTTTATTTGTAAACAGCCTCAGGCTCTGAAGGAAAAGAAAGCTTTGTACCCATTAGACCGGGGATTCAGACCCCCATTACCCCTCAAGACCTCTTGGGAAAGATTTTGATGTGTTTTCAGAACAGACCACAATTACTGCTCGTGGACCAGTTACTTTTGGACTGCCTTCCCACAAGTCATTGTGTGTCTTAGGAAAGGACCTCTTGTCGTTTGCCATTGGGGGGGGGAGCGTGGGCTTCCAAAAGAAAGAAGAACAAATAAGGAAATAAATGGATGAATAAATGGAATGACAGTTATAAGAATTAATTCTTTTCTGATAAAATGTTTTGAAAATGAGCCATAGAGAGAAGAAACAGAGTGATGACTTTAATTCATACAAAGGAGACATGCTAATGTTATCAAGATACTAGCTATAAACATAAGCATAAACATTCTAATTAATATTCAAGAGGATAAATATAAACACAAATTCCAGCTGTGAACCACCCAAAAATGTAGCTGACTGTGTACATTCAGTATTTTCAAGAAAGTAATCTTTCTTGCCCTATGCTCAACAGCATAAAATACTTTCTGGTGAACATTATCAAATTATACTATGATATATCCCTGAAAATATTTACATCTCCCAGTGCCTTTTAAATTTCCCTGTTTGGCAATCAGGTCCCTTTGACCTACTGTTTGAATGTCCTTCCTCGGAGGAGACTCATGTATTTGGGGTTGTTAACACAGTCTGAGACGGTGTGAATTTTCCATGAGATTCAGCAAAGTGTGAGCGACACACCCCAGGAATCACCCAGGTTAGGAACAGAATTGGGTCAAATTTGAAATGTCCAGCCCTATGGGGCACCAAGCATTGGTCAAGGAGGCGCGGAAGAGCTAGGTCTGCGCAACAGCTCCCTGAAGAGAGGTGAGTAGGAAGGTGATCAGGGCTGTGACTTTCCTGCCCCTCAGCTGTGAATTCTCCATTACGGTTTCTTCTGGGCACATTTGTGCACCCGGTATTTAATAGCGTATACCTGCCTTGCTCATCACTGGGAGATTATGGGATTACCTGGATAAAAAAAAAAATGAAAGAAGGAAGGTCATCAGATCGGCTGACACCAGGTCCAATTTAGGCTTTAAACCTGTAACAACTTCTAGGCTTTTAAATGAGCCTATCAGCAAGTTTTTCAAGGCTAAAGCCATCTTTTCAAGGGCTTCTAGGAGTTGGAAGGCACTGAACTTGCCAGCTTTCCTAGGACTCCACAATGAGCAGATAGCCAAGTTTCAGTTTCCGTGTCTGAAAGTCATGTCACAGGTAATAATATCTTTTTAGTCTGCTCAGATAGATGGATAAAACTCACAGTACTGTGCATATTCCAGTGAACTCACAAAAAGCTTGGTGATTCTTGCTAACCAGAAGTATTTGATGCCTTTCATTCATTCCCTACTGTTTGGTTTAGAAATTAAAGTTGGTCCTGCATAATTTGTTTCAGACCATCTTATGGCTAGATAAATAGATATTCATCCAGTCAGCCAGGCAAAAAATGCTCATTGGATTCCTATTATGTTCATTTTGTACCTGGTACAGACTCAGCTGTTGTGGCTGCAGCGACAATGAAGCCATAGAAGGTCCTTGGTCCCATAGTTCTGTGGTCATGAAAGAGATAAATGAAGCAATAAATTAAGATATGTAAAATGTGAAGTACGTGACTCGAGGGACAAAGACCACCAGGAGAGATGGCAGCTGGTTCTGATTGTGTGGTCAGTAGAGGTAATTCGGGAAGGAATGAGGAATACAGGACTCACGGTCAAGGCTACATAACAGCAAATGTCTTGAGGTGGGAAGGATCTTTGAGTTTTTAAGAAAATCATGATGAATCTTTTTGTTCACCTCTGATTCTTTAACAGCTGCCTCACTGGACTCCTTGCTTTGGCACTATTACAGTCAGCTTGGTAAACAACAGATCGGATCACGTGCTCCCACCACAACTCGACGATGGCTTCCCATTTCATTTAGGAAAACATGCAGAACCTCCACGGGCCTTCTTTGGACCACCCAAGATCATCTGGATCTTGTCCATCTTTGTAACCGCCATGCTTAGGGAGGCCACTCCTCTCCAAAGGGAGCGAAATGGTTGTGGTAAGGTATCAGCTGGGGGATTTTATAGTAGACAGAGAAGTAAGGATCTGAGTGGTACTTTTGGAGGTGGGCAGTGACTATAGGGAATGAGTTGAAGGGAAATCCTAACAGGTCTTGTCCATGGATGAGCTGCAGGGTCAGAGTTTCTCTCTCCTCAACTTCTCTAAGTTATCAAGTAATCAAAGGCTGCTAATGGCTTCTCCTAACCTGAGCTTCCTGATTTTCTGGAGACATTCTTTATTATTTATTTTGTTTTGTTGGGACGGTGTCTCACCATGTAGCTCTGGTTGTCCTAGCACTCTCTCTGTAGATCAGGCTGGCCTCCAACCCACAGAGATCTGCCTGCGGCTGCTTCCCAGCTTCTGGGATTAAAGGCATGTGTCATTACACCTGGTACTAGAGACTTTTGTAACAAAATAGAAATTGAGAAATGTGGAACTTAATTTCTTTTATTTTGGGTTGTTAGCCTAGCCCTTAATAGCTGAGCTATCTTTCCAGCCTGAAATTTAATTTCTTAAATGATCAATATTTTTCCACAACATTTTATCTCAGCATGGTCTCAAAACTGAAGCCCCATTTCTAGTGTTGCAGGGAAACATTAGCCAAGTGGGGTGGACGTTTTACTATGTGTGGACATTATACTAGGGATGGGCACTCTACTATCTGTGGACAATCCACTAGGGTGGACACTCTACTATCTGTGGACAAT
>JAQHUG010000096.1:677004-713350 GCA_028555095.1 Dicrostonyx torquatus | reverse complement strand
TTTCTTCTCCTCCCAGAACTTCCGTTCTGTCTACTCTGCCCATCTAAGGGCTGACCTATCTTATAAGCCAGGCAGCTCTTTATTCAACCAATAAGAGTAATACAAAATACAGGAGAACACTCCCACATCATGTACCAGTCCCGTCATGCCCAGAACACGATGTTTTGCTCTGACTTTTGGGTCTTTGTTTCCACCTTCTCTTCCACAGGTTTCTGAACCATGGGGAGTATTACACAGATGCACCATTTGTGACCAAGCACTCCAATGACACTTGGTCTCTGCACTTTTGACTAGTTCTGAGTTTTGCATTAACTGCTGTCCTCTGCAGAAAGAAGCATCTCTGTTGAGTCTGGTCGCTGTGCTAATCTATGGCTAGGACATACAAATTTAGAGGGTAGTTTAAAAAGATGCCCATGTAGCAAAAGATAAGAATAAAAACTTCACCTCTGTAGCCTATGAGCTCCATCCATTCTGTTTGCATTACTGCCTCTCCTGGCATCTACACAAGCTGCATTTCTATCTGTCTCAAATGCATCCTGTGGATGATGATGCAGAGCCTGTCAGAGTTCTTAAAAAACAAACAAACAAACAAACAAAAAACCCTAGGAGATTTATCCAGTTCTAACAGTAGCCATGTTTGAGTCAACATTTCTATTAGAAAGTGTGTTTTTAATAAAAACACTCTTGCCAGGCATGCTGGTGCACGCCTTTAATACCAACACTCTGGAGGCAGAGGTAGACAGATCTCTATGAGCATGAGTCAAGCCTGGTCTTCAAAGCAAGGTCTAGGACAGCCAAGGCTGCACAGAGAAACCCTGTCTAGAAAAACCAAACCAAACCAAACCAACCAAACAAACAAATGAACAAAAAACCTCGTTCTATCTTAGGATTTCTATGGCTGCAATGAAACATCATAACTAAAAAGCAAGTGGGGGAGGAAAGGGTTTATTTGTCTTAAACTTCCACATCACTGTTGTCACTGAAGAAAGTCAGGACAGGAACTCAAGCAAGGCAGGAGCCTGGAGGCAGGAGCTGATTCAGAGGACATGGAGGGGTGCTACTTACTGGCTTGTTCATCATGGCTTTCTCAACCTACTTTCCTATAGAACCCAAGACCACCAGCCTAGGCCTGGCTCCACCTACAGTGGGCTAAGTCCTCCCCATCGATCACTAGTTAAGAAAATGCCCTACAGGCTTGCTTATAGCCAGATTTTATAGGTGTCTCATCCCCTCAGATGTCTTAGCTTGTGTTACATTGACACAAAGCTATCCAGCACAACTGACCCTTTGTCAACTTGACACACAAACACACCACCACTAAACCACAACCTTTCTTAAAAATCCATCTCCAAGATCTCACACTAGAAACATAAGTAACTTTTTTATATTTATTTATTTATTGTTTTTTGGGACAGTATTTCTGTCTTCTGGCTGTCCTGGAACTTTGTAGACCAGGCTGGTCTGAACCTTAGAGATTTGCCTACCTCTGTCTCCTGAGTGCTGGGATTAAGGTGTGCGCCACCACTTGACATAAATAACTTTAAAAGTCCTCAGTCTTTACAAATTCAAACACATTAATTGACCAGTCTCTTTAACAATACAACTTTTCTTCTAAAAGTTCCTAGTCTTTCAGTTGTGGACTCCTGTAGAAATCAAAATGAAGCTGAGAGTACTTTCCTCCAGAGGGAAGAACCATGGCACAGTCACTCTCTGAACAAAGCAAAACTAGATTCCAACAGTGTAAACACCTCAGCTTCCAATTATCTGGGATTTCCTCATGGTCCTCCAAGGGGCTTGGCCATTTTTCCAGTTTTGCCCTGCTTTCTACAACACACACGGCTTGTCTTGGGATCCTGCTGGCTCCACTCCACTCCTGCTGCTGTTCTTGATGATCACACCATGGTACTGACATTTCTAAATCGAAGTAGCGATGCAAATGGACTGTACATTCACAAATAGCCTCTCATACGCTCTCTTCACGATGCCAAGCCTCCACTTTTTTGCATGGTCTCCTCAGTCCTGGGCCTTCAACTGCCACAAGGATATACTTCCCGCAATGGCCTCTTTGGGCATCTCACAGTGTCAACCCCAGCTGCTCCCCATGACTCCTTCATGCCTTCAAGACCAGTGCCATCTGGGTGACTCTTCCCCTCTGGAACAGAGTTTACTTATGTTCTTCTCAGCTGATCTCACCTCTGTGATGCTAATCTCTTCTTAATCAGTGCTAATTTCGCGGCTTCAGCTGACTAGCATTGAATATCCCAGCAAAGCAAAGGTTTCATTTCAGTAGTGCTGGTCTCTGGTTAATTACAGCTGATTCTTCACCTAACCTCAGCTAACCGGAACCACAGAATTTTAATTCAAAACTACATGTGCCCCTCATAGAGTCTTTAAAATTCCCTCTGAAACTTCGCAAACCAAGCCTCCATATTTTACATTGCCCTCAGCATTCTTATCTTCCAAGCTTCTACAGAGCATCTCACAAAGCCTCGAGTGCTTTTCTTTCAATGGCTTTTCTTGCACAAAGTTCCAAAGGCCTTCCACAATCCTCCACAAAGCAACTGGGTCAAGTTTGTCACAGCAATGCCAATGCCGATGTGTCTTAGTTAGGGTTTCCATTGCCTTGGTGAAACACCAGGATCGAACAGCAAGCTGTGGAGGAAAAGGTTTATTTGGATGACATCAGGAATCAGCCGAAGATCTCAAACAGGGTGGTAACTTGGAGGAAGCAGCTGATGCAGAGGCCACAGAGAGGAGATGCTGGCTGGCTTGCTTCTCATGGGATCTCTTATAGACCCCAGGACCACTAGCCCAGGGATGGAACCACCCACAATGGGCGAGGCCCTCCCCCATCAATCACTAACTAAGAAAATGCCCGATAAGCTGCCTACAGCCAGATCTCTATAGAAGCATTTTATTAACTGAGGTTCCCTTTAGTTTGTGTCAAGTTGGTGTTAACATCCAGCACACACTCCAATTCAGCAACGAAACTAAAGTTCCACAGGTTTGACCTTGACTGAAATTTACTTTAGCTACAAAGGAACAAAACTAAAATATACTGTTTTTCATTTTGGCAAAATAAAACTTCATTAAAGTAAAATTATTCTGAATTTTAAGAGAATAATTTGTTTCCATGATTCATCAGTTAGATGATGATCAGCTCTGAGGACAGCAATTGAAGAGAGGCAGGCTTTTGCTATCCAACCAAAGAATCCCTTTCTGAACTGAAGTTTTAGCTTGTGAAATGCTCCCTGGCTCATGAGTAAAGACAAGTGGAATCCTATTTTGGGGCTTGAACTAGACCTAAGAGACCTTTTTTTTCTTTGACAAATAGAGGGTAGAGGAGGTGTAAAAACACGTTCAAGGTCAAATATGAAAGTGAGACGTGAAATCACTGTGTTTGCACTCGATGTTGGCAGTATGAAGCTAATATTTTTATTTTGCTAACTTCAGTGACTCCTCTATAAACTCATTATAGCAGTATGAGCTTGGTGGTTCATTCATATTGCAATAACATTTTCCTGGGACAGAAAGCTCCTGCTGGTATGGAGAGAGCTCGCCATAAGTGGGATCGACCTGCATTTCCACATTATCAGTATCTTTCCTTTTCTGATGCTGCCAAGGTCTTTGAGTTTGGTTTTCATCTTATATACAATCATATATGTGTGTATTTGATTTTATATACATACATATATAATATGAGTACATGTGCTGATTCAGCATTTGTGAGAAGAACCTTGAGGAAGTAGGTGGCATTTAGACCCCTATGAAGATTACCCTGAACCCAAGAACCCTGATGGTGGAAGGCACAAGGTTGTAAAAGGGGCGTTACCCACCTTACAAATGAGCTGCCATTTGAGGGTGGTCTCCCCAGCAAAGCTGTCATGTGGTGGGCATCCTGCAGCACGGGAGACTGAGAGATGGAGGGTTGTGGGCAGTCTGAGGAGCGTCCCGTTGTCGCATCTTTCTCCTCCACAGAAATCCTAGTCACTGTGCAAAGTGTTTCCGAAACGTGCTTGCTGTTGCAGACACTGCCACAGCCCTCATTCAGGTCATCATGATTTAAGCTGAACTAGTGATTAAAATAGAATTAGCTTCCTACCTAGTTTACTTCCTACCCCAGCGGGGAGAGGCAAACACTGTGATGCGGCTCACCTTCTGAGATTGACCAATGTTCTGTTACTGGTCCTCCTTCCTTTAAAAGGATGCTACATTGGAAGCTACAGACCCATGTCAGTTTCTTAACTAATGCAGTGGGAAAGTGTGTAGAGCGTTTCTGTGACATCATCACCTGCACAATCACCACCCATTTACATCAGTGCCGTTATAAGATAAAGATGATGAGTAAATATGAGCTGAAATAGTCCAGGCGGGAACATGGAAAGCTAGGTTCGTCGTGGTTAGCTGTGCTATCCTCCTTTGAGGTTGAAAATTAATGACTACATGAAGCATCAAGAAAACTGAATTTAATAATGTTGTTACTGCCTTGAAAGTAATTTAGCAGTTTAATATTTATAGAACTCTTTTATTTTATTTATTTCTTTTATTTTATTTCTAAACAAAATCTAGTTTCACTACGGGTTACATGTGTATAAAAGAATTTTACATTTCCTCTGACTTCTCTAACTCACAGTTATGTAGAATCAATAGCCATCTCTATATTTGCCATTACTTGTTAAGAGTCTTGAGTCAAAGTTTCACTACACTAGGTAGCCCAGGCTGACTTCAAAATCACCACTTTCCTGCATTATTCTATTCCCTACAATGGTATGTGTGGGTCACCATGCCCACCTGTCTTTATTTTCAAAACAGAAATGTGGATATTCGCTAATGTTTTTCAATTTTATTATTCTTAAATTTTCCCTTGCATATTGACAAAACAGATACAATGTCAATACATTTTTTTAAAGTTCCCCGGAGAAATCAGGACTCAGTACTAGAGTCAGGATTAAGGCGTGAGACCAGATTCGCTTCGGAGACAATGTCAAGCAAGTGTCACTTCCCACACAACTCAAGGCTGTCTCTCAATCTACAGCGTGCTCATTTGTGGCTGACAGGTCACTGTGGAGTCTTCAGCGTTGAAGAACTGCAAAAGACCTCCCGACTCCGTAGGAAAGCAGCATCTTGTCGAAGGAGATCCTTGTGCTAGGGAATTGGACTCTCGGGCAGAGCAGTGGTCTCCTGTAGAAAACACGGGGATTCAGACAGTGCAGAGTGGACAACGGAGGCCGAGTGAACGCAGAGCCCGTCCTGTGATTTTCTTGGAACTGGTTAATGAAGCAGAACGTGGTAACTAAACTTTTAAGATGCGTCTAGAGTAGCTCTGATCAGAGAGTAAAATCTTCAAAAAATGCTTTCATAGCTGAAACTTAAAGCACCAACATGATGCCATGAGGGGAAAATTCCACACCCAACCTCATTTGCTTGGCTATAGTTAAAACATGATCACATTAAAATACCGTATAAAATTACCTTAATGCTATGTGCATTGGTATTTACGAACTTTTATTTTCAGACTTAAGATTCCATCCTCAGGATGTATCTGACTATGTGTGTAAAATTTCAAAATCTGAAAAAAAATCCAGATTCTAAAACATATATTTTCATAAATCTTTTGGATAAGAGATGCACAGTCTATGTCAGTGAACTGGAGAGTGTGGAGAGGAAACAGCGCACTGGCGAGGGGTTTGGGGGAAGCAGCTTCAGAGAGCGGTGTGGCAGGCTGTGATGGTCACGCTCACGTGACAGGAAGCCCAGGTTCTTTAATAGATGCAAGAATGTTAGACACGGGCTTTGCTATGAGGAATTAGTGGGAAATTATAAAAGATAAGATCTTGGAAAATAATTCTCTTCTAGACTCCAGAACAGAAAAATAATTGCTTTCCAATTATACCAGCAGAACTATAAGCTACACATATAGTGTTGCCTATTCAACACACACACGGGATGAAGCACGTACGTCGGCTCAAGACAAAACAGCCCACTTGAATGAACAGGCCTCGTGTCGATGAAAGGTACAGCTTAGAGGGAAGAAAATACCTCACTATTCAAGGTCCGGCAGTGAAGATAAAAGTCGAGCATACTCACGTGCGAGTACAAACGAATTTGTCAACATGGATTGGTGGAGTGGGAGTGACTCTCTCTGAGTGACCATAAACCTAGGATTCTTCATCTTTGTTTTGGATATCAAAGTTCCTTTACGTTTTCTATGACCCGTGCAATCTTGAGGTGACTGCTGTAGATGAGAAACTATTGTTTGTGCAGACATATTCTTTTATTCATTCAGATCTTTTTAATATTTTTTCTTTCTTTTAGGAACCTTGGTTTTCACTGGGATACTGCTCAATCCTTCGGAGACTCTGCATCTTGAAGGCCGACCTAATCATGAAACCAGGGAGCCATATTCCTCCTGTGCCTTGTGAGGATGACGTTTGCATTCCAGTTTGACTCTCTTGTTTTAGCCCTGTGCCTGCTCATCTTCCTTTCAGAAGTGCTAAATCTCTCTTCCAGCTCTAGAGGGCTGGGCTCCATTTACAGTGGAGTGGCCTCCTTATGAAGTATCTCAAGGTGCTCCTGTTGTGACTGCGTTAGAGACACAAAGTGTGTTTATGAAAAGGTAACGAAACCAAACTATAGCAGTGTGTGTACAAACTAGGGGTAAACAGAGATGCAGGCAAAGAAATAAGAGCGAGCAAAACAGCATGAGAACCATATTTGAGAAGTCTGCTGATGTTCCAGAAGGGAAATCCTAGGAGAATCACATAGATAAGGTCCAGAAGAGCTCTCCAGACCTGGGCTGTCTGAGCAAGCCATGTGGGAAGCAGCACTAACCTTCGTCGGCAGTTTCTATGGCAGGGAAAGCAGAAGGATGAACACACCACAGTGAAATTGCTGCCGTAAACGCTAGAAACCCAGCAACAGATGCGGTAAAGAAACGATCCTGATGGACATGTCAGCCAGATCGGAAACAGCTAAACAAGTGCTGAATGGAACCATAAGAAAATCACAATAGAAAAGCTGAAAATCAAAAGGTTTTGAAAGCCCTACAGGATGTTAGGGATAAAAAAAAAGACATCAATACGACCATCACAAAGGATGAGTCAGTAAAGCTGACCAAGACTACAAAGAAAAACCTCTCTAGAGTGATAATGGTGAACAAGGGACACAAAATGTGAGCGTGTAGGCTCAGGGTATATAGTCAGAGGACCTGGAGCCAGCGGGCCACATGCCGGGAATTAAAGAGAGTGATTGACAGAAAAGAATGAAATGTTATTAGGAAATGTGTCTCTTTGTGCCAAGTGCTATCTCCTGAACCAAACAAGAGGATGAGTGAAGGGAAGATCTGCTGTTGGCTGAAGAGCCTTTCAAAGACACACCCCAAATCCCAGAAATCAGAGCCTGACAACGTCTCTCGAGTGACAAGTTCACCCTGTGTCTCAGTGCGTGGTTGCTCTCAGCAGGCGGCTGGCAGATGCTGTGTCCAGTCGGGTGCCAGGCTAGCAGAATCTCACGCACAGCAGGCACCTCTCAGTTACTAAATAACAATCAAGACGTTAATACTCATGTCGTAACTGTTTCTGACAGACAGGAGTTCAGAGCCTTTGGAATAGCAAAGGGAAGTATCCAGGAAAAGAAAACCAAGAGGGACAGTGTGTATTCACCAGAGCCGCAACTGCAAGCTGGGGGCTGGGAGCAGAGCAGGGCATTTGAGGGAATGACCTGAAATATGGCACGGGCAGCCTCACTGGTACCTTGGGGGAGCTATAAACAAGTGATCAGAAACTGTTCACTCCCCGTTCAATAAAATGAAGCTGCGCTCTTTCTGCTAGAGCTCATGCGTCGTCAGCTTTGGCAAAGAGGAACACCTTGTCTACGATGGTGAGGCAGAATGCACATTTTTGGGACTCTAGTTTTGTTCTAGGAACCACAAGCTTCTGTTTTGCATGGGAAGCACACAGAATGACTAGACAAAGTAGTGCCCAGAGAAAACAAGGCAACAAACAGAGCAGGCTTTCCCAGTCTGTTATGTAACCGGGGCCAGGATTTTTTTTCCCTCAGGAAGTTTGGAAGAAGCAAACATCCTTTAAAATGCTATTAATAGACAATCTTTGCTTCAAGGGAAGTTTGAGCAACTACAGATTCAACAGTAGAAAACCCACCAGCAGTCACAAGAGCCCTGATTTAAGAGAGAGAGAGAGAGAGAGAGAGAGAGAGAGAGAGAGAGAGAGAGAGAGAGAGAGAGAGAGGAAGAGAGGAAGAGAGAGAGAGAAAGATCAGCCAGTCCCAGAAGAAAAGAGAACTCAGATCTCAGAGTATCCTCTTAACCACATGGAACTAAGACCTTCACCACTTCCTTGGCAGCTCTGGGGTGCTCAAAGTCTGCCGGGATTGAACAGGTTATTCAGAACTCTGTGAGGATGGCATACATAAAGTGCTCACCACCCAGGGCAAGAACTTGCCACCCTCATGACAAAGTCATCCACTGTTGGAATCAGTGCTGGAACTGGGCAGGCTCAGATCATGGCAGTCAAAATTCTAACATGTTGGAGTGGAAAAGCTTACGTATTGGGAAGCTATGAGTTATGCTATGAAAAACCATGACTAAACTCTTAATAGTGCCAGCAGGAACATTTATAAGTAAAGAAAGGCATGGGTTTCTTGAGACTTTATTTTGATTGTTATTGTATCAAAAATAATTTGAAACTAGCTTAGATGTAAAATGTTTCCAATCAGTGTAGAGCATGGAGTAGAATTATTCGGTTGCCTCTACTGGTGTACTTATGCTGCCAAGTAGCCATTTATTGACTGTACCTTTTACACAGACAGTGGCCAGAGCCAATTCCCTTGAGTTATATGAATACAGGCCTTATCCCTGGCTTTTCTTCACATTTACTACATAATGCACAAAAGTGTATCTTAATGTGTGCATTCATCTGTGTATCTGCTTCCTAGATATAAGGACAGAAATGTCTCCTGTGTTTGGTGTGAAGACTAATGGGGAAGTATAAAACACTTTGAAACACAACCACCATCATGGCAGAAACCCCAGCAGGGCATCAAAATAAATTAAAACCCTAAACTACTGTAATGTTGTGGTTTTAAACTACAATGAAGAGAAACTTTTCTGTTTTGTGTTTTCTACAACTGAAACATTCCTCAAGGAAGTTTATCCTTGTGGCTTTTGAAGTGAAGGACCGTTGATGTTTCTGCAGGAGACTGTCGTGTCACTTGTGGGTCTAAAGAATTCGCTACACTATGGTATTAGAAACAATAACTAAAACATAGCCAAGTAGATCCTGCCAAGTTAAGTGACTCCATGCCCATTCTCGAGTATTCCCTCCAAAACTAATTGACTTTTAATCTCATCGTAAGTTCCTGGAATTTACCTAGTCTATTTAACATTTTTCTCAATGTGATAAGCACTATTGAGATAATTTATCAAAATGTAATGAGAGCATCATGATGTGCTTTTCTCCACAGATGTATGGTATTTACCAGTCTTCTGCATAGTTACCCACATTCATAGCATCCTGACTAGTATAATAATAAAGACAGAATCCACCTAGCTTCCCTGAATGTTAAGGCCATCCTCAATTTGGAAGTAAAATCTAGCATTATCAATGGTATTAAAGGTCTTCATCTGATCTGATTACTTGGCAATTCTTTTCTTTTAAAAAGGTTTTTATTTATTATTATTAGTGTGTGCATATATGTGCACTCATGATGTGTCTGCGTGGGGCTATACATGACACAGTACATGCAGAGGTCATAGAACAAGTTTTGAAGTCAGTTCTTTCTTTCCTCCTTTATGTGGCTTCTGGGGATTGAACTCAGGTCACCAGGCTGACCCACCAAGAATCTTTTCATGCACACCAAAACTTCTTTCTGGCCCAACCATTATGCTCTTAAACATCCCATCATATTAAGCCATGGTAGTATTCATATTCATTCATAAAGATTCTAATGTTATTAGTGTTTTTCTTAATAGTCCTCAGACATGCGTAAAATGGTGACAGAGAAAAAGGAGATTTTCTATTGTGTTTAAACAACTTGAGGGTCACAAAGGTATTACATCTAGACAACACGATTTAGTGATAAACAGAAAGGAAGAAGTGAAGAAGGAGGAAGACGAGGAGGAGGTAGGAAAACAGAAATGAATCCTACATGAGCCAGCAGCCAAAGCCGTTGGTGTTGGGCTCTGTTTTATGGGAATATGAGTTCTGCATTAAGTTTCATACTTTTTGGCAGTCCCTGTGAAGACAAATACGTCATCAGTTCCATCGCCTCAGGACTGTTATGGTGGGTGTGGCTGTACTAACAGTGTAATGCTCTCAGCGACTAAGACGAAAAAGAAGTTCTTCGAAGTGTAAGGAGCTTATATCAATTCCGGAGGACAAGGTTCACAGAGCTAGTCCTTAAAGCTTCAAATTGGAACTATTTTAGCTAAGCAATGTTACAGAGAAGATGAGGTGTGAGAGCTAGCTTCCCAGGGCCTCTCTCTAGGTGCTATGCAGAGTCACACAGCTGCCGTACGGACCTAAGGAGAGAAACTCTGATGAGCTAACAGACAAACTTCCCAGGAGTTATACTTAACTTTCATTTAAAGAATATTAACTACTATTGTTGAAAAGATCACATATGAGATTTTAGCTTCTTAATATACTATTGACCTTTAAAGACTTGTTTATAAATACCTTTAAAATGAGGGTTTGGCGAATTTACCTGATTTAAATGCTATCTGCTTAAGTGAAAGAGAGAAAAGGGATGTTAAATCATTTTCAAGAATTCTTTCACTTTAACCATTTCACTATCCTGTCATAATATCACTTTTTTTTTTTAAAAAAAAAAAGAAACTAACCTTTCTCTAAGTCTAAGAGGCCACAAAAGTATAGAAAAAGCCAGCGTGTGAACCTTTCCATGGATCCAACATTACTCTAGCTTCCGCAGGTGTCCAGTTACAGAGAAGCATTTTAGTAATCACGAAGTTCAGACAGACCTCATGTGACCCTCTCCATTCCTGACCAGCAAATAGGTTTTGTTTAACTTCGAGAGAGAGCAGACAAACCCTGCAAGGTTACTTATAATCATGACACCACTTTTAGAATGGCCATGTGCTGGGAACATGCCTCCTCGCTTCCTTTTTCCAGCCACGGTATAAATCTGAAGGACTTTGTTATGGCTCTTATACTTGGCACATCTTAGGCCTATTTAGAACATCAACACCATCAATCACATAACATGAGGCCGAGCAGCTGGATGAACCCGGCTATCATGCAGGGTTATTTGTCATCTGGGCAAGTCTGTTTGGTGTAGAACGCTCCTTCGGTCCCAGAACAATTTTCCCGCTCCAAAAATATTCTCTTTGATTCAGGAAACATGTGATTAATACAGGACAGAGGTTTAAAGCTGAAGGTCTAGGCTAAAAGTCTTAACCAAACAAGTGCACTGCTCACTAAGGTTTGCATTAGCAGGCACAAATCCCCTGGAAGAGCAGCCGCAGGGAAGAGACGCGTATCTGCATGCTGGGAATGGAAGAGACGCGTATCTGCATGCTGGGAATTTTGAGGGGGCTTCAACAACCTGCTTAGTTTAAGATATTTGTTTAAAATAATGTGTTCACCTGAGAAATATTTTCCATAGAATAATAGCACTGTATCAGACATTTAAAAGGCCCATCATAAACATTTACAATTTAATATGGAAAATCAAAGTGAAGAAGACATAATTTAGGCAATATGATCTGTGAAGGAAATTTGTTCTATCACATTAGAACAATTTGCATTAAAAATAAATTGTATTCTAAGAAGTCTATTTACACTAAAATGGATTTAAAAGCAACACTACATTCCTCATATTTTTATTTTATTTACATGCCAATCTCCAATACTTTACAGCACTTTTCCATTAAATAGTTTTTTTCACTTATCTTTGTTTTTCCTCCTTCCACCAAAAAACCATTTTCCCCCACACTTACAGGATGCTGAGTTTTCTTTTTCCTAGGTAATGCTAACATTCTATTTCATAATGGTATTAATAATAGTATTTGATGTTTATGAGTTGTTTTTACCTGATGATAAAAAATAAGTAATTCTTAATAAAATAAATATCAAAAGTCCAGTGTTGATCAGGATTGTGTTTCTTAATTGGGATGATTGTATTACTTGTTCTCAAATGTGGATTTAATAATGTTTATTCTACTGGACTTACAAAAGGAATCATACGCTCCCATGGAATTCTATATAGACTTTCTCAGGAAATGACAACTAGACTCAATTATAGTACTCATGATTAGGAGGCTGAGGGATGGCTGCCAGTCACCACTGAGTCAGTGTCCACAGGCTTCTGAGTTTCTGAACCCAGACTTGTTGGCGTTGCCCTATCTTCATCTCCTACCTGTTTGTTAAGGGAAAGGAGGGACAGCAGAAAGACCACGTTAAAGCAGCTGCCACTGAAGTTCCCGCTGGCAATGCCGTGCTGTAGATTGCCCTAGAACCATAGCTTCCCAGCATCAAGGGACTTTGGATGTCACCTGCCTTAGACTTAGCATCCTATTGCTGTGGAAGGTGGCCTTCAGTGAAGACTTGCCAAAGAGGAAGATCGAACTTTGGTTCAATATTCTCTGTACCGTGATTCAAAGCCTTTGAACGGTTCGACTTGGCATGCAGAATCTCTGTGTAGTCTGACATCTTGCAGCCTGGACATCTGTTGCTGTATCTGCAGCATATATGTATGCAAATATGGCTGACATTGCGTGTGGCTGCTGATGGGGTCCTCTTGGCACTGCACATGCATAGTGCCCTGTTAAACAATGACAATGTGTGTGAGCCCCGGTTTGTGAGCATTCATTCTTACAAAAACAGGGTTACTGACCTTGTCACAGTTAACGGTGTTGAGCAGAATGACAATGTGAATCCTGAGGGCAAATAAAAAATTTCCCATTGGTGATATAAGAAATATGCTACTCAGTCTGCTCCTCCATTCTGCGTCTAAGCACTGAACAAGTGTATTTATCGTCCGTCTAGGAGGCCCACCATGTCCTGCACTAATAAAACCCAAGGATTTTTTATAAATTATTATAAAAACTGTGTTATACAATGCTGTGTCATCCAAGAAAAGGAATAGCTTTTGTAGAATAGTGTGCGTGGGCTGGGGCCGTGACTTCTCGACATTCGCTCTTCCACCCTTTCTCTATAGAACTGCAAAAACAACAGGAAAAAAACATGAAAACAATCATCTTTTAAAACTACGCTCTTTATAACCATTGTCGCAACCTGAGTCTTAAAAATGTTTCCACACCGTGACGACGGGAACTGTCTGTGAGGCCTGGTTCACGTGTCTGTGCACTAAATCTGTATTCCTGACTTAGCAGAGACACAAGCTTAAGTTCACGTTTAACAATGCAGTACTGCCTTGGTGCATCTTGCTCGTTCTTTCCCTCAGGGTCTTAAAGGAATAAATCAGAAAATTGCTCCCTCATGCCAAGCCAGCATCTGCACCTGTGTTAAATTCACATATAAATGAAATTGAAGGTTTGGGGGTAGGGATAAATGTCAGCAGTACTAATAGGATGATATATCTGAGTTTAAATTCTCAAATGGACCAGCATCAACGGGAGTGCTTTTAATAGGTGCATTGGTTCACAGCTAGCACTGGAATTAAGGATTGTAATCGTGCTTGGCAAACTGTCCTCAAGTTTATGATTAGAAGCATCTGGCTGCAGATACTGAGGAAACTCGCATGATCAGATATTCTGAAAATGTTGACAGGCCAAAACTTTTTATTTTGCCTTCTTTGAGTACCCTGTATCACCTTTCAAGTCCTACGGCGAAGTCTGTGTGGTTTAGGTGTCTCGCTAGAGTGCGTGAAAGTAAGCAGACTATTGGAGTCGATACAACACAAAGAAGAACCGAGAGAACAGAAGAGGCAACGGATCCCGAGGGCTGCAAAAGCAAACAGATTTTGTGACGCTCTGGACAGGTGGGCAGGTAACAGCGAACGCAAGCTGCACCGATGAAAGAGAATGAGCGGATTCAAACCAGGAAATATACGGGAATGTTTTGTTTTGTTTCTTTTTTATGCATGGATGAAAGCGCTCAAGACAAACCAGTCTGCTCCACAGAGAAGCAAACTCGCTAATGAAATAATCCTGTCTGCTTGGTTCACTCAGCATTCGTTGTTTGAGGCAATCCTGGTCACCGTGCACTTTAGATGCAGACTTCTGGCTGTGCAAGATTTTGCTATCAGAGAAAAGAAGGGGAAATGACAGAGAAATTTAAGGATGAGAACAAGAGGCCTTTGCTTTATCAGTCATGCGGCACACACTGAGGTGAGCAGTTATTGCACATTGCAATGGAGGCTGCTCAAAATCTAATCAATTGACTCCAGATGTTAGCTTCTTAAGGGTTTTTTTTTTTTCAGAAAAAGAGAGAGAGAGAGAGGAAGAGGGAGAAAGAGTGAGGGAGAGGAAGAAGGAGAAAACTTCATGGGAGCAGAGACCACAAGCAAATAAGCTAAAGGAATCGCAAAGTACAAATGGCTTCTTTGACTCAGAAGTCCTGCCTCTTTAAGCCTGGTGACTAAAATAATAAAACAAAATTGCCTATGGTAAATTTCTTCAGGGATATTTACAGATGGCTGGCCCTTATCTAAACAAAATATTTCTGAAACAACTCCAGAGAAAAATGTTCCTGATATGGTATCCAAACACACACACACACAAGAGCAGCACCTCTGCCTGCTTATGATACTTTTGTCAGGAAGAAAACTCCAGGAAGAAATTCCAGAGACTCCATCCTCAGGCACATGAGGGTTAGGGATAGAATTTACATAAAGCTCAAATATTAAACCTAGGATGGCAAAGTTGTAGCCATCTTTGACAAGTTTTAAGGAAGTGTTGATGTCCATAGGATTTTTAGTCCTTTAAAGACATGAACATGGGAATTCCTAATTTCAGAAAATGATGAGTTGAGAACTGGATGGGGAGGCCCTCAGCATGCCAGCATGGGGAGCAGGGTTCAGAGCCTCGGACCTATAGAAATGCTGGTCTGCCAGGGTAGTCTACCTGTAATTCCAGCATTTGGGGGTTGGAGACGGATCACCAGAGCAAACCGCTCAGTTAGACACAAAGAGCTGCTTACTCCTGGCTCTAAGGAAAGGACACTGCCTCAATAACATAAGGTGTAGAGCGAACCCAATTCAAAACCAACCTCTGGCCTCCACAGCCCACCCATGTACTTGAACATCTGTGCACGCGTGTGCACACACACACAAGCACCCAAACACTCAAGCACAACACATACACAGAAAGGATGAATTAAAGTATATTAAGAAATCTGTTTGAAGAAAAATTTCTGCTATTCTTACGCATTTTAGTTGACCAATTCTAACAGTGAAAACGTAGCCTTCATCTTGGAACCAGAGTTCCTGAAATTCCTTACTTGAGACTATGGTAAGTGCCATACAACCAGAAACATTTTGTTTTATGTATTTCCTAAATACTGGATGCTTAAGATGAGCTGAAAAACCCATTTCTCTGTAACCTTGTCACCATGGAAACCTACCTGCTTCCATGCGGTCTGTACCTGTGCACACATCTTTATATAAAGATGCAGGCGTGCTAGAATTAACACTTTTCCCTAAATGATAACTTTACAAGAGTCTTAATATTCAAAGGTTTCAACATCATCCAATGCTCTAGAGTCAAGAAGTTGAATTTGTATACTTGTCTATCTGGCTAATTTTTATCTGAGGTTTTTCTGGTTAATTATTATTAAACATTTTATTTGTGTTGGACTAGAATTTTTCTCCTAGAATAAAAAACAAGACCCTGTCAAGAGTGTCACAATACTGAAGGGCTTTTACTTGGGATCTAGTGTATTGCAGTTGCTGTCTTGAAATTTAGGGGAAAAAGTCTTTATTTATTTATTATTATTTTTTATTGTTTATTATTATTATTTTCTTATATGTGCATGTCTTGCCTGCATGTTATCTGTGCACCACATGCATGCCTGGTTCCTGCAAAGGCCAGAAGAAGTCATTGGGCTTCCTGAAACTGGAGTTACAGACAGTTGTGAGCTGTCATGTGGGTGCATAGAATTGAACTTGGGTCCTCTGGGAGAGCAGCCAGGGCTCCAGCATGGACCACACACACACACAATGTGGCTAAAGCTGCAAGCACTCTAAGTGTGATTGTATTGACTGGATGGGGCCATTTTCACAGCCCTGAATCAGGTGTCATGCTTGTCACAGGGCAGAGCTTAAGGCTTCCCAAAGCTTGCTCTCTTGAGTGGGTTGGAGAATCTGACTTCATTGTCCTGGCCCATGCTCCGTGTTTATTTTGCACTGAGCTCTACAAATCAGGGAGCCATCCCTAACCCTGAGCCAGGGCAGGAAACTGGATCTTAGACAATGGGTCGTAAGTGATAGAACAGAGTCCCACCCTTAAAGCTGTTTCTCTTCACTGTGCTATTAAGAGTCATGTCCCTGAGAAATACCCGTGTGAGTGAGGATTACTGCTAGATGCTGGGCCTCCGTGTGTAGCCCGTAGGTGACCTGGAGCCCTCTCTTTTTAAAAATTATATGTAATTATTACAATTCGTTATTTGTGGTTTCATGCCTGTATGAACACAGAATGAAAACACCATGGCAGAGGTGTGGGATCAGAGGACAACTTGCAAGAAAAAAAAAAAGAATGGGTTTTCTCCTTCTACCATGTGGCTCCTGCATGGCTCCTGCGTGGCTCCTGCGTGGCAAGTCCTTTTACCTATTGAGCTGTCTCACCAATCCACGGAACTCTTCATTAATAATGTAGATCTGTCATAACCAGCTCCAGATTTCTATGGCTTCTTCTGATGAGCGTGAAATCCTTGAAAGAAAAATGTATGCCTTAAGCTCATTGCCATGGTTGAATTTTGATTAATCTAAATTTATAACTTAAAACCCTAATTCCTTCTATTTCAGAATGTGATTGTATGGCTGCATGTAGACAACCCTTAAGTAGGTAGCTAAGTTAAGCTGAAACCATCAGGATGGACCTCAAGCCTATCAACCCAGTGCCACCATAAGGAGAAGAAACTGGGAAGAAGAAAGAGGCCATCCGGCATGTATTTTGAGAGAAAGGACATGCCAGGACACAGAGGAGCCAGTCACATTCATCTGTAAGAAAGGATAGGGGCCTCAGAAGAGGTCATCCATGTAGCAGCTTAATCGTGAATAAGCTTTTAGCCTCAAATGCAGAGAGAACAGATTTCTCTTGTTTTAGCCACTCAGTCCGTTGCCTTTTATTTTGACAACCTTAGAAAACCAGCATACTGAGCCTTGTTATAAATCTATTCCTCTTTTGTTGGCCTCGATCATATAGGAGCAGAGTTCTACTAAGTACTCCAAAGTCAAAGATAAGTGAAGGCTACTGAATAAAACTTGATACATCGATAGGACAGAAATCATGTGAGTTTGGAAAACTAAGAGAGCAAGTGGAATGGGACAAGACAAAAGAACTAAGACTGCACAGGTAGGGAACCATTCAACCGGTGCCAATAATTGTGCTTTTGATATAAGTAAGCAATATAGAATAATGCACGTTCATTGCTCTTCTCCTAGATTTATTTATTGTATGTATGTGAGTGCTTTTCTCATGTCTGTATGTGTACCTGTGCATGTCTGGTGCCTGCAGAGGTCACCAGGGCATGTTGAGGAGTCATGAATGTCTGTGAATCCCCAGGTGGGTGCTAGGAACTGAACCTTGGACCTCTGAATGAGTGACAAGCGCATGTAATATCTGAGCCACCTCTCCAGCCCATGTTGGTTGTTTTTTCAAGTCACTATATCAGTAGAACAAACTAAGTCTTTCTGCCATCTTACCCCATTTCATTTTTGCCTCAGAGGGAACCAGATTTAGATAATATTCTTTCAGAATATTTTTAAGATGCACTTAGGAAATGCATATTCATGTCTACAATGCTTAATTTTGATGACCTTAATTTAATTATTTAAGAAATGTTAACACAGAGTGTGCATTTTGTCATTTGTTTTCATTTAACTATGTGTATTAGGGGTTTTTCTATATCTCTTATCTATATTTATTACAAAATATCTGCAACTCAGAGTATAGATTCTTTATAATTTAATGACCTATTGCCTTACTGATAGACATTTAGGTTATTTTCCGTATTTTCCAGTCCTGGTGATGAAATTTGGGGTCTTGCACATGCTAGGCCAACACTGTACTGGCAAGTTAAACAGCAGCTCATCCCCTTTCATTTTTCTTTCTCAATTCACACCCAGGTTGGGCCAAACTCATGATCCTACTGCTACAGATTCCAAAATTCTGGGATTACGTGTCTGTACCATCATGCCTGGCTTTCTAACTTTTGTGACAAAAATATTACAAACAATTTTTTTGAGACAGGGTTTTACTATGTAGCCCTGGCTGGCTTGGAAATTGCTATGTAGACCAGATTGGCCTTAAACTCACAGATATCTAGCTGCTTCTGCCTCCCAGGAGCTGGTATTAAAGATGAACCCTACCACCCCTAAAAATAACAACAAATCACCTTTTTATGTGCACACATCTGTGGTATTTAGATTCTATCACCACATGTCTCATGCAAATCGAAGGCTCAAGTTTTACTTCTGGACTCCTTTGGAGGAATTTAAGGCTAAAACTGTCGTTTCTAATCTGAGTCATGTATATGAAAACAGGCAGAGATGACTTTTATTTCTTACCCATGTAGTGGGGCTGTGTAGGGTTGCCAGCAAGCTTGGTAGAATACGACAGGGCCATGAAGCAAGTTGCACCCAGTGTGGGAATTTGCAGTATTTTCTTAGAAGGAAGCAAAGGTTCTTGAGTTTAGACGGTAGCCTCTTTGTGGTTTGAGATGGAGAGATAACAAAGTCATGGCTACGGTCTGATTCAATGCCAGCAAACATCTGCATCCCAGGAGAACAATACCAACGCAGAGTGACTGAGGTTAGCCTCTGAAAGCAATGTGTGAGGCATAATATTCTCTTCAGAGAAAATGACGTCACAACCTGAGTGAGGCTAAGCATTTCCTTTTGCATCTATGTTTCAGATCAGGCTTTAGGTGAATGATGGGACCTCATTTATGTGAGCAACCACGTATCCATGCTCTTTGACTTCCGAGGGGTTGTATCCCGATAAACCTGCTGTAACCTGAAATTGCAGTTAGCCACTTATCCTACTTCATATAGCGGCTTAGCAATGCAGTGTGTTGCAGAGTGTTGACTGTTTCCCTCACAATTGTCTAGGCTGTGAAAGCCGTGGCTTGCTGCCACTGCACAGCATCAAAGGTGGCATTGTACCTCCCATCAGTAGCCCAGGAAACGGTGCAAATTCAAAACTCAAGCGTGGCTTCCACCGAATCTGATGCATTCTCATGGCACGATAAAGCTGGGATATCGGGCGGACGATGACAACGACACACCAGTCCCGACAGTTGCTGCTTTGGGTGTTTTGTTTGTTCGGTTAGCTTTTTGTTTAAGAAGTTAATATCTGAAATGATTTATCCCAGTAGCTTAATGAACAAAGAGGAGAGCACACTAGAGAACCACGCTTAAAGTCAGTGAGCAGTTCAGGCTAAATCTTGCCATGTTCAGCCTCCCGTCTCCCCTCTGCCTCCCATTTCAGCGTCTGCTTTCGCTTCTCCTCGGCAGAGCTGCCTCTCTGCTTCAGGCGGGCGTCTGTCAGGAAGGTCTGCAGTTTTGCCTCGCCTCACCTTTATGGCTATTTCCCTTCATCCACTCAGGCTTCCAAAGCCTCTAATTAGCTGTTTGTCTTAATTACTCCAGCTAGGGCTTCATCTGGTTGATGATTCTCCCACTGCTTAGAACTCAAAGTGGCCGCGCCTTCTCCAGAGGAATGTCTCTTTCCTGGAAATGAACCCCCATCTCATCTCCACACTGTCTTGTCACTTCCCTAGGGTGGCATGAGGGCGGGGGCAGTAAGTCTGTGGGTTTCATTCTGAGCCACATTGATTCTAAGTTTGAGAAAATGAAATTCTTCTGTAGGGCCAAGTTGAACAAAGGACTTCAGCTTAGGTCCAAGCTGGCTGAGTGGCTACTGAGCTGAGGACCTCAGCACTGAACACTTAGCTCATCTCCACCATCTGCGAGGCATCAAGCCATAGTGAATTGGAGCCCCCTTTCTTTAATTTTCAAGGATGTTTATTTATTTTGTGTGCAAGTGGAGGTCAGGGGATGACAACTTGCAGGAGTTGGTTCTCTCTCTCCTTCGCTGTGTGGGTCCTAAGGTTAGAACTCAGGTCACCAGGCTAGCAGCAAGCACCTTTGCCCACTGCGCCTCTCAGTGCCCTTTATCATTACCAGACACTCCTGTTTGCCATGTATTTTAGCTTATGAGCAGATAAGCCAAAGTAAGACACCATGTGCCTTGAGGACGTCTAATAGTGGAGAAAGGTAGGTCACAGCGTGATTGACCTAGGAAGACTAGACAGAGATTCCATGGGTGACACTGCATATATAAGCATGCAATTTGGAATTTCTCTAGACTATCCCCGGAAACAAAACTCATTATTTGATAGAGATGTTCTTGGTGACTAATGAATCAGCTCTCTCAGCACCTTGCTAAGTAACATTCTTTATACTTGTGGAAATAATTTGACAGTAAAACCATCTCCCATTTCCATCATGAATAACCCTAGGCCTCTCTGTCTTATGCTTCTAGTTGTGGGGTTTACATAGCCTTGCCATGCTTTAATTGGAGTGTGTTAGAAACATATGTGTCTGCCAGGAAACTTTCGAGTATTTAAAACTTGGAGCTGACGAGTCCCTGAAGACAGAGTATGAGATGTATCAGCCAGAGCCCGGGAGCCTTTAAGACAGGTCCTTGGTCCGCGGTGACTGCTTGGCTGGAGGAGGGTGTCTGTCAGTCACACCCGGAAGACTCCTGCAGGCTTTAAGCATGATGATTTGTTGTACTTGGAATTTTTGCTCCATTAAGTTCTCTAAAAATCCTTATATATTTTTAAATCTATTTAAAATTCAGATTCTCTATTTCTCATTTTATCACTGCTTTAATTAGGCATAACAGATTGAAATTAGGTATCATAGAATAACTTTGCATGTTGAGACTAACAATACTGCAATTTATTCCACATGATGATAACCCCTCCTCTACCTGTCTGAGTCACGAAGCAAACATGAATATGCAAAGAACAAGCCTTCATACTTCTGGGTTCTCAGATTTTGAAAGGAAAAACCAGTCATTTATTTACAAGCCTCACGAACTCATCCCAAGTGTAGACTTCTTTATTTGGGGTCTCATGGTAGAATGGCAAATTTTAATGTGCCAAAGAAGAAGGTCCATAATATCACTGATTCACATAAAAATAAATAAATAACAGGAGAAATATGCCACAAACTATTTGCATATGATAATTTCATAAGACATTCCCCTTGGGAAACACGTGAGTGAAATTAATTCACAATCAGTAGGAACCCAGTGGGAATGTGTTCCTTGAAATAAATAATCCAAAATTATTCTTGGGCTGTGAAGTTTGTTTCCTGCCTTAACTGAAGTGTGTACCAAACAGAGTGCATTAGCATTGGCTGTGAACTGGAGGAACCAGGCATCTCCTGTGTTTTTGCCCATTTTGCTGTCAATGTTTCTTGACCAGTATTCCAATTTGCTACCATGGTTGAATTTTTAAAAGATACTTAGCAGTTTTATAATTTTAAAAAGATTATTTAAAACACATCTCCTCAGATCAAGAGCAATGAGACTCTTAGACAAATAGAGTTTCTCCTTGCTTGCAATTCCCAGGGCTGCACGCTAATAATCCTCGGAATATCAGTTTCTCTCCAGCCTCCTGCGATAGCCTTTTAACACTGGCAGTTGCTGTTATTTTAAAGGTTTCAGTGAAAGGATACATTGTAAACTCAGTAGAGTTTTTGACACATCAGTTGTCAAACTGTTAGAATTTTTATCAATAAAGTTTTAGGAGCCCAGGAAAGGGCTCCAAGGCTAAGGACTTGGCTCCACCTGCATAGTCCCAGGGAGGGGATGAGTAGGGGCTGATAAGTAAAAGTACTTAACAGGTGGTCTGTGGCCTACTCCTGAAGCAGCCAGATCCTCTTTTATTTCTTTAAAGGAGAAAGTGGCAGAGCACATGTTGACCTTAATCTTATCTGAGAGCAAACCCCACAGGTTTCTAATCATGTCAGGTGAATGACAGTTTATCAGTCACTTCCCCCAGGCATGCTGTTGGGGTCATTGGTTCAAGATTTTGGAGATTTGGGGGAAAGTGGGTAGTTTAGGGGCTACAGACTTTATTCAAGACAGAGAACACTGGGAATTAGAAGAAAAAGATGGCAACTACAACTTGTGTCTATTTCTAAGATTTCTCTTTAATCGTGGTCATTCTGCATTCTACCAACTTATGTTTGGTACCTGAGTGTAAACATATTTTATTGAACATACTGTGCCTGGTGGTAGGCTGCAAAGAACTTGACAGACATGATTTTGCAAAGGTCTTACAGGTTTGAAGCAACAAAGCAGGGTTTTAACTCACATCTAGCTGGATTGCAGAGGCTGTTTACAACTGCAAGGTACTCCTTTCCTCCCCCTTCCTTGACTATGCTGTGGGAGAATGCTCTTGTGCATTGTAAAGATTTGTCACTTATTGGTTTAATAAAATGCTGATTGGCCAGCAGCCAGGCAGGAAGCATAAGTGTGGTGACCAGACTAAGAGAATTTGGGGAAGAGGAAAGGCAGAGAGCAGTCACCACCCAGAAACAGAGGAAGCAAGATGAGAATGCCTTACTGAGAAAAGGTACCAAGTCACATGGCTAAACATAGATAAGAATTATGGGTTAATTTAAGTTGTAAGAGCTAGTTAATAATAAACCTGAGCTAAGAGGCCAGTTTATTATTTTTAAAAAATGGAGAAGGCAGCTCTCAGGCTCAGTCTCATTTTGAGGATACCTGGAGGCAGGATTGTCATTTTGAACTGAGGTAGAGCTAAGGAAAAGTGACTGACTGTTTTGCTTTTCTGGTGCTACACGACTACATCTCTTGGCAGAAATACTCCCCCTTGGCTTTCCTTTTCCCCATGAAGGCTGCCTTTAATATCCATCTAACCCTGAACCTCCCATGTGAAAACTGTGACTGCATCGAGGTTGTGTTTGTACTGAGATGTATGTGTGTTTGAGAGCCAGCTGGATGGTAGACGGACTGATTCGTGCATAGATAGACATGGTCACTCCTGAACAGTGTACCAGGAGTTGGGTGGGGGTAGTGCAACACTGACAAAATCTAGGAACTAATAAGAGAGTAATAAGGCCAGATTAAAAAAAAATAGCTCCTTCAAGGTGTCAAGAAGGAAATACTGTGAACTGTGGGTGTTTCCATGTAGTGATACCAAAATAGATGAAGTTAACCTTCAGATTAGTGCTATAGTGTAGTGGTGGAACTGGAAATTATCACAGAAGGGGGAAACAGACCCGGAAAGACAAATATGACCCACTGGATTTTGTGGATCCTGGCTCCAAATCCCTGGATTGGAGCACATAACCTGCTATAACTAGAGAAGCCAGGACAGTAGGAGAGCATGGCTTGGGGTGCTGGAGGAGGAGCACTAGAGGAACCTAAAGAAACACAAGTGGTGTGAGCGAGGAAGGGCGAATGGGGACCAGGTGGAGAGGGAGGAGAGCGGGTAATATGGATGGCAAGGGAGGAGAGCGGGTAATACAGATGGCAGGGAGGAACGGGCAATAAGGAACACTAAGAATGCTTGATAGAGTCTTAGGGAAACATATTACTTAGTGAGACTACTTAAAAGTACAGTGTGTGCACACATGTGTGTGTGTGTTAAACGGAGTTATACCACATGGGGTAATAATGTCTCCACCAAAAAAGACATGGACTGTCTAACAAAACTCACTGCTGGGCATGAGAAATCACCCTTCAGGGAGTTGGTCAGAGGATCAAGAGATTCTCAAAATAATAAGATCCGACATCTAAAGAGACTTCCCAGTTTGGGTCCAGGACTCAGAGGAAATGAGATGGAGGTGTCCTGGAAGAGACTCCGAGGACAAGCTCTTGTATTTTCAGAACGCGCTGTGCAAGCTACTGAGGGAGAGAAGTAACAAATCGCCTACAACGCTGGAAAGTCTACAAGTAGTAAAGACAGGCAGCCCAAGGAGAAATCTCCAACAGCGCAGCAGGGGGACTTTTGTCTGGGTGGTAACCAACAGCTGCCTAACTGGAGTGAAGGCCAGCAAAATAGTAGGGAATTCATGCCTGTGGAGTAGGGATACTATAAGCCTAGCCAAGGACCCATGGCTGGATAGGAGAGGATAGCCTGCTACTGCCATTTTCCTAAACCAGGACAGTGGCTAACTTACCCAAGCGTCTGCAGAAGCCATTACTATAAGCTGCCTAGTAACATGTGCCATTTGTAAGGAGAGTCTAGCTGAGGGTCTTCCTCCTAGTTACTGAGAGAGTCTGAAGGAGGAGCCCTCCACCTCTGATGCAACACTCCAGTTTTTCTTCTTTGTTATTGCCGGTAGGTTCTACTACAAATCCCAAACTTCCCTTCAACCCCAAGAAAAGCCTAGAAATTGTATTGAACAAACCCAACTTCCCAATTTGAAGGAACTATCAAAGTCAGTATGAGAGCCTTGACAGCCTCATAAAATTGGCTTCTGTTGCTTTACTGCCATTGTCATTGAATTAAATCCCATACAATAAGTTTCCAAGGAAACTCTATTCCTACAGCTTCTGCAAATACATTTGTCTATGTACACCACCAATGGAGACCTACATGCAGAAAAACTCCCGTCAATAACTCACTTTTGACTATAAGAAATGGAGGCAGCAGAAATCGGGGAGGGCATGAAAGAATAAACAGTGTCCTTTAAGGCAGTTGCATGACTAGACTTTGTGCTTGTTGTCTGTGAGACCACAAAGAAGCCTTCTAAGTTAGCGCATGCTCTGCATTATCACTTTACCCAGTCATGTCCAGAAGCAACATCACTGATTACACTAGTGGAGGGAAACACTGCAAAAAGAATGTGTCCTTTCATTAACTTACAAAAATACAATTAGTGATTATTAGTGATTTCCTGGAGAAAGTCCAGAGCTGAATTAAAAATATCTCTAGCCACAGAGATCTTCATTCGTTCCACACTGTGAAGCTTGTCCATTGTGCTTACTTGTAAAACATTAAAGAACTAATTTAGACAGAAACCACACAGCATTTGTAATGCTTTTTATTTTCTTTTTTACTCCCTGGGAAATGTGGAGAATGTTCCCTTTCTAAATAAAATGCCCTATAGCATTTAGTCTAGAATGAGAATGGTTGGTACTATTCCTTAATTTGGAATTAATGGATATTCTGCCAAAAATCATAGTGTTTTAAAAGTAGGCACAGTTTTTTATTTGAGCATATTCTCTTTTAGTAAGAAACATGTATTTATACCAATTCCGGGGGGGGGAACCCTCTAAAATAATAACCTCTGGGAACAGCGTAGCTCCCTTTACCGTCTAATATTCAGGATCTTACATTTAAATATGCTAAAAATGACTGAAAGGGAGGCCTTGCTCTCTGCCTGCTGCAGCAACAGCTCCCAGCAGCGGTAGGAGCAGGCTTCTGGGTGCCAGGAGATGCCTACCTGCTGATGCTTTGAAGAGATACACAGTCCAGACGTTCCCCTGGGTACAGTGAGGGACGAACTCTGCTTCCCAGCACACGGCACTTTGAAGACAGGTGTGTTTTGACTGGAGAGACCCAGGGTCAGCAGAGCTCTCCACTGGCACGGGGAAGAAGGAAAAGGAGGTCCAGTTCTGGGGGTATTTGGAGCAGGACCCCAGAGGATTCTCTTGCTATGTTCATCTGCTTGCTATTTGTATGAAATTCCAGCCTGTTTGATCACCACTCTTCTTCTCTCTCGTCTTTTGTTAAAACAGTATGTGGTATTGAGAATCTGCAGCGCAGGCTGTGAAGGTCATTCATTCTCGATTTTTCAGAATGCAGATGACCTCATTTGCTAAGAACTGAGGAATGGATAGGAAGTTAAATTTTCTGTAAAAAGTAAGGAAAAGAAAAGGAAGGAAGAGAGGCATCCTTCTTATGCTGTCACTTGGCACATCCTCCGCTCTGTGAGAGGGTTCACAAGGCTTTATATCACATGGCCCCGGTCCTGATGAGAGGCCATCATTGTTACAGAGCAAACTACATCTTGCACTTTTCAACTAGGATTTTTTTTTAAAGATTTATTTATTTTTTATTTTTTGTGTATGTATTTGCACATCTGCAGTGTGTGTATGAGAATGACCTTGAAGGCCATAAAAGGGTAATGTGGATTCTTTCTAGCTGGAATTGTAGTTGATTAAGAGGCGTTGGACGTGGGTGCTGGTAACTGAACTTGAGTCCCGTGGAAGAGCAGCAAACCTTAAGATATCATATTGGTTCCTTATTAGGAATTTCAAAGTTCCGGTCCCACTGCCTCCAAGGGCAGATGCCATCATTATCCCATCCTGGGAAGCACTTACAGGGCCTCTGTGCTTCTGCATGTGCGGTGGCTTCAGGAAAGAGACCGGGCTCTGATCTGGTTATTGTCCAAGATGAGGGATAGGAAGAACAAGAGGACAAGACTCTTAGAAGTTTTTGACTGCCACAATAGTCAGACCCAAAGATAAAGAAATGTCCCTTGTTCACTTGGGAATATTCTGTTTTCTAAAGATTTGTGCCTCTCTGTGTCCCAGACATCAGGGAGAAAAGGAACGGTGAGAGATTTACCTGTAGCCTGGGGTTCAAAGCAATAGACATGGGGCTATGTAACTTCTTTTTTTTTCCAACTTGTCTCTACTGGCAGAAATGCTGATAATCAGAAGTTAGACCTATGCTGTGACACACGGTGTGCACATTAAACAAGAATGTAGCAGTTCCCGCGAGCAGATGTGGGCAGGATTCTAGCCATGACCCCACAGGGAGGAGGAGCCTTCCTCTAGACCGGATACAGTTGGCAACCCAACCGGAGGCAAAATCTGCAGAGAGAGTTGTATTTAGAACAAAGACCTTTCTGAAACAGCAAGACTCCTTGTCTTTAATTCTAGGGACCAAAATTAAGGCTTCCTTAGAGTAGGTTTACAATTCTGAGAGAACTGGGTGTTCTAAAGCAACACCTTGGTTACTTCCCAGCAGTAATTGCGAGGAAAGGTCATTGTTGGATGCGTATTCACAAGGAGGAGAGATAGGAGATTGCAATTTGCTTGGTTTCCATGAGAGGGGCGGGGAGAAAGAGCCCTCGGGCCGCGGAGTTCCTACAGACTTGGCACAGTCCTTCAGGCAGGCCTACTGCACTACTGGGCGCTCAGAACAGCTGGACCTCAGGCTCGTTGGCAAGAACTTTCCCCCTTCAGAAATGGGATGATAGGTCTGGGGAGTTGGGCCGTTTCTCTCTCAGTCTTTCTCTCCACACTTACAGCTAACCACGCTGCTTTTAGTGACAAAAAACATTTTATGTTTTATTGAGTATCTGTGGCCAAAATGCCCTCAACCCATTACAAACTTTATAAAGGGACGGAGCCCTGCTCAGGAAGCATCTCTTCTTCCTGGTCCCCAGTGTGTGTAAGCACATCCAAGGGTCCTTAAGATGCTATGATGCTGATGTGAGCCTGTATTTGGAACAAATCCCAGCTTTAAAAAAAAGGGGGAAAATTATAAAAGAAAGCATCTTTAAGTTTTCCTGTGGAGTTTTATTTTAAAAATTGCCTGAAGAGGACATTTCTACTCTCATTGGTAAGAGAGTTCCCTTTAAGCTACAGTGCTGTCACGAACAGGATGAGAAGAGACACTTTTAAAATATCCTGTTAGCTATTTATCTGTAAAATGGGCACCATCTGACCACTTCAGAAAACTGTTATATGGATTGAACGTGGAGCACCGCACGAGGAACATGAAGGAAAGACACAAGCATGCCAGTCATCTAGGACAAAACCTGAACCTGCCTGTGGCCGGATGAAAAATGAAAGCCAGGGGCTGTTCTGTGGCCGTTACACACAGCATTCTAACATATACTGGCGTACGGGGAACACTTTACATAAACCAGTAAGTGGAGCCTTTTCATGGACTAGTGCTGCAAGTCTAGAACCCCAGCACTCTCAGGCAGAAGGATCACAAGTTCAAAGCCAGCCTTGTAGGAGGGTCCGTCTTTATTTCTGTGCTTTGATTGGTTAAATAAAGCCTCTGCCTGGCTTGTAAGATAGGTCAGCCCTTAGGTGGGCGGAGTAGACAGAACGGAAGTTCTGGGAAGAAAGAAGGAAGTGAGCCAGTCACCATGAGGCTCCTGTCACAGATGGATGCAGGTTAGACCTTTCCGGTAAGTCACCACATGGTGGCTTACAGACTTTTATAATGGGCTAGTTTAGATGTCAGAGCTAGCCAAGAAAAGGCTAGAGATAATGGGCTAGGCAGAGTTTGAATGAATGCCATTCTCATGTGGTTATTTCGGGTGCAGGCGGCCAGCGGCTGAGTGGGCCAGCGGCTGGTGGCTGGGGAACACAACACACACCACTCCCCCATTTTACAACACAGCCTGAAACCCACAGTGAGATCCTGCTTTAAAAAATAAATGGAATAATAAAATAAATCAATAATAACCCTTCCAACATTCTGGGTTATGTCTGAAATTAGTCTCTAAAATTCTTGAAACCTGCAGTTCTTTTTCTGTGCATCTCTGGGATGAAGCAAATTTGATCATAGTGGATGGTTTTTCTGATGTGTTCTTGGATTTGATTGGCCAGTATTTTATTTAGTATTTTTGCATACATGTTCATGAGTGATATTGGTCTGTAATTGTCTTTCTTAGTAATGTCATTATATGGTTTGAGTATCAGAAAAATTGAAGCCTCATAAAAAGAGTTTGGCAATGTTCCTTCTGTTTCTATTGTGTGGAATAATTTGAGGAGTATTGGTATTAGTTCCTCTTTGAAAATCTTGTAGAATTCTGAGCTGAAACCATCTGGTCCTGGGCTGTTTTTGGTTGGGAGACTTTTGATGACTGATTCTATTTCTTCATCAGTTACAGGTCTGTTTAATTTGTTTATCTGGTCTTGATTTAATTTTGGTAAGTGATGTTTATCCAGAAAGTTGTCCATTTCCTTTAAGTTTTCCAATTTTGTGGGGCACAGGTTTTTGAAATATGACCTAATGATTCTCTATATTTCCTCCATGTCTGTTGTATGTCTTTCTTTTCATTTCTGATTTTGTTAATTTGGATATTCTCTCTCTGCATTTTGGTTAGTATACATAAAGGTTTGTCTATTTTGTTGATTTTCTTGAAGAATCAGCTCTCTGTCTCACTGATTCTTTGTATTGTTTTCTTTGTTTCTATTTTGTTGACTTCAGCTCTCAATTTGATTATTCCTGCTGCCTAGTTCTCATGGGTGAGTTTGCTTCTTTTTGTTCTAGCATTTTCAAATGTTCTGTTAATTCACTAGTGTGGGATTTTTTTCCAGCTTCTTTATGTAGGCATTTAGTGCTATGAACTTGCCTCTTAACACTGCTTTCATTGTGTCCCATAAATTTGGGCATGTTGTGTGTTCATTTTCATTAAATTTTAGAAAGACTTTACCTTCTCCCCTTATTTCTTCCTTACCCATTGATGCTTCAGGGAAACATTGTTTAATTTCCACATGTTTGTGGGCTTTCTGGAATTAGCATTGCCGTTGAATTCTAATTTTATGCAATGGTAATCCAATAAGATACATGGGGTTATTCCAATTTTTTGTATTTGTTGAGGTTTTCTTTGTTACTGAGTATGTGGCCAATTTTTGAAAAGGTTCCATGAGGTGCTGAGAAGAAGGTATATTATTTTATGTTTGGATGGAATATTCTATAGATGTCTGTTACATCCATTTGAGTCAGAACATCTGCTAGTTCCCTTATTTCTCTGTTCATTTTCTGTCTGACAGACCTGTCCAGTGGTGAGAGTGGGGTATTGAAGACTCCCACTATTAGTGTGTGGGGTTTGATGTCTGATTTAAGCTTAAGAAGTGTTTCTTTTACATTTGAGGGTGCCCTTTTATTTGGGGCATAGATATTCAGTATTGAGATTTCTTCTTGAATGGATTTTTCCTGTGACTAATACAAAATATCCTTCTTCATCTCTTTTGATTGATTTTAGTTTGAAGCCTATTTTGTTAGATATTAGAATAGCTACACCAGCTTGTTTCTTAGGTCCATTTGATTGGAAATTTTTTCCCAACCCTTTACTCTGAGGAGATGTCTGTCTTTGAGGTTGAGGTGTGTTTCTTGTATGCAGCAAAAGGATGGATTCTGTTTTCATATACAATCTGTTAGCCTGTGTCTTTCTATACGTGAGTTGTGTCCATTTATATTAAGGGATATTAACGATCAGTGATTGCTAGCTCCTGTTATTTTAGTTTTCGTTGTTGGTGATGTTATTTTGTGTGTGTTTTTGCCTTCTTTGTTATTTGCTGTGGTGAGATCATCTATTGTCTGTGTTTTTGTGGATGTGACCACCTTCCCTGGGTTGGAGTTTTCATGTTAGTACTTTGTGTAGGGCTGGATTTGTGGCTAGGTATTGGTTAAATCTGGTTTTGTTCTTCCATGGTGACTGACAGTTTTGCTGGTTATAATAGTCTAGGCTGGCATCCGTGGTCTCTTAATGTCTGCATAACGCCTGACCAGGATCTTCTGACTTTTGTTTCCATTGAGAAGTCAGGTATAATTCTGATAGGTCTGCCTTCATATGTTACTTGGCCTTTTTCCTTTGCAGCTCTTAATATTCTTTCTTTATTGTGTTTTGATTATTATGTGACAAGGGAACTTTTTTTTTTGATCTAGTCTATTTGGTGTTCTGTAAGCTTCTTGTATCTTCATAAGCATTTCTTTCTTTAGATTGGGGAGATTTTCTTCTATGATTTTGTTAAATATGTTTTCTGTGCTTTTGAGTTGGACTTCTTCTATACCATATTATACTTAGGTTTGGTCTTTTTATGGTGTTCCATATTTCATAGATATTTTGTGTTGAGTTGTTGTTAGATTTAATGTTTTTTTGACCAATGAGTCTATTTCCTCTATTGTGTCTTCAGCGCTTGAGATTTTTTTCTTCCATCTCTTGCATTCTGCTGTTTATGCTTACATTTGTGGTCCCTGTTTGTTTTCCTATAATTCCCTCAGCTTATGTTTTCTTTATTGTTTCTATTTTGGTTTTCAAGTCTTGAATAGTTTCTTTCATGTGTTTGATTGCTTTGTCTTAGTTTTCTTTAAGTGATTTGTTGATTTTTCCCAATTTTTTTATTTGTCTTTTCCTCCATTTCTTTGAGGAAATTTTTCATTTCCTTTTTAAGGGCCTCAAACATTCTCCTAAAGTTATTTTTAGGTCATTTTCTTCTGCTTCATCTATATTTGGTTGTTCATGTCTTGCTGTTGTAGGGACACTAGTTTTTATTGGTGTCATGTTGCTCTTTGCGGTGTTGCATGTGTTCTTACCTTGTCTACTCATCTTTTCCTCTGATTGGTATAGTTGGGGCTGTCTGGTGATCAGTCTTCCAAGTGCTAGTGGATCCAAGGCTCAGATGGTTGCTCCTTGTAGTGCAGTCAGGGCCATGGTTCCAGTTACCCCGTTGGTCACTCCATTTTGTTCCCAGGGGTCGCTCTGCAATAACAGGCATTGTTTGGGCCTATTGCCCCAGAAATTGCTTGCTTCGGGCTGTTTCTGCTGAGGTCACTGCCTTGGTCCTGCTCTGACAGAGGTCGCTGTATTGGGCCTGCTCTGACAGAGGTCGCTGTATTGGGCCTGCTCTGACAGAGGTCGCTGTAATGGGCCTGCTCCAGAGGATGTTGCTGGCTCAGGCCTGCAACTCAGAGGTTGCTGATATATGCCCGGTCTGGCAGAGGTCTCTGGTTTGGGCCTGCTCCCTCAGTGGTGGCTCCCTTGTACCTGCTCCTGTGGAGGTTGTTGCTCCAGTGGGGTCACTAGCTCAAGCTTGTTCTGCTTGTTCTGACTGAGGTAGCTGGCTCAGGCCTGTTTCCACAGATGCCCCTGGCCTGAGCCCACTCCCGCAAAGGCACCTGGCTTGGGCCCAGTCCCTCAGAGGGCTCTGGCTCTGTAATGTCTTTTTTCTGTCCTGCCTCTTTTTGATATTCCTCTTCTGTGCAGACAGAAGGCAAGGATTACAGTGGATCTGTGAGATAGAAGGCACACTGGCCTCTTGGTCATCATGTGGAGGAGAAGACTGGTCAGGAACTCTCTCTCTGGACTATTCAGGGCTGGTACACTATTCTCCGTCATATTTGAGTCCCTACAAATTTTTAGGGAGCATTGCTTTAGCTCATCCTCAAAGGGATGTATTGTCCTTTCTGACCACGTGTGAGTGGTGTCTTTAGGAAAGGACACCACAGTTTGATGTCATGGAAGTCAAAGGAAATAAGAGTTTTTGAGAAACAGGTGTGGCAGGCTGTGTACCACCTGTTAGAGCCTCCGTGAAGGACCCCAAATCTGGTTGTTCAATGATATCAAGCAAAGATAGTTCTTGGAGCCAGGCTCCTTAAGTGTTAAGAATTTCTCCTGTAAAAAGACACCTTACCTGCCTTAGGTAGAAGAAAATGCATGGTCAATGTCCATATTCTATATAAAAAACAACCCTGAATTAAATCAGCCTATATACTTTAAAGATGTGATGACCTCAGAATACAAAGCAGGATATGTGTTATGTTGGAGAAGAGGTTTTGTTTTTGTTTCCACAGGATAAGACAATCTAAGAATGGTCAGGTCTGAACATGTCTGAAAAGTGCCCGTGGTCAGCCTGAAAGTTTCCATCCCCACATCTCCGTAGCGTGACCAGCTGGGTGATTATGGCTAAGTGAGAGCATCTGAAGGAAAGCTCTGTCCATCACTTTCAGAAAGCCCCATTGGCCTCCACACTTGAGCTCAGTGCAATTCTCTCAAGAGCAGAACTTTCAAAGTCAAGTTTTTGCATCCTGTTCCCTGTGGTCAGAGACAGAATGGCTTCCCACTCTTCACCCACAACTATTACTCTCTCGCTTTTCTCAGGTGAGCCTGGAAAAATGACTTCTATGGAGCAGAAATAAATGATCTGACTTCTAACAAATAGCATAGCGACATTCAATTGCACAGTCTGATACTTTTGCCTGCTCTTGGGGCTCTTTTCCTCCTGCTGGGTTGCCTCTTCCAGCCTTAATAGGAGGATTTATGCCCAGTCTTATTGATGTTCCATGCTTGGTTGATATCACTGGGAGGCCTGCTCCTTCCTGAAGGGAAATGGAGGCACAGTGGATCTGGGGTGAGTAGGAATGGGAGTGGGTAGGGGGAGTGAAGGGAGGGATGCTGCAGACAGAATGTGTAAGAGAAGAATAAATAAAAGAAAAAATAAAAACAAAAGAAGAGAAAATGTATTTCAATTAATCCTTTATGTCAAATGGCCATGGAAATACTTTGCCCACTATAAAAGTAAAAGGTACAAAGATATTCAGACATGCTGAAAGACATCAATACATGTGCTCATTAAAAGTATATAATGCTGGATTTAAATAACCTGGAACTGAAGGTGACTTTTCTAATTACCTGTGACATGTGAAGTCAATTGTCCCTAATACATTCAGAATGCCACATTCCGAATGAATAGATATTACAGCTTTCTGCTCTGCTGCTCAGAGAAGCATCTGATGAAGGGCCAGCACTTGGATGTGTCACTGTATGTCACAGGAAAAGAAAAGAATGAAAAGATGACAAGAGGAGAAGGCAGAGTTGTTCTTTTTCACACTTCTAGAAGTTTTGATCATGGTAGAATTCGTCAGAGAAAATTTTATGTTTTAAAATCTAAAATACGTAGCTAGTTTAAACTCCAGAATTTAAAACCTTCAATCTTACTAAATTCAAAATGCTCATTACTTCCTGGCAATTAAACAGCATACGTGCTATCCATTTAAAAGTCATTTATCTCTAGCATCTTCCGATTTAGAAAACCATATAGAACTTAGATGCAAGAACACAACGGTCAGTGTTCATGCTTCTGCCTGCCTACTACATGCTAGTAGAAACTATTAAAACTTTAAAACATATATTTTTCATGATAAGTTTTACAAATTATTCCTATTCATATCAACAAATAAAGCAGGGAATCATCACATTTTGAACAACAGAAATTCTGTGACATTCACATATTCGTTAATATTTTAAATGGATTTCATACAAAATTGTTTTTATCTACACCCTGAAACGCAGCATCATGTTTCCAAGAATATCTTTAACTTGAAATATATAGGTTATCAATATTTCTAGACTTGAGATTATCTTACATATTTGGTTAAACTTTTCATATAGAGCCAAATGTCACGGAAGTGAAGCCACAGGTCAGATGAGCCTGGATCTGACGAACATCGTTGATAGTGAACACCTTGATCTTTGAAAGCCACTATGCCTGTTCTCTTCTTTTCTCTCTCATTTTTAAATGATTTATTTATTTTTATTTTATGGGCATTGGCGTGTTGCCTGCATGTGTGTCTGTGTGAGGGTGACAGATCCCCTGGAACAGGAGTTACAGACAGGTGTGAGCTGCCGTGTGGATGTTGGAAACTGAACTCGGGGCCTCTGAAAGGGCAAGCAGTCAGTGCTCTTAACTGCTGAGCCAGCCAGCCCCTTCTCTTCTTATCTTAGATGGCTTTCCACCTTCTTTTGTGTATTCTTGTAACTCTTGAGTGTTTTCTTTTTCCCTGGATACATTAGCTCTTTCAGAGAACACCAAGTTTTACTCTTTCCTGGGTCCCCAGAAATTTGGTATATTGTCTGCTCTTAAAAATGTTTTTAGCTGAATAAATGACCTTGAACAGGTCTCAAGGATATTCTATTTTGTTTTTTTTAAGTTAATAAGATGAAGTCGGTTTTATATGAAAATAACTTCCAATGGTGTCGAGCAGAAATATTCAAATAGGGCTGCTGTCCCTTATAAATCACACTAAGAGCGGGGGACAACCAGGCCTGTAAGCTTTGACACGGTGCAGGAGAGTTTACACAAGGCTGCAGGGCGCTTAGCAAATGAACATACTTTTTCTTATGTCATGCCTAGATTGATCTTTAGAGAAAGACACAGCCAACCTTGTACAACTGCTCAGACTCGTGCCACTCTCCTGGAATTCTAGGTTAAGATGTAATTAGTATCACATACAAATGCACTAAAATACAATTATTTTATTATATGTATATATTATTTGGCCTGAAGGGGTAGTATTTTATGATCTTATTTTGGTCAGAAAATATCAGTCTATACCTACCCTCACATTTGACTTCTTCATCTCCCACATCTGACATCTATCCACATCACTCTATATTTTCAAGGTTCCTTTAAATATTGTATATTGTGGGATTTCAATCCATTTTGCCAATGGCTTTGGGGGCAGCAAGTCCTAGGGCATGGTCTTATATGCCTAGGTGACAATTTATAAGCCGAGGGAGAGTCTCCCGCTCTCTCAGAGTGGAGCAGGTGGCTTGCTGAAGGTGCTCTTCATCCCCGTGACAGAATGACTAGAAGAAGGCAGCTGGGTCAGTGGCGTGTACCCGCTCTGTATCAGTGAGTGTTACCTATATTTATACCTCAATAGATTCTTTAGACTCTCGTGTGTTCACACTACAGTTGCGACGATTCTGCCAAAGATACGAAAGGTGCGCAGATGGTGCTAGTCTGAAATCTCACGCTCCTTGTGCTCTAGTTTGCTCATTTGGCACAGCTTCTTCTAGACTAGGGCATTTAAGAACACTTACTCTAACAAGGTTTCTTTCTAAGTTTTTGTATAAATATAGGTCATTGGGTGGCTCCCAATGTAGAGATGTCCCCAAATTAAGCAATACTTTATTCAATAACAAAGTATGTTAAGTTAAAGCTTTGGCATGTCTTCCAAACAGCCCCTAGGATCCTTTCTACAAGACTGAAAAATTGTTGTGCCAGTGGTTATTCTTTGTTAGCTGTAAGAACCCCGATGTGGTCTAGAGTTGAGCCTTGACGAAGATAATCGACTCCCAGTGTCTGTGAACCGTCTTTGTACAGATCAGCCCAAAACTTCATAGAATTTCAGGTCTGACTGGAACTCTGAAGGTTACAATCACCTCTACTGCAGACTTAAATAGTCCAATTTTCACATCACAGTCACATCTGTCAAATATGAAAGACATCATCCTGTCATCCTTTGCTCCTTAGAAAACCCCTCAACTCAGGATAAGCCAAAATCAAGTTAACATGTTTTCCTTCATGAGATAAAGTTCTTTTAAAGATTGTATTTTGTGGCTGGGTGGTGGTGGCGCACGCCTTTAATCCCAGCACTCGGGA
>JAQHUG010000096.1:637340-657906 GCA_028555095.1 Dicrostonyx torquatus | reverse complement strand
CATTCCTTGTGGGGACCATTTTCTTTCAAACCACCACAGGACCCCTGCCGTACTTAGGGTTTCTATTGATCTGAAGAGACACCATGACCATGGCAACTCTTATCAGGAAAGGTATTTAACTGGGGTGGTTTGCTTACAGTCCACTATCATAATGGCAGGAAGCAAGATGGCTTGCAGGCAGCCATGGTGCTGGAGAAGGAGCTGAGAATTTTTACATGTTGACTTGAAAGGCAGCAGGAAGTGGTCTGTCTCACTGGGTATGACTGCTTCCACAATGACACACTTCCGCCAGCAAGATCATGACTCCTAAGAGTGCCACTCCCTTTGGGGGCCATTTTCTTTTAAACTATCACAGGCCTCTTAGGAAGAAATTTTCTGCTTTATTCTTCCTGTAACTTTGTCTGGGGCAGGAGTCTGCCCCATTATTTTGCCTGCTCATCTTTTCTGCTTCATCACCCTCCTTTACCCCAGCTGGGGATTGTGATACCTGTGCTTTTCACCAACAAACTCACTTTACTTCATATACTTATTGGCAAAATGTATTAAACTCAAAGTAGAATGTCATATTACTGCTTAGTCTCTGGCTTGACCTCCATTTTCACCTCCAAATCACGGGGAAAAAAAATCACCAAAGATAAAACACAAATCAGATGCCCATTCCCAGTAAGTAACTATGCTCAACCTTATTTTTCTGCATACTTGTAAAAATGTGGCCCCCTACCATGGTTTGTGTGGTCCATTCCCTCGAACCCAGGCTTTTACCAAGTCAAATTCACTTCCCTTCTGATCAGAGACCCTCCATTGTGGTTGCCGCCTGGAATCTGAATAGACAGTCTGGGACCGGTGACATGAGAGGCACTCTTCTGTTTTTATGTTTGTCCTTTTGCATTAGAAATCCTGAGGGATGGTGCATTCACGCCTTAGTGAGCCTTAACTCAAGTGCTGCAGGGCGCTTTCCCTGTATACCCTGACGTAGGTTAACTGCTGTCTATCTCGAGCTGTGAAGTACTTTTTTTCTGTGAACTTAAAGAACCAACTTACGTCTCCTTCCCTTTCTTTATAAAACAATATGCCTATGGATAAGAACAGGCTTACAAGGCTGTTACCGAGTGATGGCTTATCACCATAAACGGTGAAACTTCAGTGTTTGCTTGGTTGTGCTACAATACACTTCAATCCAAGAAGCATTTGTTTGTTGGAAACTACAGTGCACCTATCTTTGTATTGCTTGTTACTTGTAAACTGTAGCTTTTTGGGGAAATAATAAGTAGCCAAAGTAGAGCTTGGAAAGAAGAAAGGACTCATTGTTAGTAAGCCATTAATGCCTGCTAAACACTTACCAACACACATTATACTTTGGCCTCAACAGACCTGAAGGCTTCGTTTTCTACCGCTTCCAAGGGGAGAAACCGAGGGTCAGAGAAGTCTGGACACTTGCCCACGTTTATACCTAGTGAGTGGAGAGTGAGGCTTTGCTGGCAAACGCACCGAATGAAGGTTAGTACGCTACAAAGATTGAGTCTACTAAGACTGCAAGCCTCGCCCCGGGGCGTGCTCCCATTTGTTCAGTCCTAGCTATTGCTGCTGAAGTCGAGGAGTTCAGATTCTCCTGCCAATACATGACCAGACTTGGGGAGGAACAGCTCAGCATGCCTGGAGGGATGATCTAACACTTCAGTTTTGTTGAATCGTATTCTTCTCCTACTTTGTACACTGTGCCATCCATCCCAGTTATTACCTTCCTGCTGCTCAGTCCCACACCTATCTTCTAGGCACTCCTACCTGGACACACTTCTGATTTGGCCCATTCCAAACCAAAGTCACGTGCACCTCTCCTTTTCTGTATTTTCAAGGTTCAGGAGTAAACAAATGACTTCTTTTCCCCCTGTTATTACCTCTTCTAGGTCAATGTCATCCTCAGTAGTGGATGTTCATTGTAGTGGCATTTCACTTGTATTTTAATAAATGAACCTGGCCTGGGAATCAAGAGAGTAAATCAGCTACACTGGCTGTTTTATTGTATTATAGATATGATAGGATAAAAGGGTAGATTACTGAGTCTACTCTGAAAAGAAAAAGAGAGGATATAGATATGATAAGATTAAAAGGTAGATTATTGAATCCACTTTTAAAAATCAGCCACTACCTTTAAATGGTTTACATTGGACTGGACTTTTGTATATTGTATACAAATTTTGTATAATGATATAAATTTGAGATTAATTTTGTTAAAACATACTGTGCATACATTTTTAATCTTATTCAAGGTATTGTACCTATATAATTCTTTTAACAATGTAATGTAAATTTCTAGTTCTTGGAAATTATTATTACCTACTTTTTAGGATGATGAGGAAATATAGGTTAGGAGTTAATTGAACTTGTATAGTTGAACCTGTGGTCACATTAGATATGTTTTCAAGATCAAACAAAGATATATTTTAGATAGGTCATTTTTAAACACTTCAGAGATCTACAGAATATGGAATTTGAGAAGTTTTAATAACTTAGGCTCTTTCTTTATGAGAATGAGTCATGTCTGCTCCTGTAGCACCAATCTATGTCAGAGAAGACAATGGGCATTGAAAAACTTCACAGGGAGTTTACTTTCTTTGTGGCAAAAGTAAGCCACTGGGCAAGAATATGTCCCTGCCTCGACTGCTGACAGTACGCTGTCCTAATTAGACAAGCAGGGCACAAAATATCCGGCTTCACAGAAAAGCCTGTTGGATATGCGAGGCCTATGGGCTGAAGACACACACCCCAGCATTGCAGAGGAACTTCGGGTGACTGCCCAGGCAGCCAGGGTTTTCTGTCATTACTCACATTTCTGGAACTCTCTTGCACTTCTGCTTACTCAGTTAATATCACTGCCTTCTCGGGTCTCTGAGAGAGTTGAAGATTATAGTTATTATTTCCTTTGTTTGTGAGACTCAGAAACTTCTAAAGAAATGTGAAGTATATAGGGTTGAGAAGTATGAAAAGATAGTTTTGGATGGTAATGCAAGTTATGATAGAAAGTAGATTAGATACAAGACTTTGGACTCACCAAGATAGGATAGATAAGGAACGTTTTCTCTGAATTTGTCATATGCAAACTGACTAGGTATTGTTGATGTAGTTATTGCCTGCATATATTATATACAGTTATTGTACTTATTGTATATAGTTTTCCTTATATCAGTTACAGTCTTCTTTTTTATTTTAGGCAAAAAGGAGAAATGTAGTGCCATTTCACTTGTATTTTAATAAATAAAGCTTGCTTGGGGATGAAGAAAGTAAAACAGCCACAGTGGCCATCCTTTTTAACCAGCCAGCAATGGCACACAGCTTTTATTATAGTAGCCACAGTAGTTGCCATAGAAACCAGGTGGTGATGCATGCCTTTAATCCCAATGGTGCACACCTTTAATTCCAGAACTGGAGAGGAGTATCAAACAGAAGGAAACAGCTGTCAGGTTCAGTCTTATTCCTGCCTCCTGGAGGCAGCCTCTCCATTTCGGACTGAGGTCGAGGGAAGGGCCAGTGGCTCGCTGCTTTGCTTTGTGGATTTTCAGGTTGAACCCCAATTTCTCTCCCTGAGTTTTTGTTAATCATGCTTCAGTTCATAGATGGAAAGAAAGCTGTGTTTGTGTCTTTGCTTTGTCTCACTCTCTTACTTATTGTACGAGCCACCAAGTCTCGCAGAGTCTTCCCAGGGCGTCCATTAGTGGCTCTCGCACGTCTTCACGGCTACACCCCAGGCTGCTGTGTCCTCTATCTTGAGCAGTTGTGTGGACTTCCTAATGGGTTCCAGCAGCTCAAGTTTCCTCGTGTTCCAGTTCAGTCCCTTCACACCTTAAGGCACACCTCTCCACGCATGCTCCTGCACCTCTCCACGCATGCTCCTGCTGCTAGGGAGGGCTTCAGTTTCTCAAGTCAACTGCAGTCTATGCTGTCCACTTTCTTATCCCCTTTCTCTGACTCAACAGCTCCGGGCTCCAGTGAGGCAAAATCTTGCCATCAGTTGAAGACTTCAAATGCATCTGTGCCTCAAACTACCTTTGTGTTGTCTTCCCCTCGGAGGATGAACTCAGGTGTCACCAGATAGTGAGATCTTTCACATCTGTTGAACCTGAAATGGTGTTGCTTCCACTTTCCTGGGTGTTTGTGTTCCCAGTTGACACACACCTTACATTTTGATGATCTTAATGCTCAGTCATCATTTAAAAATCATATTGATTAAACCATGCTAATCTAAGCATTCCTTAACAGCAGAGTTATTAAATATTAATTCTTTAACAATGAATTGATTTGAGTTCATTGCTTTAACAAAAAAAAATACTAAACTTAGTAATTTAATGATGTCAATGGACCCACTTTCTGGCTTAGCAAAATTTCTTTTAATACAAAAAGCAGAAGGTTGCAGAAACGTTGAAAGTCTCTGTGTCTCTCATTTTCTCTCTTGCCAAATATATCTACTACCTGAACTGTGGTCAGTTTGCAGAAACTGCATGTCCTCACATTTGCTATATGCGTGTCTCCATAACCAATACCTTCACGTTTTTTAAGAAACGTTTTAAAGACATGATAATGATGTGATATGATATGTTAATGATATATGATAAGATATGATGATGATGCCACTGTTGCACGTTTCATGTCACAGCTGAAACTTACTTTTTGCTCACTACTGCTGTGATGGGGAATTCTTGCTCATTACTGCTGTGATGGGGGATTTTGGAATATCCCCTGTGAATAAGGAACAATTAGACAATAGGGCTTTATTGTTTCCTTTTTTACTTTCTCACCATACTCTCAAATACCCAGTACTGTCATACTATCCTCCAGATGCACAAAACCCCACCTGCCATGCTTTCTCAGGCTGGAATCCATAATTTGTAAATTTTCATGTGATTTCTATTATTTTTTAAAAAAAATTAGCTCATTATCCATAGCACAAAACTGACAGTTTTAACTATTACTAACTTAAAAATGCATATAGTGGTATTAAATACATTTACGCTGTTGTGCAATCTATACCGCCTTTTTTCTCCAGAATTTTGTCATCTTCAAACCCCAAATTCTATGAGCTTTAGACTCTGACCATGCATTGCCCCCTCCAGCTTCTTTCAACTCTCATTCTGTTTCCTCTCTTTATGAATCTGATTATTCTAAAATCTTATATAAGTAGACATACAAAACTATGCCATGTGGGTTAGTGTGGTGTCACTACGGTAATGTCAGAATCTCATTCCTTCTAAAGACTGAATACTATTCCATGCCACGCACACTCCACTTTTCACCTGATTCCTTTTGTTTTTGCTCCCCTGTACCAGCTGGGTGACTGCCTAGCTGAAACAGACAGACAAACAAACGGCACATGATGGGCAGATGCAGCTCTTCCCTGATGGTCCCAGGGACATCACTGCAGCTTGTGCTCAATAGAACAAGCTAGGTCAGTGGAGTGGCATGTCACATAAAGTTTGCCTGAGATCAGATAAACAAAACAGGCACACTGGCCAGCCTTACAGAGCAGGCAGCAACAGCACACACCTTTAATCCCAGTAGCTACACTAGCTTGCCATAGAAGCCAGGTGGTAGTAGTGCACACCTTTAACCCCAGAATTAGAGAGGACTGTAAAACAGGAGCAGACAGCTCTCAGCCTCAATCTCTCCTGGAGGCAGAATCACCATTATCAGAGTGAGGTCAAGGGAAGAGACAGTGGCTGACTGTTTTGCTTTTCTGGTCTTCAGGTTGAACCCCAATATCTGTCTCTGAGTTTTTATTAATCATGGCTCAGGTCAGGATTTATAGTGTGCTTCAGCCGGTTGGTTGTAGAAACTGGCCTTGACTTTTCAAGAATAAGATCCCTCATCTAACTTAAAATAGCAAAGCCTTTCTGCCATTCTAAGGCCATAGTTTTAGGAGTGTTTCAATGCCTTGACCTAATTAATATCTAAAGTAGATGCAAAGGCACTGTAACAAAATAAGGGAAATATCTAGGGGAAGACTCAGCAGTCTCCCAAGCGAGGGACAGCTCACACTGTCAGTAAAGCTACAATGCATTGGCTGCTTCAGCCTCCCACGGCTGGTTGCCTAGATTGAAGACTGAACCTAGAAAGATTCCTATCATTTACTTTGCAGCTTTCTTCTTGGGCCCTGAGATCACCCAGTCTTGTTAGATTTGTTGGTTTATTTCATTCTTTTGAAACTTAATTACACAGAATGTTTCAATAGAGGAACCAAATTTAGTATTTTATATATTTATATTTTCTTCTTTACTGCTATAATTCTCGAGATTACCCCTTCTACTTATGAGTGTTTCTCTCAGCTTTACCCTTGATCTATATAATTGTTCCCAACAGCACCTAAGAGCATCCTCAGAAAGTAGTTGGAGATGTAGAGATATGAGGAAGGGAGGTAATAGTGGTGTCCCCTTGCATCCTCTCGACCCTGTCTAAAGAATGACAGGGAAAGGATGTTTAGCACTTTGGAGATCCCGCTCTGCCCAAATGGTATCCTTAATCATATCTGTGCTGTCGTTCTTTTTGTTTCTAACTGCTTCTTCCGTGGACTTGATGCGAAATACAACAACACATGTACTTTCATTATGAACACGTTCTTCATGTATGTCCTTTGAATATTTTGCCAAGTGGACACATGTGGTACTAATTCATTAATTTTAACTGCAGTACACGTATGCTTTATGAATGGGTCGTGAGCTATTTAATCTGCTCTTTTGTTAACAGCCTGTTTTCAATTTGTCACTGCAACATTTCTCTATGAACATGTATGGGTCTCTTAAAGCCTTATCATTTGATCTGTTTGGGAAACCTACCATTTTTTTTTATGTATTTGATTTATTAAAAAATTATTTCTTTGAATTCCAAAGAGTTTCTTCATTCAATAGAGATAATTTAAATGTTTACTGAGTACAGAAAAACCATGAAAAACAAAATTTCTGTTCTCTAGGAAGAGTCTCTAGACTAGGACCGCAACCAAAGAATAACACAATGAACACAAACTGCAAGCACAATGGATTAATTGGAGAAAAGGCGCATCGCTGTGGAGGAACTCACGTGGTTTACAGGGCCAGGGATAGTTTTTCTAATGGTAGGTCTGAAAGAAGGCAGAGGAATGTCAGGTACACAGGTCAGGGACAGAAGAGAACGTGGACAGTGAAAGGAGAAGAGCCTCTGCATCTGGGACATGGCTAGGGATATAGAAGAATAGGGGAGAGAAGCCAAGAAGATGGTGCAAGTCACGGAAGATATTCTGCTCTACAGGAGTGGAATTAGTGTAAAGCAAGGAGAAAGACTGGTATTTTTAATGCAGAGGACTAACACTGTACATGCTTGCCAAACCACAAGCTCACTGGGTGGTAATCTTTGCTGGAACCTTTGTACCAGTTTAGCTAAGGTCACAAGGTTAATGCTAAATACCTTGCAGTTACTGGCAGGACTCCCTCCTTTTCTAGAAGACATGCTTGGAAGTTAGAGATCTTATGGCAGAAAGCATAGCAGAGAAAGTCCAATGGTGGGAAACACCTATGGAGCTTCCTGAGTTCTCAGAGGAAGGAAGAGTGCTGATAAGGGAAGGATATCCACAGGAAGACAGCGGTGGGAAGAGAGGAAGGACGGCATCCTAGAAGTCTCCTGGTCATGCAGTGGGTACCAAAAGTAGGACGGACAAGAGCAACACGAGGAGAAAGTATCAGTAGAAACATCAGTTGAAATTTGGAGGGGAGACATAGTTCTTCAGTTATCCAAATGGACCGATCAGTCCACAAAAGGGAGAATCTCCCCAGCTCTGCGTGTCCCTCTTAACTTGGTTTTAGATCTAAGGTGGGTGTGGGGTGAGGGTGGCTGGGTGGGGGTGGGCCTGGATTGGGGGTGAGACCAGATTCTTAAATTTCATTTGCAGCAGGGGAAACTGGTTTACTATGGAACGGGGAGGGAACTTTTCTGAAAAACAATTTTATTTGGCTTTTTCAGAAAGTCTTTATTACCACAAGAAAGTCTGAGACACTAACAAAAACACAGCCTCAGAGAAGAGCTGGCCCGAAGTGGACTGTTACAAATAATGCCCTTATTAAATAATTGCTTTTAAACCACATGATAGCCTTATAATTGATTGATAAAAACAAACTTGTGCAAGTTTAAGTGACATAATTGTTCTCAGTATCACTACTATCTTCAAATGAGGCAATTTTGCCTTAGAAGCAATTTTGCTTTTCACTGAGATGTTATTTTGGTGTCAGACTGCCAGCTTTTGTTCCACTCCTAAGTTCCAGGAGCAAGGCTAACCCCTTCCTCTCCTCATCTGAGGCAATGGTGCATCTTTCTAACATAGCTGCAAACGCAGTGTGTTATAGAAAGAGTGGTTCACAATCTCCATTTAAGGAAGTGTAGCAGCTGCCGCATGCGGAGGGGAAATGGAAATCGCTTTAGATCACTTGTTAATGTCAGGAACAAAGTGTCTTCCATGTGAAGATATCGATAAATAATGGGAAGACTACATTTTTTTCTTAAAATTACATCCTTACCAGAAACAATGCAACTTGGTGCCTCAGGCGCATCTCCATGGCTATTAATCGAAGGTGTGTGAAGACGAGATCTGCATTTCCATGTGTGGGAATAGAAGGATCTCAGAGCACTGAGCAAATCAAGAGCAAGGCCACACCATTAAGAGCCCCTTTATTTTTTGTTTTGTTTTGTTTCTATGAATTAAAGAGTTTTGTACAAATAATGCTGTATCCTTCACAGAATGGTCAAGGCATAGTCTACACTGGTAATAAGAGCTAGCCCCGCTGTATTTCATTTCAGTCTTGCTGATAGCATATATCAGCAAAATCTGGCTAAAAGCAGAATATGCAACTTAAGCCTGATCATAACTGGGCTGCAGAGGAAGAAAGTGGAGGATTATCTGAAGACTGGGAGCACAAATATAAGATTGTATTATCATTGTGTGCTATAGGCCTTTTGGCAAACGGTAGTGTAAGCCCCAGTTGACAGGCCTTTTCACAACTGACAGCAGAAAATATGAAACTTAAATTCTTCATGACAGATAAATCTTCTGAATGAATGGGAAAACCAGTAGGATAACAGTGGGACCAAAAAACAATTCTTTTTTTGCTGCTGGGTAACTCGCTTACAGCTCCTTCTTTTGTAAATATACAAAGTAGGTATTCACCGGGCATCTCCTACACTCCTACCCATCAGCTTTGCTAAGCAAACTGTTCAGTCGGAACGATAAAATAAGCATCTTTTCTCCAGTGCAGGAACACAAAGTCTTATAAAGCAGGGGGCAGATTAAATTTAATATGTGGGCATGAAAGACGTTTCCTGAATGACTATCAGCTGGAGTGGATTTCGTGAACCAAAGTTGACATGTTACCATTGTAGAAGGCTTATTAATTGAGATATTAAATGTACCTAATCCACCATGATTGAGATCTTTGTCAAATTAAAAAAATATAACCATAAGTAATTGCTCTCTTCTGTCAGTGGGCCTGAGTCTAAGAAACGTAACCAGAGACTGTCTCTTGGGACAAATAGCACAGGTCTTTTCAGTGAGGGTGTATACCATCTACCTTATCAAGGGTACTGTGGCCTCCAGGGTCTGGGGTCTTTGATTTTTTTTCCCCAAGCTTGTTTAGTACTGACATTTTTTTTTTTTTTAAAAATTCATTCTGGTTGACCATACTAATTCTATCCAATCTCAGTGACAGCCTTTGGGAAACTACCTTAAATCAAAAGAAGCCAGATTAAACTGGGAAAAAAAAAAACAGAAGAAAAAAGTTTCCTAATTGTTTTAAATCCTTGTGCTGCAAACTGTGGAAGCTCTCTGCTTTCAGCATCTCCTGAAGGAGCCCTGTGAGAAGCCCCATCTACAAGAGGAAAGCAAAGATTCCCACAGGCTCCTTCAGCAGGCTGCTCTTTATTAGGGAATGCCTGGCACTTTGGCAAATCCCAGGTCAAGTTGATAGACAATGGCTTGTTGACAAAGCCTGAGGCAAGTTTTCTCAAACTGTCACTTTCCCTGGTTGCCATGACAATCCATGGCTAATCTCCAGCAAGAAAACTCAGAAAAGGAAGGAACGAATGGGAGAAAGGAAAGATGAAATATATGAATGCCGAGGGCGGTTTTTCTCTCTGACTTCACGGCCTGACCAGAGCGGCGTGAGTTCCTTTCTTCAATCAGACAGCCCTGGAATGTCTGGCAGCAGGGCTAGGCCAGAGTCTCAGGCCATGGAATCACCACGGCATCAGGAGGAAGAAGAAAGAGAGTGAGGGTTAGAGTTAGGGAGTCTATGAAAGGAGGAGGGAGGAGCAGAGGAGCCAGCCAGGAGTCTGAAAAGAATCCAGGCGCCACAGTGTAACAGCTGCCTCAGGTATGCTAGCCAGTCTCAGCTCGTTCCCAGCTCTTGTTGGCAAGCCCCAGGCTCCATCACGTACACATACATGCAGACACAGAGACAAACACATACACACATAAACACACGCTCACATACACTCAAACACATACACCGTGTGCTGTTTGTTTTGCAGAAGTTGTTGCCCTGTCTACAAAACGGTGTTCCAGGTCCTCAGTGAGAGAGTGGAGCTTAGCATGTTAGACACCGCTTTTCATAATTGTGGTGAAATTGCTGAAGACCTTGGTAAACAACAAAACCTACTCAAAGACAATCTAAAGATGATTATGTTTTGCGTGTAGGATAAAAATTACTTCCAAAGTCATTAGAGAAAATCAAAATTAGCACTTGTCTTTCTACAAAAAAGCAAACCACACTCACAATGGTGAAGCCTTATATGGTAATTACCTAAAATGCTACTGCTTGGAAAAACAAGGATGCTGGATGTTTTTGTAGCATCTTTCTTTCTCAAAGAATCCATTTATCTACACTTCCCATATCCCAGCATCCCTGTCACCAGTCCACTGTGAACTATGCAGGAGGGAAGGATAATTAATTACAAGAGAGGGCAAAATCGCACAGAAGGGAAATAGCAATTCTAGATTTACTACATGGAGCATGACCTCGCCAGAGGCTCACGATTTCAATAAAGTATACGTTCTCCGTCCTTATCTTGATGCCCTGAAAACAGTTGGCCAAGACTGTTTTTCTTTCAGGTCCTCTTTTCTAAACTTTGGGTGGAGTCTTTGTCTCAGACTTAGTCATTGTGCTGTATATTCCATTTATGGTCCTGAATCTCTTCCAATATATCCTTCCTGAGGCCTGGGACTTACTCAGCTTGGTATCTGCCATGCCAGATGGCACTTCTTATATGGCTATTGGCTGAACAAATGAGAGGCAAAGGAGTAAATGAACGAATGAGTGGTCATTTAAGAAGAATTTATGATTAAATAGCATACTGCACATTTAGACTTCAACTACGTCTCGGTTGATTTTTATCTTTGCTGTGACAAGCGAGGCCACCTCACAAGCTTTCTTGTTAGAACTCAATGATGCTAATTCTTTCCCTGCCTGGGCTGTTGGGCTTATTGTTTGGAACAATAAACTAAGACTTGTGGAAATACCAGCCCTCTAAATGGTCTATTGTAATTATTTTCTTCCTAGCCTTCTCTTTTTGATATTTAAGGAAAGCAGTTAGGTGTGGAGGGTGGGGGAAGTGTTAATATATAGTTATTATGCTGTCCCCCAAACCTTTTCCTCACGTATTGAATTTTTATGCCAAACTGTTATTTAGGAGGAGGAGGAGGCATAACCCCCAAAATAACAATAGGAACAATGGCTGCTCTTCAAGGAGACTACAAATTTAACTCTCTTCTGTACATTTTTCAGTGATCGATACAAAAAAGCAAGGTAATACATGCTAATCTGTACGAGCTGTACTTTATGTATCCCGTTACGTTGGGAGCCTGGCAGGAGCAGGATGTCACAACAGACATTTCCTGAACTACCTGGGGAAATGTAACAAAAAGTGGTAGAGGAAAATGGTTTTTCAGCTAAATTACCTAATATATTTGCTAATGGTATCTGATTTAAAAGCCATAAAAATACCAAGTTAAAAGCACATTAGAAGATGTGTTATATTTATAAGTGTTTGTCACCTTGGCAACAAAAGCTATATTCCAAATCTCACACTAGCTATGATGGGCCAAGACCTTTTAATATTGGTAAATACTTCTTCCTGGCAGTGATCTGCTTTCAGCTACTGAGTGTTACTGCGAGAAAAGGGAAGTTCTCCACTGCTCAGCAGGTCCCAGGCTACTGTGGGCAAGCCTTTTCCTTTTGTTAGTTACTCTAGTTTATTTTTTTTAACAGGAAAAGCATTGCATTTTCAAAGAAAGCATCAGTCTCAATTATTCCCTTTTTTGTATTTAGAAATGCAGATATAATAGCTAGCAGATTCCCAGAGATGGAATTTATTTATTAACCTTCATTTCAGTTTGCCACAGAAGTATGTTATAAAATCTGCACTTTTAAGCAGGCCTGCTCTAATAGGGGTCATACACAAGGGAAGTTTCAATATACCTCTACCTTTCAAGTAAGCTACACGAGAAATGGAAATTACTTTTCACCATGTCTCCCTAAGAGAGGCATAGTGCTTTCTTTTTTCTTCTGTGATGTCTAGGAAAACCAGATGACTTGGTGGTAGGAATCCATGTTTGAAAAAGTGGGTTTCAAAGAGGTTTAGATGAGAACTCTTACTTACCTTCCTTCATTTTGGAAGCTTAAATCTGATTTCTGAATCCTATACAAACTCATTTGGGTTTTGTACCAGTCAAAGATTATAATTCCATGAGTCTAACTCGATTCCCATGTGGTTGAACCAATTTTCAAAAGTAAACCACGGGAAAGGTCTGGGTAAAAACACATTTTGCGGACTGTGGCTGTTCGTAGAGAACCTAGACAAGTTGTCTCTGCAGCCAGCTTGGGAAAACTGAAGCTCAACTTGTGACTTGTAATCACGTTCATCAGGTTCTCCATTTGACGGACAACTTGAAGGTAGGGAGTACCAGCACCGAGGACTGATACCTCACACGAAGAGAGTATCACTTTTCTGTATCCTGAAGATGAAAAGAACTAATACACACTCCCTGCCATGGCAGTCCATTGTGTGTGTGTGTGTCTGTGTGTCTGTGTGTGTGTGTGTGTCTATCGACATATATATAGACATATCGATAGATAGATACACACACATATATTTGGTTAAAATGTTTTGTGCCTCTTCTAGTTCTAAGACATAAAGTGTCTTTACTGAACAAGTAACAGTGTTCAATCCATGAGACAAACTACTGAAGGGTCCTAGTTTAGACGAAACAGCAGAGAGTCTTCTGCTCAGAACTGATACAGCAACATAACAGCTTCAAGTTCAAATATAATCCACGCAATGAAGTTGGCGAAGTATATATAAACTTCAACCACGCTTACCTTCCTGTGGCTGACACAGGGGTTGGCATGCAGTGTGGTACTCAGATGCACACTTCTCGTGTGGCGGGCAAACGTGGATCACTTCAAGAGTTCTGTTTATGCAGCCTTACCACTCAGCCCTTGTTTACTTCTAGCAAGTCAGTTATCAAGCCACAATATGTTGGTAAATACAAAAAATTCTCATTTATTTTTCTCGATATAAATTTTACTTTTTTATTTGTTTGCATTATCATTATCATCATCATCTGTGCTACCAGAGATTAAAAACAGGGCTAAGTGCACTTTCTACACTACATTACATTTTTAATTCTTCAATATGAATAGTAAATAACCTAGATGAAATTATAGCACTTGCTACAGACCATGTGTTTAAAGTGTAAACTTGCATTTGCACTATACTGTCCAGAAAGTATAAGCAAAAGGCTGTCTGTGGCATGACCCTCAGCAAATATCAAGATACAATAGAACCGTACACAGCACCCAGTGTAGCAGAGTGCTGAAAAAAGCAGGCAGCGCGTCTCAGGTTTCTCCTGAAGGGAATAACAGGCTTCCGAAGGAAAATTCTTTCCTTTCTTCTTTCAGCTTTCTAACTTCTTCCAGTAGACAAGCAATAAATGTTTGTAGAAATTGAAAATAAATATCACATAGACAGACTTCAGTAAACCTGTTTAGCTCTTCCTCATGCTAACCATAAGGGAAGGAAAGAACCTCTGTCTGGGTGTTTAGAAAAGATATCAGACAGTAAAGTAAAATATTTTATGCCACTTTCATGACACGTGGGGCCATGATTGTTTATAGCTATAAATGATGGGTACAAATTATACTTTAAAACTTGGGACTACAGTAACTGAGCCCAAGGCAGAGGATTAGCGTGGCGGGAGACTTGTCTTTCTGGACTGAAGGCTGGAGATCTAACAAGCAGTAGGAAATCTGGTCGGGCAGACACCATGGGGCTGAGCTGGAGACCTCCCAGGAAATGAGCTAAGTGCACGCCTTGCACTCTGGAGAGCTCCCTTCCTTTCCCTGCACAGAACAGTGGTGAAGTGTGATTACCCTTATTTACAGGTTTGAGAGAGCCTTGGAAAGCTTCTGTGGCTCTGACTTTCTGTAAGCGTTTGGTAAAGATGAGACATAACCCAACATTCTTCTCACATGACATTGTATTGAAAACCTACCAGAAGCATAAAGATGAACTCATGTAGAACATACCAGTGTATAAACCCAGTTGAGAAAAGTGAAACCCACATAAACAACTTAAAAATGCAAGGAACTTAATAGGACCCCTGTCTGCTCCGAGGCTTTTCCATGTGGAAAACGAGAAACATTATCACATCATCGTGTTCCTAGCCTGAACAGGGACACCTGGGTAATTCTCAGTTTCGTATTCATTTCAAAGCGGCGCTGCATAGGACTCCGCAGCTTAAGATAGCCTCCTCATTCCAGAAACCCTGGGTCAGATGTGGAAACCAGAATGTTCTAAAGGCAGATCTAGTGAGAGAAACGTAGACATTGTCTTCTGCTGGCACCCTGACAAGCCTGAGGCTCCGTTCTCTGCTGTGGCTGTCCTGTTGTTTCCGTACATGACATTGGCATCCGATTTGGAAGCTGGTTGCTGTGTTTGGGTTTATGTTCCTGGAACAACTGTCTTGAGCCGCATCCAATACAGGATAATAATGACAAATTTGAAAATTTTCTCCCCAGGAAAGGAGGCTGTGGTGAACAGAAGAAACGGCATTGAAGCAACTACCATTAAAGACGTTTTAATTTTCTGTTGACAAACATGATTTTCCAAATGATTTGCAGTGCAGTTTCTGGGCTGTCAGCCATAAATCCCATCCAGAACAATGTTTTCTGCTTCTACAGACGTGCTAACAACATCTTTATCCTTGTGTGGGTTACTTCCAGTGAGAGTCCCCCTCCCCCTCACACACACACACACACACACACACACACACACACACACACACACTTGCTTTCTCACTCTCGCTCTGACTCTCTCTTTTCAAAGATGGGCTTGGTTAACCCCAGATTGGCCTAAGTAGCTCAGGATGACCGTGAACTTCTAATCTTTCTGCCTCTCGTACCCTAGCGCTGGGATTCAAGCATGCCTCGTTATGTCTAGTTGTATGCAGTGCTTGGGATCTAACCCAGGGATACCTGAATATGAGGCATATATTCTCCCAGTAAGCTATAATCCCAGCCCAGGATTCATAATCTCTTAAAAGCCATGGCACAATTTTGATGTGGGATGTCCTTCTGTATATGTGTTGCTTTTATTGGTTGAACAAAGCTGCTTTGGCCTATGGCAGGACAGATTATAGCCAGGTTGGGAGAGATACATAGAGAGAGTAGGTGGAGTCAGAGAGACACCATGCAGCTGCCGAAGGAGAAGGACCCAGAACCTTTACTGTCAGCCACAATCTTGTGGCAATACACGGATTAATAGAAATGAATTACTTTAAGATGTAAGAGCTAGCTAGAAATACAACTGAGACATGAGCCAAAAAGTGTTGTAATTAATATAGTTTCTGGGTGATGATTTGGTCTGGGAGGCCAGGAAGCAAACAAGCAGTCACCAGCTACACAATGCAGGTTGCTAGATTCTTGGCCTCTGCTCCGGTGCTCCTATCGATTCCTGCCCCATCCTTGACCATGCTCATCTGATCCCAAACATCAGTCAGCACAGGAGTGTTGTAAATGGCTACATGTTTGAAGGAAGATCTATGCTCAGTACATATGCTAGTCCCTGTCATGGGGAATCTGTTCCATGCCTGAAACCATGGGTAGATCCAATCCCTAAACACAATGTTTTATCCCACATATACTTATGATAAATCTTAGTTAATAAATTAGGAATGGTAGAAGATTAACAACAATAACTAATGATAAAACAGAAAATTATAAAAATGTGCCCTGATAGAATTATTTCTTTTGGAATGTTTCATTTACTATTTTCACAGCATGGTTGATGGTAGGTAAGCAAAGCTCCGGAATATACAGACTCCTGAATAAATGCAGGTTGTTGCAAGGAGCCCTTTAGAGAAAGAAGTCTTGTTTTAGGCATGGTTCTACACCATGGATTTCATATTTCTTGGGAGACTCTCCTTCCACCAGCTTTACTGTAGTGAGCAAGCTTCTGCCCCGGATGCCCATAGCACCTTAGGCAGCAGATCCACAGCCTCTCTTAAACATGGAGCCCCATTATGTGCTTGTCAATTTGTCGTTTATGGCTTCCCATAATACTCAGGGTCTAGAATTTTCCTGGTGCTCCATGCTGCTCTTCTCATTTTGCAGACCTTTGGCTGACTTTGCATATTGTTTTGGACAATGTTCTCATGTTATAAACAAGAATGTCAGGGTACAAGAAAGCTGGGGATTTAACCAAGCTTACAATTTTAATTATTCGACTCTCTGTCTACTGACTTTGAGAGAGATATACTTTTTACAATCGGACTGCTGCTAGATGCATTCTTTAAGAGTATAGTCCTGGGTAGGTGATAGTGTCCTCTGTATGCTGGATTTCTCCTCAGACAGCTGTGTAAACAGGTCTAAGCCTCCCGCAGCAGTTGTGTAAAATAGAATTACATTGCCAACCATTGGAAGAAACACATTTTGTGTGTTTTACTCTACAATAACTTAACTTTGTATTAAATAAAATAGTTTATTGGAGAGAAAGAGTAGTTGTGGCCAAAGAAGAAACATTCAGCTCTTAGAAATGGTCCCGCCATTTCCAAACCAGTGCCAAGGATTTAGGTGTGGGAAAGAAAAACTCCATTTATTTAGTGCCCTCTCATCTGCCTCTGTCTGCTCACAGGATTTTGTTCTAGGGTGTCACTGCTCAAAATGTAAATCAACAGGAATGAAAGTCTCATCTTCCTAATTGGGGCCAAATTATCTCAAGTGACTTGATGGCAGGGTCTGCCTGCTCCCATAGTCTAGAAGTAGTAGCAAGAGAGATGCAAGAGGGAAGAAGAGAAGGAAATAAATTAAAATTGAATCTGGGATCTTGTGTGGTGTCTCCAGTAGGAATTCTAGTACTTTGGTGGCCAAAGCAGAAGAAACATAAGTTGAAGGCTGGTCTGAGCTTCGTAATAAGAACCTATTCTCAGGATTAAACAAGAAAACAAACAAGAAAAGTAAATCCACCAGTCAATTTTGCAATAACATCACATAATAGATAATTATGAACACAATTACTGTGAGGGGTACGCAACAGTGAGCAGGTGCTACGTGGATCACACATCCACGGGTCAGCCTGCGGATTTCTGCTGCATTTGTTCATGTGTACACAGAGAAGCTTGAGTCCCTCTCCCTTCGCTGGCTGGGACACACTGCACTCTGTTCTCTACATTTTTTGATTAGTTGGTGGCCTGGATCAAAATCTCCCTATAGCAAGGCAACAGTGCAGGAGAAAAACCTCCCCTGTCTGAATAGTCTTCAAGGTTTGCAAACATGGTATCTGTAATTTCCCAGTGGTTAAAGTCATATGACCTAGCATCAGCGAGACAGAGCTATATGTAGGACCGGCACATGTGTCGACAAGTCCAAGAAAGAACAATGGGAAAGAAGTCTGACATCCTGGGGGAAATGGGGGAGCAGATCCGTAAGTGAGGCAGCTGTGACAAAGCGTAGAGCCAGACACTGAGTGTGCCTTTAGGCTCTCTGTTCAAGGAGCTTCTGTTTCGGCTGCGGGCTTCATCTCGGACATTACTGGTGATGAGCTGACTCTGGAGATCACCCTCTCCAGACGACTGTAAGCTGGAGGTCCATGTTGGAAATAACTTTTCTCCCCCTTCTGTTTCAACATAGTCTTTTTCATCTCCTCCTCTCCTTCTCCCTTGCTTCACATATTTCCCCTTAAGGAATATTTCTCTTCTGCTGCATTTGGTCCCTTAAATACTGTCAAATTATAACATACATTCCAAATGCTCTACTGATAAGTTTATTGCAACAAAGGAAAAGAGTCCATACAAAAGAATACAAGCAGGCAATACTTGTTAGCAATACCTTATCTAGAAGAGGCATTTCCAAATGTGTTTATTAGTCACTGGAGTATGTTATCATTTCAAGTCATTTCCACGGTGACACCTGACCTTACAAAATGAGGCAGAGTCTTAAAAAATTGGTATGGAGACTTGTTCATAGACATACAACTGTTCTCCGGGAAATCAAAAGTGAAAGGGAACTCACAGCCCTTCCCCTCCACAAGTATATAACACCTCTTCTTGAGTCCTTTCTGCTCCTCTCTCTCTCTCTCTCTCTCTTTCTCTCTCTCTCTCTCTCTCTCTCTCACCTAGCTTGTCTATTATGAAATGAGATGCTAAGCAAAGAGTCACTCCCTTTTCCCCTCTACCATGTAAATGTCAACTTACATATTTACCACGTAAATGTGCTAAGTTCCAGATACGTTGTAATCACAATGCTACCACTGTGTTTCTGTATTAATTAATCGTGATTAATGAAATTTTTCTTGATTTCGTGTGCCAAGTCTGGAAGCATAATTCAATTTCATCTTTGACTTCTGTTGCCTGAAGCAGTCATTTAAATGCAGCTGTCATAAAACTTTTGGAAGGAGATCAAAAAACGCCAAAGGGACAAAAAGAAAAGAAAGACCCAACATTGGGAGGCATTAAGGGGAAAGCAGGAAAAAAAAATCTTTAAATACAACAAATGAAGGCCATATTCCTACGTATAAAAGAATAGAACAATATGAAGTATTTGAATGTCTGAAAATACTGTGATGATACCATTTTCTAAACAGTCTACTTGCGGTTTCCAATTCTAAGCAATTTCCTCTTGAACCACCTGAAAAGAGTGTTGTGTTAGACACAAGGGAAGCACGCAGTGAGATACTGAATGGTAACGTTTAAAGTCTTGAGAAAAACCCAGCAAATCTGAAGTTTATTTGCACTTGTCTGCATGTTTGGAGACGGTAAATCATTATGGAAAACAAGTTACTTCTCTGGGAAGAAAACAAGCCCAGCACAGCCTTATGCCTTGTTTGCTCGTCTTGTATGTAAACCCCAATGAGAGCCCTTTATACAGGAGGCCACCTGCTGATGGTGTAAGTCACATTGTGTCTTAGTCCATTATAAAAATAAAGAAGACGGTAAAGAAAAATATAAAATCTCTTTGTTATCCAAGCACTTAGAGATATTCCAAGCTATTATGTTGGTGTGTCTAATTTCATTTTGTCCCATGTGTCGCTGTATGTATCAGATGTGGGTACAATAAAACGGGGTTGTGTTTTACATACTGTATTTCCATGTAACAAGAAAACAGGAGTCTCCTCGATTGCCACAATGTTAAGAAATGTTCCTTTAATGACTATTCTGGGCATTTTTGAAAATAGAATTCAGCACTGAGTTTAGAGCCACAAAGACCACATATGTGATAATAATGGACATCTAGCAGAGAAAGGGAGCCTGGATGGCCTCAGATGTTAGCTGGGTTTGTACTGGGATTTTACTGAGACTACAGCCTGGACATCCAGTAGAATCTTAGATTTCATATTCACTTATCAGGATTGAGAAGGGTCTGGTATTTCTGAGAAAATGGTTACTCTCCTTTTCATTTTACTCTCTGGTGAGAGCTTCTTTACCATTTTGTTGCTGACACAAGTTAGGGACAGTCTTCAGCAGCACCCGAGCACCTACTCCATCCCCGCCATCCTTTCCTTTGTGCCGTGGCAGGAGTCTAGCAGTTTAAACAAACATCTCCATGTTTGTTAGTGGCAAACGAACTCCTCCATGTTTGTTAGTGGCAAAAAACTGGGGGAAAGCAGTAAGAAAGCCACTCACAGCACACAAAAGGCACAGTGGACAGTCAACACCTTGTGTTTCTGTGTAGAACCAGTCACAGGTGGATTGGCAGGGTAGCAGATGAGAAAATGTGCATGTAAGTTCAAAGGTGCAAGTCAGCAGTGCAGTCAGAAGCATGAAATGATAACTCAGAATCCACAGGATTCCGATACCCTTGAGGGTGCCAAGAACAAAAGAATCAAATGAGTTACATTACAGGAAGGAACCCCAGGCCAGAGATCAGAGGTGCTTTGGTGGTAGCCTTGGGACCCCCACTGGAATAAATCCACGTAAAATTTTATTACAACCTCTAGGTACAGTGAAATAGTTATGTATTTAATATTAGGTTGAATCTACCACTTTAGGGAATGGGTTTTCTTTTGAACT
>JAQHUG010000096.1:623266-635597 GCA_028555095.1 Dicrostonyx torquatus | reverse complement strand
TACAGCCCCTTTGGATGTCAGTGTGGCGATTTCTCAGAAAATTAGGAAACCACCTTCCTCAAGACCCAGTAATACCACTTTTGGGTATATATCCAAAGGATACTCAATCGTGCCACAAGGACATGTGCTCAACTATGTTCATAGTAGCATTGTTTGTCATAGTCAGAACCTGGAAACAACCTAAATTGCCCTCGACCAAAGAATGGATAAGGAAAATGTGGTACATTTACACAATGGAGTACTACACAGCAGAAAAAAATTACGACATTTTGAATTTTGCAGGAAAATGGATGGAACTAGAAAACATCATTTTGAGTGAGGTAACCCAGACCCAGAACGACAATTATCATATGTACTCACTCATAAGTGGCTTTTAGACATAAAGCAAAGAAAACCAGCCCACAAATCACAATCCCAGAGAATCTAGACAACAATGAGGACCCTAAGAGAGACATATATAGATCTAATCTACATGGAAAGTAGAAAAAGAGAAGATTTCCTGAGTAAATTGTGAGCATGGGGACCTTGGGAGAGGGTTGAAGGGGAGGGGAGAGGCAGGGAGGAGCAGAGAAAAGTGTAGAGCTCAATAAAAATAAAAAGCAAAAAAAAAAGAGTGACAAGTAAATGAACAGACCTTGAAGGCATACTGAAGTTACCTGAAGTCACCTCAGCGTGCACAAGACATGTGTAAGCCCAGGCATGCGCAAATCTCAACACCGAGACAGCCTTGGTAGGAGCTGTCATCTGCTGAGACAGGTAGGGCCCATTTTCTCTAAATGGGTACCCCCCTTGTAAGTGTACCAGGCTCCAGACAAAGGCCACACATCCAGGAAATTTGGGCAGCATAAATTGACCTAGATTGGGAGAAGGGGCATAAAGTTGGGTAAACAGATAAAAGACAGTACATCTCTGAAGAGTTGGGGGAAGGACTGTAAACAAAACCAAGACATGTTATATGAGAGTCTCAAAGAACTTTGTGTGTGTAAATGATCTCACCTATCCCCAAGTCCATTCTCCAGAGAAACTATCCCACAAAACACTGTAGAAAAAGTGAACCATCAGACCAGTCATAACTAGAGTATGTGCTTAATCTCCCAAGGGAAAAAATTCTACTGATTGGTAAAATAGGAAAAAAAGCATTTTAATGACATTTCCTACTCATGTATCCTCACCATGTTGGGTGATAATTGTATATCGATGAGTCCTATAGAGTCCAATAGAAAGCAGCAACAGATTCCCAGTGGAAGTTATGGCTTCATAAGAAAAACTAATGTATGTCTCGAGGATATGCTCAGGGAATAATGATGTCTTCCACTGACTTAGGAAAATTGGTGTTTCCAAAGTTTTAGTCTGTTTCCGGCAGAAAACAGCAAACAATAGTGTTGTTGGTTGAAAAACCATCTGCGTGCAAGTTCTTCCCTCTACAGCACCTTTATCGATCCCTCTGAGAGTCCTAGCGTAACCCAGTGTGAGCCTTAGGGTGCTCTGAGCCGACAGAAATGCCTGGAGCAAGCTTGGTTCTGTGGTCTTATTAAGAGGCTGCAGCAAAGTCTCTCAACAGCAATCTATTCTCTTCTCTCATGTAGTGCCAAATGCTCCTCCTTCCCACGGAGTAAGCCTACAGAGGCTTCTCTCTTTGGCAGTTCCAGAAAATCGGACTGTTGACTGCATTTCACCTGAAACGGAACTTCACCTGTCTGAGGTCCTCAAAAGCAAGCACTGGAGGATAGGTTTTCCGGGCACAATGGTCGGCATGGGCTGCCTCACAATGGCCTCATTGTGGTCATTCTGTAATGCCAAGACTTACACGCCATGCCTCCCATTCTGGGAAAAGAAATGCTTGTTAGATGCTAGATAAGTTGCTCTTTACTGTTTCTGTCGGGTAGCATTCTCTGAGGGACAGTAGTACGCTTTATGGAGATACGGTGAATTGTGTATTTCATGCACCGATCTAACGGCATCCTTGAGTTCAACTGAGCAGCCTGACTAGCAGACAGCATGTAATAAGAAAGGAAAGAATGGGATCTTATCTGGGAAGTGCACACTGTTAAACTATGAGCAGGTCATGCGGACTGACCCACAGAGAGATGGATTACAGTCGGCTCGAACAGATGCCAGGCCAGTTTGGGAGAGGGCAAGAATCCTCTCGCTTTATCACACTTGCCTACGTTAATGCTTCCTGTTTTCTCCAAAATGTTTCTCATTTTGTTAGTACGATCAGTGGTTTACCTGAACAAATCGGGAAAGTTGTCGCCTTTTGCTTCCTTGTTGTCCCCTTTCCATCTGCTCGCTCTCCCATCACGTTGTTTGTGATGCTCCAGCTTTGAGTTAGCCACCGCATAAGGGGAGAAGCTGATGCTCTCAGTCATAATGGATAAAGTGAACTACGTGAGGGCAGAGGGGCCTAGTGTGCGACTAGCTTGCTCATCAGCACCCAGAACAGTGCCTGCTTGCTCGGTACTCTGATTGCCGATGCTAAGGCACAGGGATTTTCTTGATTCTAGTCTAAGTGCATTTTATTATCAGAATGAGAGGGTCTCCTATGATGGAGGCTGCAGTTCCATCGACCCCAAGAGCCTGAGAAGCAGGTTGTGTTATGACCCTGAGTCCTAAAATTTCAAAACCACTGAAGCTACTGATGCAATGTCCAGTGTTAGGGTAAAGGCCAGCTCGAGAACTCAGAGAATCACTGGCATAAAACCCGAAGTTCAAAGAGCAGAAAACCAGAGGAAATTAGTGTCCCACTCCTGGTGGGTAGGGAAACACTTTCCTTTTTCTTTTCCCTCTTTATTTTCCCCAGACCCTCAGATGGGGGTGAACGTGAAGCTTCCTCACTCAGTCCATTGAATTACATCGTCATCTCCTCTGGAAAGAGACTCCCAGACATGTATCCACCCTGCCGGTTGCTATGTGTGTACTCTGAATCTAGTCAATGAATATCTAAAATAAAAAAGAGATGGAGGAGACAAACAGCTATGCTGTCCCCTGCTGCACTAGTGCCTCTCATTCCTGCCCAGAGCTCCTGAGGACATTTGTCATCTCTGACAACTTAAAACCCAACGAAAACTTCAGTCCACTCAGACATCGCTCAACTGGACTCTCAAAGTTCGGCCTTTTTTAGTGAATTTAAAAAAAAAAAAAGGCAAATTTGAAAGGCGATGGTTCTTAATTTTGATGTAAGGTAACTTATCTGCGCTACCATCTTCCCAGCTCCCCAAGGCCACGCCCAGGACATTACTGATGGCTGTGTGAGCATGGTTTCCACCCACCTACACCACCTCATATACTACCGACAACTAATTGAAATGTGTAAGGGATCGTCCTCTTTTTCTTATTTTTAGAGCCTTAATATATTTATTTCATTATAGAGGGAGTGCAGGCCCCGGTACTGTGGAGAGCAGGAATGGTTTCATGCAGTCAGACCTACAACGGATTCAGAATCAGAGGTTTGCAGTTGCAAGCTAACATGGGTCTCTTGGTGTTGAAATGTATTTACCCTTGGCAAAGCGTTGCTTCTTGTCTTTAGGAGAAAAGTCTCTTTAAAGGGGCTCAAAAAACTTATTTGACATCAACAGGCTTGTAAAAAATACCATTTTGATTATTTAAATTTATATAAATCAAAAACACATGGGTTAAATTTCCTTTAAAATACATATGGTTTTTAAAATGAGAGGAAAAGGTGCTTGGCAAAAAGCAGCTTGGGTTTTACTGAACCCAAAACTTTTCAAATATAGTTTAAACTGTCTGATGAGCCCAAACCATAGCTGTTTAAAATATAGTTTTTTGAAAAGGAAGGTTATAAAAGATATTTAATAAAAACACTAAAATTCTTTCTATAAAATATTATTAATAAGCAGTTTGACTTTAAAAGATTTCACATGAGTCACTTGATGGGTTCTACAGCCTCACAGGATCCACAATTGCAGTTCAAAACGACCACGCATGGCCAACTATCTCAGCACGGTTCTCTGAGACACAGCGCGCCTCTGCCTCGCAAGCGTGGCGAAGCGTGGTGAGGCATGTCATTGCTGCACGTCTACACAGACAACTGAATAATCCAGTATCTGCCTCTTTATTTTATCAATTCTTTGAGAATTCACACAGTGTATGTGACCACATTCGCCTCCCATGTGTCCTCACCGCCGCACTCCTTCTTCTTTTCCCTTCCCCTCCCTCCTCCCCCTTCTTTTTCTTTAATAATGCATAGCATCCAATGTGTGCAGCCCATGTACTTCTGTGTGCGGGGGGGGGGACGACCCGCTGACCTGCCAGGGGCCATATCCTATGGGGCCACTCACTGACCTGCCAGGGGCCATATCCTACAGGGCCTCCCGCTGACCTGCCAGGGGCCATATCCTTATGAATATTTCTGACTTTCCTTCCACTAGAAACCACCAACTGTCCAAAACTCCTCAGTTGGGGGAACGCTCATGAATACTCCCCCATACACACACATGCACACACACATGGATGCTGACTGGCTTGATCTTGCAGAAGTCTTGTGCATACCATCTCAGTGCTGGGAATCCATGAGAGCAGCAGTCCTGCCATATCCAAGGAACACTGTTTCTTTGCAGTTCCTCCCAATCTCTGGGTCTTACAGTCATACTTTCTGTGCCCTCTTCCTTGAGCTTCACCTCCTAGAGCACAGTGACACACGTTATTGTTCATATATCTCTAAGACTGTTGCAAGGAGCAATTAGCTGTTATGGTTTCTTATCTTTTACCATGCTTGCTATTTCCTTTTTTCAAAAAAAAAATAAGGCAGCTATTTTCTCAAAATCATTTGGTTAGAGTCATCCTTAACTTTCTCCTTTGCCTTTTCTACTACCCCTTGCCCATCTTAATGTCCTCTAATGAAAGAGTTTCTGAATAATACTCCAGGAGTGTGTGTGGGAGTGAGTTGCACAGATCCACTGCTGCAGTGGGAACTCCAGCAACACCACCAAGGAGCTCACCAGATTTCAGTTTCCTTCTTCAATGCGTTATGATAGATTCAAGAACTCTAGGGCTTGTGAATTCGTATTTTAACAATGCAAGTCTTCTAGGTAATTCTGAGAATTTAATAACCATCAGATAATGCCATGCTTGTTCCTCCTCCTCCTATGCTACCGTCATCATCATCATCATCCTCATCATCATCATCATCATCTTATTATACTCCTTTGCCTTTCTTTTTACTGAGGTATAGCATACATACAGTAGAAAGTTTGCTATGTTCTGATTGGGTATGCCTAGGAACTTTTGCTCACTTGCCTTTTGTTGGAGATGGAATGTTGCTTCCTGCTGGGTTTTTGTTTCTTCTCTCCTACATAGAAATTTTGCATGATGGATGGAGATAGAGCCAGAGACCCACATTCACATCAGAACAAGGGACTGAGCTACCAAGGTCCAGTGGAAGAGCAGAAGGAGGGAGAAGATGAGCAAGGAAGTCAGGACCGTGAGGGACTGGCCCACCAACAGAGACAGTGTGCTTGATCTATTGGGAGCTCATCGAATCCAGCTGGACCAAGACTGAATGAGCATAAGACCAAACCGGACTCTCTGAATGTGACTGCCAGTGGGGACTGACTGAGAAGCCAATGATAATGGCACCGGGACCTAGCTCTTCTGCATGTATTGGTTTTATGGGAACTTATTGTATATGGATGCACATCTTCCTAGACCGAGATGGAGGGGGAAGGGCCTTGGGCTTCCCATAGGGCAGGGTATCCTACCCCATCTTAAGGAAGCAGGGGGAGGGTGGTGGGGTAGTGGGGGAGCGGGAGGGCCGGGAACAAGGGGAGTAAATGTAAATTTTTCTTTTAACAATAAAAAAAAAAGAAAAAAAAAGTACTATCTTGACTCTGATGGACTCGCATCTCACCTCAGTCTTCATGAGACCTGTTTTGTGGGATATGTAGCCTATGGCATAGCCATTACCCTAAGGGCCAGCTTAGTTTTGCCAAAATAAACATGATGCTTCTGCAGTTGTGCTATTCAGAAACCTTTTCATTTCATGTAGTCACATCTGCTGATTCCTAGGGCTGCTTCTGATGCTATGGGAGTTCTCCTCGGAGAGCTGATTCCATGCACAAGTCTTGACAGGCACTCCCTGTTTTCCTCTAGCAGTGCCCGTGTTTCAGGGCTTAACTGATGCACTTTGAATTGATTTTTGTACAGTGTGAATGATACAGATTTAATTCCATTCTTTTGTAGCTGGCTATCCAGCACATTTTCACTGTATGATTTGATTTAAAAAAAAATGTGTCCATAGCTTTGTCAGTTTGCTTCTGGGTGCTGTATTCTGTTCCATGGGTTGGCCTGTGAGCTTTTGAGCCAGTACCAGACTGTGTTTGTTGTTGTAGTTCTGCCATAAAGTCAGCAACAAGTCAAGGATGCTACTCCCAGTTCTGCTTTTCAATAGGGTGCTCAGATTCGTGGCAAGGAAAATAAAACAAGAGACAGACAGAAAAGATATAAAAACAAGAAAAGGATTCAAAATGCCCCTATTTACAGATGACATGATTCTGTACTTAAAATAATGTTCATACTCTACTGGAAAACTATCAGCTTTAGTAAACACTTTTAGTAAAGTTTCACTATGCAATTAATGTAAAAAACAAAAACAAAAAACCAGCAGGCTTCCTGAACATACACCAATGAGATTACAGTGAAGGAGATTAGGAAAACAACCATTGATTTTGCTATCTCCCAAAAGGTAATGAAGCTAACCAACAAACTGAAAGACTTCTAGAATGAAAATTCAAGACATTAAAAGGGTAACCCAATAAAGATGCAAAATGGTGCAAAGACGTCCATGCTTTTGTGTTGGCCAAATTAACAGTGAAAATGGCCACAATGCAGAAAGTAAACTACAGATTCAGAGAGAATCCCACCAAGCTTTTGATGTCATTATTTGCAGAAGTAGGGAGGAAATCCAAGAATTCATCTGGAACTAAGAAAGGCCAAGATTAGCCAAGGCAATCCTAAAGAGAAATAACCCAGCAGGCAGTATCCCAGCACCTGACTTCCAGTTACACTCCAGAACAATGTTAAATACACAAAGCCCTCTTTGTTTAGCTGCCTAACTTCTTCATTTCTTCCCTACACCTTCCCTTAGCCTAGATACTTTGAAATCTCACCTGTCTTCAGCAAGATGGTTGCTCTCTCTTTCACATCCTTTTCCAGAACTTAATGCCCTAGATTTTTTTTAATTTTATTTTTTTCTCTTTTTATTATTACCTTAAAAAATACCAATCCAAATTTCCACTCCCTCCCTTTTTATCAGTCCCCTCCCTCTCCTTCCACAGACCCTCCCCCCCACCCCTCCAACCCTAAGGGAGTACCATGCACTCCGCCCCGTGGAAAGACCAAGGCCCTTCCTACTACATCTAGTTTGAGCAAGGTTTCCATCCAAAGAGAATACAATCCCATGAAGCTGGTATATACAGTAGAGACACGTGCCCGTGTCACTATCAGTGGCCCCTAAATCTGCCCCAGCTGTCAACCCCTTCAGAGGGGCTTGGTTGTTCCCATGCTCATTCACTCCCAGTCCAGTTGGAGTTGGTGAGCTACCGTTAGCTCAAGCAAACTGTCTCAGTGGATGACCCCCTCATGGTCTTGAATTCCTCACTCATACTCTCACTCCCTCCACTCTTCAACTGGATCTTGGGAGCTCAGTCCAGTGCTCCGAAGTAGGTCATTGCCTCTGTTCCAATCTGTTGTTGGATGAAGGTTCTATGGTGATATTTAAGATAATCATCAGTCTCACTACAGGGTAAGGTCAGTTCAGACACCCTCTCCTCTATCGCTTAGAGTCTTAGCTGGGGTCATCCCTGTGGGTTCTTGGGCATTTTTCTAGAGCCAAGTTTCTTGCTGACTCCATAATGGCTCCCTCAATCAAGACATCTTTTTCCTTGCTCTCATATCTGTCCTTCCTCCATCTTGACTATCCCATTCTCTCAAGTTCTCCTCCACCCCCTTCTCTCCATCCTTCTATCCCCTAACCCCCTTGCTCCCAAATTTTTATCTGATTCCAATTTCCAGGTGTGTCTATATATGTTTTTCTTTGGGTTCACCTTATTACTTAGTTTCTCTCAGATCATGTTGCCCTTTGTTTATGACTAGTATCCACTTATGAGTGAGTACATACCATATTCTTTGTTTGGAATCTGAGTTACCTCACTCAGGATGATGTTTTCTAATTCCATACATTTGCATGTAAAATTCAAGATGTCATTGTTTTTTACTGCTGAGTAGTACTCTAATGTGTAGATGTGCTACACTTTCTTTATCCATTCTTCAGTTGAGGGGCATCTAGGTTGTTTCTAGGTTCTGGCTATTACAAGTCCAAATGTATTAAAGACATCAATATAAATCTGACCACACTGAACCTGATAGAGGAGAAAGTAGGAAGTAACCTTCAATGCATGGGCATAGGAGATCACTTCCTAAATATAACCCCAGTAAGAGCATCAATAAGTAAATGGGGCCTCCTGAAACTGAGAAGCTTCTGTAAAGCAAAGGACACAGTCATTAAGACGAAAAAATAACCAGAATGAGAAAAAAATCTTCACCAACCCCACATCAGACAAACAACTAATCTCCAATTCTAAATAACCCAATTAAAAAGCAGTATACTGAACTAAACAGAGAATTCTCAACAGAAGAATTTAAAATGGCCCAAAGATACTTAAGGACATGTTCTTTTTCCTTAGCTATCAGGGAAATGCAAATCAAAACAACTTTGAGATACTATCTTACACCTGTTAGAATGGCTAAAATTAAAAACACCAATGATAACCTATGCTGGAGAGGATGTGGAGTAAGGGGAACACTCCTCCATTGCTGGTGGGAATGCAAACTTGTGCAACCACTTTGGAAATCAGTGTGGCAGTTTCTCAGGAAACTGGGAATCAACCTACCTCAGGATCCAGCAATATCACTCTTGGGAATATACCCAAGAGATGCCCAATCATACTACAAAAGCATTTGTTCAACTATGTTAATAGCCACATTATTTGTAATAGCCAGAAACTGGAAACAACCTAGATGCCCCTCAGTGGAAGAACCTTCATCCGGCGATGGATGGAGATAGAGACAGAGACCCACATCAGAGCACTGGACTGAGCTCCCAAGGTCCAGTTGAAGAGCACACAGAGGGAGAAGATGAGCAAGGAAGTCAGGACTGCGAGGGGTTGGTCCATCCACTGAGACATTGTGCCTGATCTATTGAGAGTTCACCAAATCCAGATGGACTCGGACTGAACGAGCATACGACCAAACCGGACTCTCTGAATGTGGCTGCCAGTGGGGGCTGACTGAGAAGCCATTGATAATGGCACCGGAACTTGTTTCTACTGCATGTACTGGTGGCTTTTTGCGACCCTAGTCTATTTGGATGCACACCTTCCTAGGTCTGAATGGAGAGGGGAGGGCCTTGGACTTCCCACAGGGCAGAGTACCCTGCCATCTCTTAAGACTAAAGGGGAAGGGAGGAGGGTGAGTGGGAGAGGAGGAGGAGAATGGGAGGAGGGTGAGTGGGGGAGGAGGAGGGGAATGGGAGGAGGGTGAGTGGGGGAGTAGGAGGGGATGGGAGGAGGGTGAGTGGGGGAGTAGGAGGGGATGGGAGGAGGGTGAGTGGGGGAGGAGGAAGGGGATGGGAGGAGGGAGGAAGTAGAACTTTTTGAATGGAAAAATAAGAATATATAAAAAAAGAAAAAGAAAAGAAAAGAAAAAGAAAACTGGGAATCAACCTACCTCAGGATCCAGCAATACCACTCTTGGGAATATACCCGAGAGATGCCCAATCATACTACAAAAGCATTTGTGCAACTGTGTTCATAGCAGCATTATTTGTAATAGCCCAAGAATTTTAAATGTACCTGCCTCAAAGCAGCAACCTGGGTCAGTTCTCTATCGTCCTTCTCTGGGATACCACAGTCCTGTTATCTGGTAGCTGGGGAAAAAGTGAAGCTTTTGTCTCTCATCAAGTTTTCCACATACTTTAGGTGAGAAAATAAACTTTATTCCTGTCACTCCATCATGGCCAATAATTAAATCTCATCACATGTTTACAAAGAACTAGACAAACGTGTTCAAATGTAATATGAAAGTTGCAGTGTGGTGTTAGTTCAAGGGTAGTTTATTTTTCTCGGTGGAATGATAAAATCTTCAAGCTGGTATGAATTAATTATTTGAGGGGAAAATCTTATTTTGTTCATATTTGAGGCACATTAATGCACGTGACACAGAAGCACAGTGTATCTCTAATGTTAAATTTCCGGATGGGGCCCCATGCCCAGTAGTAATTAGCCAACACGAAATGCACTCCATGCTTTTCATACACTTTTTGTTTCAAGCATTTTTCTGTCCTACTGGTATTCATTTTGATTTTCAGATTTTATTTGAGACCGAGAAAAGGAGGATGGAGTTGCTTGTATAGGAAGGAGGTGAGGATATTGAAGGAGTTGAGGGAGGGAAAACAATATTGTCAAAATACATTGTATAAAATTTTTTTTAAAAAAAATCATGAAGAAATTGGAAAAGAGTTTTTTCAACAAATGATGCTGAGAAAATTGGATATCCATATGTAAAGTAATTAAGTTGAACATTTATTTTACATGGCTTACAAAAATAGTTTAGAATAGATCTAAGTATTAAGACATAAAATATAAAGCACTTAGGAGAAAAGGCAAAAAATCATAGCAGGAAGTTTCCAGTCATCTCTTTGACATAATATCAAAAATATATAGGATTAAAGAAAGATATATGAGTTGGATTGTGGAAATTTTTTAAAAATGTATGTACCAGAAGACACTATGAATAAAATAAAAACCTACAGATAAAGAGAAAATATTTATAAATCACATAGCTGATAAATGATAAGTTTTCAAAATATGTAGCTAGCTCTCAATAACTAAACCAACCAAATTCAAAAATGGAGTACTGGGAAAGACATCTATCCATCTGAGCAAGACAGATGAAAGAATGATAATCATAAATTTCCACTCATCCTCACTAATCATGAGGGAACTAGAAAATAACACTGTGATGGAGGACAATGGAGGACTGGGTCATTCTGTTAGGATGGGTACCATCTAAAGAGAAGCAGAAAAGTAAGTGTGGGCAGGGAAGTAAAGAAAGTAGAATCTTCAGGTGCTGTTGGTGGGAAGATAAGCTGGAACAACCATTGCGAGAAACAATATAGACTCTCCGAAAAACTTTGAATTTGCAATAACCATCTGATCTAGCAATTCTATTACTAGTTATGAACTTAAAAGAATTGAAAGCAAAGATTTGAAAACCTATTTTACAATCATGGTCATGACAACATCCTTGGAGGTAAGTCATTTGGCCATCATCGTATGGATATAAGCAATATGTAGTTCAGACATGCAAAAGACTATTAATGCACATTTAAAAGGAGGCATATTCTGACATATGCCACAACACGGATGACCATTGCATTCACAATGCTAACTGAAACAAGTGAACCACAAAAAGATAAATACTGGATGTTTCCTTTAACATAGAAAAGTCAAAACCATATAGATGGAACATAAAATAGTGGCTGCCAAGGATTTAGGGATGAAAATGAATTTTAGTGTTAAATATGTTTGGAGGTTCAGGTTTACTTGTCATGATTGCCATTGTGTGTATCATTGTGTGTATCATTGTGTGTGTATGCAATGTGTGATGGTTTGTATGCTCGTGCGTTGGTGCCGAATGTGAATGGCATGTGTGTTTGGGTTATCCCTTACCTTTCTGTCCTGTTTGAAACAGGGTCTCTTTGCCGCTGAAGAAGCCACACCAGCGGCTCACAAGCTTACGGAGATTCTCGTGTGTCTCCCTCCCATCTCCCCGCACGTGTTCAGGTTGAGATTACAAGTGCTTGCACTGTGATGTCCGGCTTTCATGTTGGTTCTGGAAATGCAAACTCAAGATTTCAGGCTTGTGCAGCCAGTGTTTTCAGCCACTGAGAATTTTCTTCAGTTCCAGAGTCTCAGTTTTGTAAGATGTGAGCCACTTTATGGCTGGCTGGTGATGCTGTACAGCGAAATAAATGGGCATGACACAGCTGAACTACACACAGAAAAATAGCAATGATGATGAATTTTATCTTATGTTTACTTCACCATGGCATCAAATTAGAAAAACAAAGTCAATTGTTGGGGGCAGTTAATAAAATCTTATAGAAAGGTCGTGGGAGGGGTGATGATAAAAGAAAATGATTCTAGAATAGACTATTAGATAACAGAACAGAATAGCCAGAATATAACAGAATAACAGGATAAACAGAACAGAATAGCCAGAATATAACAGAATAACAGGATAAACAGAACAGAAT
>JAQHUG010000096.1:578798-597156 GCA_028555095.1 Dicrostonyx torquatus | reverse complement strand
GAGAAGCTGTCCATTGAAGAAAATTTCTGGGTTAGTGGTAAGGGCTTGTGTCCACTTCTGCTCTCGCAGCTGGGACCCCTGGCTGGAACCGGCGGGTCTTGTGCAAGCTGCCACAGTCTCTGTTGTGTCTGGAAGGCAGGGTTTCCTCGGTGGCTCCCATTTCCATTGGCTCTTACAATCTTTCTGCATCCTTTTCTGCATGGCTCCTTGATCCCTGAGAGGCAGGGTTTGATGAAGACATTCTATTTAAGATGGAGTATTCAAAAGTCTCTGAGTTTCTGTACATGGTCCAGTTGTGGGTCTCTGTATCAGTGAAGGAAGCTTCTCTGATGCTAGCTGAGTGATCCACTTATCTCTGGGCATGCCAGAATATCATTAGGAGTCATTTTATTTCTATGTTCCTTTAGCACAACAATAATAGTTGTTTTCTTCTTAGATCCATGGCCTCTCCATTCTCAGGTTCTTCGCCCCTGAGCAGTGCCAGGCACAGGTTACATTCATGGAATCAGTGGCTGGTTACTCCCACAACCTTTATGTCACTATTGCACCAGCATACCATGCAAAAGGTCACCATTGTAAAACGAAGGGTTTGTAACTGGGTTAGTATTTAGCTTTCTCCTCTGGTGGTGTGCATAGTACCTCCCAGTACCGTGAATACTAGTCAGTAGGGATGAAGACTTTAGTTAGGTACCACTTTGACTTTCCCGTGTTCCGTGAGATGCATATATGTTGTCTTTAACCATCAGTTCATAGAGAGCTACCAATAACCTTGGAAATAGCCTGAGTTGTTTATGGTTTCTACAAGGCCCCATTGACCAATAGCTCAGTTAGACATAACACATTCCTAACACTGGAGGTTTCATTTGGAATCAACAGAGGTCTTATTGGGGCTTTGTCTTCTTTGTTATTTGGTGATTCAATTTAGATTTCTCTCATATCTGTATATTTTTAAGATGCTTCTATTGTAGTAGATTTCCATATGATGCTCAGGTGGCTCTTCACGTTAGCTTCCTTACCCACCTTCTTCTCACTACCTCTCTGCTTAACCCTACTGTTCTAGTCTCCACCCTCTCTCCCCCACCAATCTTTCCATAACTATGTATTCTACTTCCGCTAACTTAGGAGTTCATCCGCTTCCTGCCTAGTTCCTTATTCTATACGTAACCTCTAACCTCTGTGGTTATATATGCAGAAGCATACCTATCAAAGGCGTAAAAGCTAACATCCACATACGAGTGAATACATACCATATTTGTCTTTGTCTGGGTTACCTCACTCGGGATTTTTTTTCTTGCTCTATTCATTACCTGCAAATTTCATAATTTTATTTGCTTTAACAGCTGAGTAATATTTCACTGTGTTGAAGTGCCACCTTTTTCATTATCTATTCATCTGTTGATGAACCGTTTTCAGTTTCTGACTATTATGAATAGTAATAATAATAACCATGTAAGGAAATAATAATGAACATGATGAGCAAGTGTCTCTGCAGTAGGATATAGAGTCCTTTGTGCATATGCTCAAGAATGGTATAGCTGGATCTTGAAGTACATCCAGCCCTAGCTTCCTGAGTAGCTCCTCCACTGATTTCCAGAGTGGCTGTACAAGTTTGCATTCTCAAGCTAAGTAATAAGGTGAACCCTAAAAAAATCATATATAGATCCACCTAGAAAGTCAAAATAGACAAGGTCGCCAGACAAAATTGGGGGCATGAGAGTTGGGGGGGGAAGAGAGGGTGGAAAGGGAAGAGGGAGGGAGAAGGGGAACTTGAGGGAATGGGATAGTCGAGATGGAGGAAGGGCAGAGATGAGAGCAATGAAAGAGATGTCTTGATGGAGGGAGCCATTATAGGGTTAGCAAGAAACCTGGCTCTAGAGAAATTCCCAGGAATCCACACGGATGACCCCAGCTAAGACCCTAAGCAACAGAGGAGAGGGGGCCTGAACTGGCTTTGCCCTGTAATCAGACTGATGAATATCTTAAATATTACCATAGAACCTTCATCCAGCAACTGATGGAAACAGAGGCAGAGACCTGAATCAGAGCACTGGACTGACCTTCCAAAGTTCAGCTGAAGAGTGGGAGGAGTGAGAATATGAACAAGGAGGTCGAGACCATGATGGGAACACCCACTGAAACAGTCTACCTGAGTTAATGGGAGCTCACCAACTCCAGCTGGACTGGAAAGGACAAAACTAGTCCCACTGAATGTGGGTGACAGTTGCATGGCTGGGGCAGACTGAGGGGCCATTGGCAGTGGCACCAGGATTTATCCCTACTGCTTGTACTAGCTTTTGGGGAACCTATTCTCTTTGTATGAATACCTTGCTCAGCTTAGATATAGTAGGGAGGGCCTTGGGTAATCCCAAAATCAATGTACCTTACCCTCTCTGAGGAGTGGATAGGGTGTGGGTAGGGGGGTATGTGAAGGGAATGGGAGGAGGGGAGAAAGTGGGAGCTTGGATTGGTATATATGATGAAAAGAGATAGTTGTTTTTTAAAAAATAAAATAAAATTTAAAAAATGGGGGGAAAATGTTTGCATTCTTACCAACAAGGGATGAGTGTTCCTCTTACTCCACATCCTCACCAGCATGAGCTATCATTTGTATTATTGATCTAAGCCATTCTGACAGGGTAAGATGAAATCTCAAAGTAGTTTTGATTTGCATTTCCCTGATGACTAAGGATGTTGAAGCTTCTTTAAGTGTTTCTCAGCCATTTGAGTTTCCTCTGTTGAGAATTTTTCTGTTTAGATCTGTACCACATTTTAAAATTAGGTTATTTGTTTTCTTGATTTCTAGCTTTTAGAGAACTTTAAGTATTTTAGATATTGACACTGTTATTTAATTGGTAATGATATTTTCCCATTCTGTAGGCTGTTGCTTTGCCCAAGTGATAGCGTTCTTTGCCATACAGAAGCTTTTGAGTTTCATGAGATCCCATTTATTAATTGCTGATCTCAGTGCCTATGCTATTGGTATTCTGTTCAGAAGGTCTTTCCCTGGGTCAATGACTTTGAGACTTTTCCCCACTTTGCCTTCTACCTTGTTCATTGTATCTGGCTTATGTCAAAGTCCTTGATTCATTTGGAATTAAATTTTGTTCAGGGCGATAAATGTTGATCTATTTGTGTTCTTCTGCGAACAGCCATCCATTTTGACCAGCACCATTTGTTAACAATGGTGTCTTTTTTCCTGTGACCACAAGCATCTTTACCTGCTGAACCATCTCACCAGCCTATTGCCCATCTGTATTTTTAATTTAAGGTCTTATACATTTTTCTAATTTTGAAAACTTTTGCTTACTCTTTCCTCAAATATTTGTTTTCCTCCATTTGTTTATTTACTTTCCCCCTTTCTCAGGGCTCCTATTCTATAGATATTAGCTCTTTTAAAAGACCACAGATGTGTGTATTCTGTATCTCCTACCCTCTGTTGCTAACATATTCCTGTTTGTTTTCTTGGGGAAAGTGTACAGATACTGCATTCTCTAGTTCAGCTCTCATCCTTCAATGCCTCGTCACTGATCGTTATTATAATGATCTATGTCTCTTCTGAGCACTTCATAATTTTTGTTTTCTAAGGATTTCTATTGTACTTTAAACACCTTTGTTCTATTTTGCACAGCATCTGTGCTCCATCTAGTACAGGTTGTTCTGTTTATCTTGTTTTCTTGAACCTTAAGGAACTCCTCTCTTAACAATGCGTCTCAGTAAAGTAGGAGAAAGCTAGGCTCTGTTTTCCTCACCAGAGTGTTCCTGACAGTGGAGAGGGAGTGTTCCTCAAGGAAGAATGACTTGCGTATTATAAGTCACCTCCTGTGACTCATTCTATGTTCTCACTGCCACCTCCTAGGCTCCCACTTTCAAACCCCCCTATAGCTTAGCTAATGGAGGCACTCTTTATCAAGAGAGCTCTGAACCCTGTCATGTCTTACATAGTGCATAGAGCAGGAAGAGAGACGAGAGAGCCACTGTAAGGCCTGTCCTCTCTCATTTGCTCTAGTGATTTCCCCCAGGGACTTCTCCATGGTTTGATCAGAAAAGCATCTGCTGTGGAGTGCCATGACCCTTACTCTGGGACAATGTTTTCTGTTGAGTCTATGAGATTCATTGTCAGGGGTGCAGATCCTTAATCTACTTAACTCTTGTTTGACATCTCACATAAAGGAAAATCAGAGACTAGTTCACGCTTTAGAAAGACCAGCCAGGTACTTTTCTGAAAGTTCCCACATGCACAGCCAGGTCTGAAAGCACATTAAGACTGGAGACTTTCTTCCAGAAAGTACTAGCTACACAATGCCAGAAGAGGGTGTGCGGATGACTCGAGGTAGCAGCACAGTTTGAGAAAGAACTTAGGTAGGGCTAGTGTGACAAGGTGACCTTTAACAAGTCTGTTGCCATCCAGAATGCAGACAAATTGTCGCTCATTCTCTCTTTCTTTCTCTTCCACCTCTTCTCCTCCCTCCCTCTTTCTCTCTCTCTCTCTCTCCCTCTCTCTTTCTCTCATGTGTACATACACACGCGTGTGTGTGCGTATGTGTATGCGTGCACATACATATGTGTGTGTGTGCGCACATACAGGTGAATCTCCCTTTTCTCTCTTTTTAAATCTCCTTCCCTTTCTGCATGTAAAATAGTCAGTACCTACTTGGCCACAGTAGTATGAATCCACCTAGTGGGACTTAAATACAGAATATTTTCAGAGGGAAGTTTGGTGAAAGGACAGGGAGAAACTCTTTCCACTATAGCCTCAGGACTATGTTTAGATAAGGAAGATTGATTTGACTCTGAAATAAAAACGTTGCCATGAATTTTTTTCAACAAGAAAAGGTAGACTTATAAGCAAAACTCTATGGTTCTCTTTGTTCTTCTAATTAAATGTCCCCTCTGATTTCACTTTTTGTGCTTCTTGCCAGAACAAGCCAGATAATTGAATAAATACAGCCAGATTAGTCTCTCCAAACTACCTATCGTCTACTGACGAAAAAGATCACCAAAAATATACAGTCCATTTTTATTTCCTCCTAAACAGAAATGTGCAGGGAACTACTCAGAAAATGTTATTTTATTTGCATTCAGCATTTATGTAAATTTACAAGAATAAGTGGTTTTCAATGACATCATCCTCCTTCCTTTCTTTGTAAGTCGATAATTAACTGTCGGGTACACTTTCCAAAAGGAGGATTTCACCAAATAAGGGGTTTTGTGAATGCAGATCACAAAGCAAGTGGCACACAATGAACAGAGAAATAAATTTGCCCCCTCCCCCAGGAAGGGATATATCGAAATAACTGTGCCTTAGAAATAATAGTTACTCATTATTTTGTATTTTCTTTTTCAGATCTTGCCAGGAGAGTCCAAAGAAAAATGGTTTTCAACCTCTGGTTCAAGGGATGAATTTAAAATGAGAATGGGAGACGCTGTTAACCTTGGCTTCTGCTCAGAGCCCCGCCTGTTACCACTCCTCTTTCTCCACGTGCACTCTTCCCTGGCCAGGCAAGACAATGAAGTCATCCATCCCTAACAAATTACGTGCTTTCCCTGGTTTTTGTGCACATCAGACCACAGGGACAGACCCAGGAAGCAAACAGCAAATCAAGGAATTGTCTGTCAGGACAGAAGAAACACGGTGGGAACTGTTTATGCTAATGGGAGCAATTTTTCCTAGGTTTCACACAAAACCAGAGTACAAAACTCTGTGAGCACTTGGCAGAAATGATCCGAGGATTTAGCTTTCCTGTTTACCATCACATGTACCTGTTTCTCCTCTTTCTGGACTTGACAGTCAGGCCTTAGTTTGAGTTGCCTTAGCTGTCCTTTCTGCTTCATCCCACTGTATTTTTATCAAATGCATGTTGTATGAGGCCACCCAGACTCCCGAAATAACCACACAGAAACTGTATTGATTAAATCACTGCTTGGCCTATTAGCTCTAAATTCTTATTCTTATTCTAGCTTTTACATCTTAATTTAACCCATCTCCATTAATCTGTGCATCACCACAAGGTCGTAGCCTACCAGTGAAGTTTCAGCACATCTATCTCTGGCAGTGGTTCCATGGCTTCTCCTTGACTCTGCCTTTTCTCTCCCAGCATTCAGTTTAGTTTTCCCCACCTAGTTAAGTTCTGCCTTGCTATAGGTCCAAAGCAGTTTCTTTACTAATCAATGGTATTCTCAGCATACAGAGGGGAATCCCACATCAAATGCTTTCTTACTTCCAGACTCAAATTGTCTGCTTGTTTGACTGTTATGTCTGTTTTGCCAAATGGGTGTCCTTTCTCCCTCTCCACACCTCCATACACATATATAGACTTATGGGCACTGTATGAACTCCCTCAAAGACCACTAAAGATCCCTATGATGAACTCCAGTGAATGACTTTACCATCTAGTGCACTGTAATCATCTTGATGCTTGACAATGATAATACATTCTGAAATACCTTCTATTTAGAGACAATGCTACACATGCTTTCAGGCATTTTGTATGTGCGAACAAATCTTTGCATAGTTCCATAATGACTACTGAGTGTGAGGACTGTTACTGATACCGTTTTGAAAAGTACAAAATAGTGGCATGTGAAGGGGTTAAGTAATTTCTCATTTCTCCAGTAGGAAGGAAGGATTCAGTTCTTGTTTCTGTTGACTTCACTATCCTCCATTATGACACTTCTACTCCACAAGGTAGGTCTTTGTCCCTCTCTAGTTATGACACATTTTTGCCTGAATCTCTACACACACACACACACACACACACACACACACACACACTTCAAGTGAACATTTTTAAGTCCAGTCTTGATGTCTTCTCCAGACTATTTCTAGAGTTCCATCATTTAGCTCAAATTGCCCTAGGAAAATCCCTCAGACTTAGTGGTTTACACTCAGAAACATATTTTCTCAGTTCAGGATATTGGAAGTGTGAAGCATCCCAGCATGGTATGGTCAGAGGTGAGGACTTTATGAATTGTACACAGACGATTTCTTACTGTGTATTCACGCAGCCTTTTATCTCTGTGTAAATGCAGATCTCTGTTGTGTCTTTTTATAAGGTCACTGGTTTTACTAGAGTAAATTGTCACTTTTGCGGTATAATTTAACTACAGTGATCTCTTCAAGGCCCTTTCCAAACACAGTCACATTGCAGTCAAAACTTCAACAGGAATTTTAGTACCAGGATTGAGAGCATCATTTGTGTCTCGCTCAGCCCCTTTTCCTTATGTCTAAGTCCTTGTCACACCCATTTCCCCAGATCTTCCCACAATCACTTTTGAGTCAACAAATCACAAATTTTGGGCTCATTTCTTTGTCACCTAAATATGATCATCCTTGTTCTCCTTCAGAAAAAAAAAAACCCATAGTAGTCTTTGAATTTTATCCAACCTGTCTTTGGCCTTTAAAGAATGGCTCATAATCCTCCCGTCCTTCCTTTCTATTACACTCCCATATCCTAATCTCCTGTAACAACTACCATTGCTACATAGCAAGATACCCCAAAACTCAATCTTAAAACAATTATTTAGCATTTGCCATGTGTTTGTGAGCTGGCGTGGGGGGGTTAACTGATTAAGGCGGCATTCAGCAAGGGCTCAGCTGCTCCTGGGCTTCCTGAGTAGCCAAGTGTTCTTCTCTTAGTGAGGATGGCATTCCACCTAGACGCACACTATAAATGCTTCTCAAATTTTTGTTCACATCATCCCTACTCAGATTCTAGCAACCAAACCAAATCGCCCAGCCAAGTCAGCCAAGTCTCTAGCCAAGGGTTAGGGGACAGGCCCTGAAAGTGAGAGGAGCACATAAAGCAATGCATCTCATCACGCCTTCTCATTCATATATTACAGCACACGTGACTGCAGTGTAACCATGACCTACTGCTTCTGGTATACATGGCCCAGGTTGCCCTTCCATCAGTGACCACATTTGTTATAATATTAATGTGTTCTAAAATGATGGGTGGGTTAATATCTCCAACCACAATTGTATTTAATGTCTTTGTCTTGTCTTTCATTGACCCTCATTATTTGACCATTCATTAACTTATCATATAGCTCCCACTCTGATCAAATGATACCCTTCAGCATTTCATGAACATCCTTAGTTATTCTCATCTTTGTTCATACAGCTTTTCTTGCCGGAGATGCTGTCTTCTTTTTCCAGTCCTAATGACTTCTGTACCCTAGACATTTTTATCCAATTTATACACCTTTTATGATATCAGCCAACTTGTTACTTGTCCCAGTGAGATGTCTTGATCATTAGTTCATCCAAGAAACATTTTCTAAGTATTTACTAGGAGCCAAAATTGTGCTAACGGAATAAAAGGAATTCAGTCCAGGACCGCATACTGATTTCTTGAAGCAGATTATGGCATCAGAGTGCTGCAAAGGTATGAGCATAAGCCACATGGGGGGAGGCACGGCAGGACTTAAGTGCTGTCTTAGAAAAACATGATAAGGTATTTTCAGGCATAGTTGTCTATGGTGAAATCTGTGTGGCGGGAATTATTCAGATAAAAATGAATTATTGAAATAAATTTAGAGTAGAAAATGCTAAGACAGGAAAGAGAGAGTCACCATCTTTGGAGAGCTGTCCATGGTTCAGAATGGACAGAAAATTCCGTCGAAGACAGAGGATGGAAGAAAGGCTGGTGAAGAATTCACTCCAAGGGAACTGGGGAGCTAAGTAGCATGTTTAGGGAGGGGCATTTCTAGTGTGAAGTAAACAGTTGTGTCTCTAATTTGGGGAGCATGATGGAAGAAAGGTGAGAGAGGCATGAACTGATAACTCAAGAAAGATACTTGGTTCAGAGTTTCCCAGACAGACGGGTAAGGAGGGTCTTCCAGCATTACTGAAACCATCAGGCCAGCAGCCTGCTGTGTAGAGTGGGTTTGAACTGAGCTGTGCCTGGGAGCAGTGCTGTGGGCTGCGTTATCCAGCTCCAGACCAGCGTGGTCATACTTAGCATAGGTGGAACCCAAAAATAATATCATAGGCACCTGTGAGTTCTTGTCACAGTGGACCTAGAACAGTGATAATTACAGCAACCTCTCAACCCAGTTTGTCTATTGGTACAGTTTCGGGAAGACGTGGTACACCCTGCATACGCCATGGTGCCAAGTGAATAGTGTTTCACTAAGTACAAGGAAGACAGTGAGTCTCAGATTTAATAAAGCTTACGTTCTTTGCAAAGAAACTAAAGTTAATATTTGTTTAAATATCTTAAGGAATAAGATTTCCTCTGCTAAAGGAATAATCAAAATATACACTAGGTCTTAAAAATGAAAAGCTGACTTCTATAGCATTTATGTTAATATCAGTGATATTGGAAGATTTGTCTTAAGAGAAAAGAATGCAGGTGGATTCAAATGACCGAGTTTTCAGGGAGAGAATCCACTGAATGGTTTGCGATGTATTTAATTAGTGGTGAGGCCAGCCATGCCAGGTTTGCCAGTGTCGAGGGCTGTCAGCTTACCTAACACAGTCCCTGCAATGGTGCGCATAGGGACTCTGTTCAGTCTAGTTTTAAAGGTCTTAGGCTTCAAAGCTGTAATCACCTCCTTTAGAAGACTCTTCCCTACTATCATAGAAAACATGTCCGTAAGGGAAATTTGCTGATACTCAACCCATATTTTACTTGTTATAATTTCCTATTAGTCTAATTAATACCTTTCTCTGAGCCGTCCTTGTGAGTCATCCTTGCATATCACCTATTCCTCCGCGGCACTTTGGCCGTCACATCCCTTGCATGTGGGCAGTTATTCTGTGTCTCTAGTCGATCTTAGTTGTTAGGAAATGTTTAAGCCTGTAGTACTAATAAATCAGCTCAACATATAATTAGAGGCTTAACTGTGAGGAGAAGATACAACCTATTTGTTAATACCATCACTTAGGTCTTTTTAAACATTCTTGCCTAAAATAACTGAGTCAAATTAGCAAGTAGCCTTAAACAAAATGTCAAAATAATGGCCTTCGAGGACACGATGAGCCCAATTCTTTCACCAAAAGCAAAGAGGTAAGAATGTGAAATAATTTCCTGCCAGTTACTCCAGCGCTAATTGACTCTGCTTAACCAACACCGGCGAACGTGCAGATTGCATTAAGATTAGTAAGATGTGAATATATTCCTTTAGCCCTCCAAATCGCACACATTTAACAGATGTCAAACTGAGTAACACGCTTCGTACCACACAGTAGATAGTGACACAACAGGCATTTTTTAAATAACATAAATTTGCTGACCCTAAACCCTGACCTTTAATATGTAACTCACCTCACATGAGGTAGGATGATTACGGATTACTTAGCTGGCCTGAGTCTCTCCACCACACAAGAATGTCTGCTTCCTTTGTTTTTTTTTTTTAAGTCCCATGAAGCATATCGGCTTAATAAGAAGCATGTCTGTGCATTTATAGGTAAAATACCCACAAAATTCAAATGTTTTACCCACTTCACTTATATCGCCCCTCTTTCTGTGTATGTACTGTTACAAATTGAGTGGAAACATCCCACAGGCTCATGTTTGGGAAACTGGTCTGCAGCTGGTGTATTGTTTCAAGAGGCTGTGGAACCATGAGCAGTGAGGGTTGGCAATAGTGGGTTGTTGGGGCAGGCCTTGAAGTTAAGATTTGCTTGTGGTTCTGAGTTCTTTGCTTCCTGGTTTACTAGGATGTGAGGAGCCACTGTCTCCTACTCTCGCTGCTGCAGATGGAGCCACCTCAGCAGCCATGACTGTCTTCCTAACATAACAGATTATTTTCTCAAAATCCTTAGACCATGCTGGTTTCCCTGTTGACTCTGTCCTAACTGCTTCACTGGCAACCCCAGTAATGTACCAGCCATGAAAAGGCAAGAAGACGAAAAAGAGTTAGCAATGAATTGATGTCTTCCCTCTGACTCTGCTTCATGGCTGCTATCAAGGGGGAGAGAAGAGCAAACGTTCTTCTGTCTACGCCACAGGTGACCCACGTCTTCCAGGGAACCACCGCTCTCACTGTTGACCCTGTAGCATGGAAATTCGTTGACCTCTGCCTTGCATACATTAACATAGAAGATAATAAGAGGAGAATATCCCTGGAGCTCTTTCCCTGGAACTTTTGTTAGGTTGAGGTGGAGGCTCCGGAGGATGTTAGCACTTCCTTGACTCGAGAAATCAGACTTTGGAACACATACTATGAGGTACTATGTCTGTGTCTCCTATAGCGAAGTGTGCAGGGATTAGAGCAGGTCAGAAGAGAAAAACTGAGAGCCAGCCTGGATACCAGAAGTCAGATGGTCTGTACTAACGAAACCATTTTTCTTACAAACCACTGCCAAAGGTAATTTTCTAGGAAAAGATATGGTATGGATAATTTCATATCACATGGAAATCACAATATATTGTATATATTATATATGTATAATATATTACATATATTGTGTATATAATTACATGTATATTGCATATACATGGAAAACAGTGCAACTGTGCGCTGTGTTAGGGTTAATGTATAAGGCAAAAGGGATGTAGTATCAAAAGCGGTTATTGAGGGACTGTTTATTGCACATCAAAGATAAACAGCACTAGTATAAACTTTCAATGATATTTCAATTTCTTTAATAGAATAACCAGATGCAGTAGTGTACTTGCATGTAGGAATCTTGCTCTAGGAAAAATAAATTCCCTTAAATACCATTGCCACACACGTTATGGCAAAAACTCTGGAACTCTGAGAGCCAAAATCTGAGGGGGAAACATGATCATGGCTCTACATCAAACCACTCGAATGTCTACGTCCAGTGAGGAAAGAGGAACGTAGAGGAGATCTCTCTCCATCCTTTGCAGCATAGAGTAAGTCCTCTGCATCCATGGCTTTACTCAACTGTGGATCAAAGACATTTTTAAAATTGCATAGGCAGTGAGCAGGTACACCTCTTATCATTACTCCCTAAACTCTACAGAATAATCACTATTTATTAAAAAAAAACCCTCATGCTGTAGACCTAGCTCTGGTAAAGTATATGGAAAGAAGTACACAACCCACGAGCAAATATTTATGGTGTGCTATATATAGGACTTAGGGCAAGTTTTAGTGTACCTGAAAGTTCTGGAACTATTCCCACAAGGTAACAAAAGATAGCTGTGTATGATTTTTAGCTTGAGCATACATAGTTGCCTTCTCTTACATAAAATACACACGTGTTGTAATTTCCCCACATAAGGTATAGGCTCACGTTATTATAGATCCTCGAGTTACACTGTTAAGGTAATCTCATCAATACAATGGCATTACTGTTAGAATTCAGGCATCTGTACTGGCCTATCCTAAAGGTCCTGACAGGATACGTTGATATGGGATGTTCTTCTGTATATGTATTGCTTTTAATTGTTAATGAATAATGTTTTTGCTTTATAAGAAATAATGAATTTGTTTTGACCAATGGCTTAGCAGAGCAAAGCCGGGAGGAAATCTGAATATAGATATAGAGAGAGAATAGTCAGAGTTAAAGGAGACATCATGTAGTGGCTAAAGGAGTAACATGATGTACCTATAAGCTACAGCCTCTTGGCAATACACAGAATAATAGAAAAGGGTTGATTTAAGCTGTAAGAGTTATCTAGGAATATGCCTGAGCTATCAACCAAGCAATGTTATAATTAACATAATTTCTGTGTGATTATTCAGGTCTGGGCAGTTGGGAAACAAAAATGTAGTCTCTGTCTATAATACAACCTCAGCTGCAGCCACTAAGAGTACCCCCTGTGCACATTTGCCTTTCCCATCTCTCATCTCTGTCTGTCTGTCTATCTGTCTATCTATCTATCTATCTATCTATCTATCTATCTATCTATCTATCTATCTATCTATCTATCATCTATCTATCCTGTCTGTCTTCTGCCACACTTTTCCTCAGAGACCAATTCTTGTCCCCCTCTCTGCTCTCCTCTACCCCCTTCTCTGTCCCCCTTTCTGTCCCTTTTCTCTCCTCTTCCAATAAATCGCTTATGTGAGCCCTGTTGCATGGTGTCTCTCTCTCACACCCATTGTTTTTAAGGTATAACAATTACCAATCAGTATTCAAACCCATTGTGTTGATAGTTTTAATAGCCTTTTTCCCTCATTATTCTTAAAGTAGAAAAAAAAGTGTAAAAAAAAAACTCTAAGTATGTTCAGGGAGATCTAGAGTTATGGTCAAGCATTATAGGAAATTGTGATTGTCTCATGACCATGGTGTTGGTAGTCTACTAATGTCTGGATGGACACAGAACTGTGTTTATTTACCACCATAAGATTCGCATTTGTTTGAAGTCAGATTTTTCTCGTAAAACATTTGTTTGATATTTACAAAACAAAGATTAATTTTCACAGCCCAGTAAGATGGCCATAGGTATGGTGCTTGCTATCAACCCTAACAACGTAAAATCCTTAGGGCAGAGTAGAAAGAGAGGACTGACTCCAGTAATTTGTCATCATTTCTCCACGCCTATGTGTGATGTACATGCCCATGCATGCGTGCATCTACACATACATAAACACAGACACAAACGTTAAGATAATTTTTAAAATATTAATCATCACTTTAAGAATACCATGTGTCTTTGTAATTCCCATATCTTGAACTGTTCATTTATAAGTTCAGATGGTGTGGAATCCAAAGGTTATCCTCAAAGGGATGCTGGAAAAAACAACCAGAGGAATTACAACATCTTTGCAAATATACTAAGCAAGAACTGATCATATCAATTTCTTGCACACAAATTGTACCCAAATGAACTTTAAATCTCACTAAACCTGTTTTCCTATTATGCAATCCCTCTTCCTAACACTCTAATTATGCAATGTCATCTTTAATGCATTATAACCTGAATGGTTCATAGCTGGTTATAATGGTACTGAAGCTTGAATAAGTGATGCTTAAAATTAGACTTAGTATCATTTAAGGGAAATATCATGCTTTATAATTAATAGCAATTTCCAAAACACATTTAACCTTCTAAACTCTAAGGCAAGTGATCAAGATTAACCCTGACAATGATGAGACATGTTGATAGTATCCATGATATAATGGGATAAAACTGTTACTTTAACCCCATTGTCTTTCTTCCCAAATACGTGAGAAAAACAGAAAAATTTCATCCTACAAAATACACAGGTATCTATATATACCTGTGTGTGTATATATATGTATATATATACCTGTGTACTATAAGTACTCTTGAATACCAAATGCCATAACAAATCTAGAAAGTCTAAGACATTGTCATAGTTGTGAGGACTCTGAGGATATGCGACCATGGTGAGTAAATGTAATGTCTTCTCCTAGATGGGATCTTGGAATGGAATAAAAAAAGACGTTGGGTAAAAGCTAAGGACGTCTGAAGAAATCATGATCTCTAAGAATAATGCAGAGACACTGGCTCATTAGCCACAGAAAATTACGTGGGAGGCAGATGTGAATCTCGGTATTAGCAATACAATTCCTAAAAATAAAATGTGTCCTTGACAAGGATGTTAATTAAGATAATAAACAGAAGAGGACATGAGACAGAATTTGCTTTTAATAAATTTCTTAAAATTTTTATTCTTCTGCTCCTGTTCTGATGTTTCTGGAAAAAAAATTGAAGAATAGAATAACAAAGTCATTTTTTTATTATTCACAGGAAATGTGTTTTCTTAGAGAAAACTGCATTAGCCAGTAAGTTAACCTTTTCCTGCCTGGACTTTATAAGTGGAGATTATGACATACCCATTTTTCTTCAGCTTTGTTATTAATCAGAGACAATTAAAAGTTGTTTAAAAATAAAATTAATTAAGAGTATAGTATGCAGATTCAAAAGCACATCTGATCAATGAAGACTGGACAAGTAAATCTAATCTCACAAAAAAATTTAACTTTTTAGTAAAAGTATTCCTTAAATTGTAAAAAAAAAAGTCATTTGTAAGTTGTAAAATAGATCGAATCCTACCTTGAAGCATGTATCTAAAGTTTAATGAAGAGACATAGATGGACAGTACAGGAAAACAATTATGGCAGGGCTGACATTCTAACCTCAGAGCTTTGGAAAACAATGTTTCAAGCGCTGACCAGATGTGATTGTCCTGTGAGTAAACAGGCAGGTATATTGGGACTTTATCCCCCATGCCCACACATTTTAGACTTTTCTTCACACACATAAGTACAGACTTCAACCTTGCTCAAATACCAGAACATGTTGACACAAGCTGGGGGCAGAACTGCATAGACGGTCCACACCCTGGCTTCTGCAGTGTTCTTAAAATCCAGGACACAGTGTGACCCAAATATGCAAGTCGGAGTGTGATGACTCAGCCCTCCATACAAGAAACACATCCTTGGCAACCTTTCTATGATGTTTCAGGGTGAGAGAAGTGATTGCCTAAGGAGAAGACATCCAGGCTACCACATGTACAGACTGGCTCTGCCCAGGATGGGCAGAGTTTTGCTTTGCTTGAAATTAGAACCAGAGTTTAGAATAAGACAACTCTTCTGATATCCTAAGAGTGCATCTAGTTTTTTCCAAGAATCTAGGTGCTGGGTTTTCTGTACAAACAAGATTTGCCCGTATGTACCAACCTGGAGCCCTTCACATGGACACACAATTGCTTGAGCTCCTAAGGTATTGTGAGGTAAAATGAGTTATTCAATTCAGGAATAAGGTTATGTATAAAATCATCGCATGTGTAAGCAGAGGACTCACAAGACAGCCCGCATGACCACAGGTTGTCAAGGGAGATGTGATTCTGTCTATGCCAGAAACCATCATCACCTGTGTTCTCTAATTTCTGGGTTTTGTTATTGGGTTCTGCTTCAGGAAAACAAACTGTTGAAGCAACAGGAAACAAACAAACAAAAAAAACCTAGTGGGTCTCTCTGACCCAAGGTGATGTCTAAGTGTCTTTCTTCTCTCAGATAGATCCAGGGACTCGGGTGATGAGGACCTGACTCATGGGGGATACTCACGAGAATTTTATGAGACATAAATACATTGGAGTTTCCGTCTTCACTTCAAATAATCTATGACTTGGGGTAGAACAAGATCCACTTTCTTCAGTCCCCTTCTCTTTTATACTGCCATACTGCTCCTATGCCCAGAGTCCACCGTTTGCCCATCTCTCTGACGGCTGTGAATAGAGAAGAGCCACCATTTTAAGGCTCTCCTGTTAGCTGTAACTATAGGAATGCCATGATGTCACAGAAGAATGTGGTAACTATGAAGAAGGTTTAAAGGCCTAATAACCTATGCAAAATTCTTTCCAGCATAGTCTCTAGCTTGTAGTTGGAGAATCACACCCTTTGGCTTTTATTTCTTCTTTATAAATTCGAAGCTTAGAATAAATAATAAGGAAAAACTGGTTTTCTATTTATGGGCAACCTTTCAGTTTGGGGAAGTATCATGTATATGCTACCAAATCTGATGGGTATTTTCACAACACAGGAGCCAACTCCCATGGATTCTATCACTGGGATAATAATACCCTTCTCTAGTATTTCTATAGAAAGTTGAGTCAACATACTGAAAAAGAAGCATAAATATGACGTATGTCACCTCTCCAACTCTTGTTTCTACCATTCTATGGATGAGAGTTACCAGAAACACATCTCTGAAGCACATCCAGAAGGCCCTGTGGCTTGGTTGCGATTTCATTTTCATGGCCTTAATCAGTAACGTTGCTGACACTCAGCATTCGCCTGAATGTCCTTCCTCGTTTCTTCCTCAGACCAAAAGCTCATCCAACAGAGCTGTGCGGACAGTGTGTTCTGCAGAGTCAGCAGAATAGTCTATTGGCTTTAATTCCAAGTCTATACTAGGAAGGTCAATATCTCTTTTCTCTAGCCACCAACTTCACACACACTCTCGGAACAGCGATGGGCACACATGGAAATAAAGAATGTGTTCTTAAATTCAAGGTGGCTTGCTTATAGCTCTTCTCACACGTGTGGGAACTCAGGGTTATGTCTACCCAGGAACCTAAATTTCCCTGGAACAAGTCTGGAGGCCTTTAGTTTGCGGACACAGCAAAGAAACCTTACCTTACAACTCACATGTTCGCGGATGGCATATGAATCCACACATGAAAAATTTTATATTTTAATCTTCATTGCAATTATCTTACACCATGTTGGTGATATTTCTATTGTTTCTCATTTGTTTACCTGACTTCCTGGGGGAAAGGAAGTATTCATGTATAAAATTCACTACTTGCTTTGAGTTACAATTAGGTGGGGCTTTTCTTTTTCTTTCTTTTTTATTCATTGAAAGTTATTTTCTATAACTTTTCTTATGTTATCCTGTTTATCAAATGATTACAATAATATATGGGAATGCTCCCCCGTGTCTCAAGTTTGTATTTGCAGCATAAGTTGGATAGGTTGTAACCACCCAAGCAATAAAACCTCAGAGGAGCATCCTATGGGATAAATCCCCACTGTCTAGTCCTCTATAACTGTCAGTGGAGAAGTAATCTGAATGACACAACATAGATCTTAGTACTTTGTATTATATAACAGTAAATGACAGGGTAGAATTGAACAAGCCTACTTATGGCCATTCATGACTAACCTGGAGTTTTAATTCAAAAGTCATTTATTCTGTTCTAATTACAGTGATTAAAAAGATTTTCTAAGAGTATGCAACCCTGTGGAGAGGAAAAAGAGTATAATTTATATTAATGAAATATTAATTAAGACAGCCTTTAAAACATTTTTACCTAAAGTTTTAATGGATCTTATAATCAACAACTAATGCTAGGAAGACTTGATATCCATATGAAAATGAATGGAACTGGACTCTTATTTCACTCTATGCACAACTCTTAAGTCAAAACGGATTACAGACCTTGATGTGTGAGCAACATCCTGACTAGAAAGCATAAGTATAAATCTCCACAACCTTATCTTACACGTGGCTTTCAGATGGGGTCTATGGGCATAAGCACTGAAAGAAACAATTTACACAGTTGCTTTTCAACGACACTTTTTTCTTCAGTGGACACTGACACAGCAGCGAAGGATGAAATTATCTGTAAGTTATGTGTCTGCAGAATATATAAAGAACTCATAGGGCTGGGCATGGTGGCTCACTCCTTTGATCCCAGCACTTAAAAGGCAGAGGCAGGTCAATCTCTGTGAGTTTGAGGCCAGCCTTGTCTACATAGTGAGTCCCAGGACAGACAGAATTGCATAGTGAGATCCTGTCTTCAAAACAAAAGAACTCATAGAACACAGTAATAAAAAGACAGCCCAATTTTTAAAACCAGCAAAGGATTTGGCAACAAATTTCTGCAGAAAAGATACCCAAATGTCTACTGTAACATGAGGGCCCTGCTTGTTGGGGTTTCTGTCCCACCTGGTACCCCACAG
>JAQHUG010000096.1:536634-557444 GCA_028555095.1 Dicrostonyx torquatus | reverse complement strand
CTTCTAGAGGACACGAGCTGTGGGGAGGACATTCTTCTAGAGGAGACGAGCCTGTCATAGACGTACAGTTACTAACTGATCCAACTTAAAATGTGCTATTCAAATTTTGTCTGAGAAATTTTACTTGAAAGGAAAAAATTAAAAGGAGAAAATTTTCTTTGGGCTTATGAGCCCATGGCTGTTGGCTGTAATTTAAGGGGCTGTGGTGAGGTGGAACAGTGTGCTGGGGAACAGATAGAGCAAAGCTGCTTACCTACATCCCCTTTAGGGACACACTGCCAAGACCTGACTTCCGGCACTCGACCCCAAGTCTCCACCACCTTACCTTCAGTGTCTGGGCTGCTAGAAAACTTTCAGACCTAAATTGTAACATGAGGTATTAAAATAGGTGATCACAGAAACATGGAACACAGCGGGGACTGACAGAGGCAGAAGAAATGGGGGTGCACGTAGACTTTGGATACTTGAAGCTGACTGTAAACCCGACTGGGATATTTATGACTCTTGTTATTGTTGCTGTTGTAAGAAACAACACTTCTTCAATGATTTGCATTTGGTGGTGTATGCCTTTAATCCCAGTACTCGGGAGGTGGGCAGCCCTCTGAGGTCAAAGTCAGTCTGATCTACAGGGTGAGTTACAGGACAGCCAGGGCTACAAAACAAACAAACAAAAAATTATTTGCATTTTAGAGAGATTTTGCTCCTTAATTTTTAAAAAGTATTAATTCTTTGATGTTGGGACCATTTGTAGTCCTGGCCTCCAGCTGCTCTTCCCTGCTGGAGATCCTTACCTCTGATTTAAGTTACTGAAAGCTGTGCTTCACGAGCATGTGTTGTCTTGAGGATCAGAGGATAAGGTTTTCACCTGTTGGCCCACCTGACTGTTAGGTATATAAGCCTCCATGATGCTACTGAATAAAGGGCTTCTTACCAGTGACTAGAGGTCCGTGTCTCTCTGTCTTACTGTCCCTCTCTGTCTGTCTGTGTCTGTGTGTCTTTGTATGTTTCAACCTCCAGCCCCTAGCCCGAAGCAGCTCGGTAACTATATGGTAGCACACAGAACGCAGACAGAAAGGCGTTTGTAGGCAGCACTTTGAGAATATTATATAATGCATAATTTCTAGAAATGTGCTGTATAACAGAGCATCTACATTTAATAGTACAGTATAGTAGGCAGGAAGTGCTTGTTTCCCGACTGCTCAGCCCTGAATAATCACACAGACACTACACTAATTACAATACTGTTTGGCAAATGACTCAACTGTATTTCTAGCTATAACTTAAATTAACCCATTTTACTAATCTATGTGGCTTACTGGTAAGGATCCGGTGTCTCCTTCAGCAGCTACATGACATCTCCTTGACTCCACCTACTTTCTCTCTCTATCTCTGTTCAGATTTCCTGCCTGCCTTTACTCTGCTAAGCCATTGGCCAAAACAGCTTTATTAACCAATGGTAAGTAAAACATATTCACAGTATACGGAGGGGAATTCCACATCACAGTTTTGTACACTTCAGGTTTGAAGAGTGCTGGGCATGGTGGCACAAACCTTTAACCCCAGCACTTGGGCAGCAAGGAAGGTGGAGCTCTGTGAACTGCAGTACAGTGTGGTCTACATGGTGAGTTCCAGGTAGGGTAAGACCCCATGGAAAATCAAACAAGCACCTTCCTCTCTTACAGGAAGGGCCTGCGCTTTCAAATGCTATTAGTGGTTCACCAATTAAAAAAGAAGTTCAGCTATAAAATTAAGATGCCATTGGTCACAAGATATGAAGAAATCGAGCCAGGACTGGCCAGGAAGCTTCCTTTCTCCTAGCGAGCTTTCACAGTACTGGAAGGTGCTATGTAGGCTGCTTCATCACCCGTCTTACTTAGCTGAAAATGCTGTGAATTTTGATAGTGCGATAAGATATGCCTATGGGGTGCAAACGTTATGGAGGTAACGAACTTATTTCTGATTAGACCGAAGGTTTACTCAGCAGGAGAAACCACAACCTAACACTATCAGTCTAGCCCAGAACCCCAATCTGGAGAGCTCACAATTCCCAGGAGTGGTATTAATATTAATAATATTACTATTTTCCTAAATGGACATAATATTAAACTTCCCTTTAAATTTGTGTCTCTCTACTCATCCCTCAAAGTTGCATCCCTCAAAGTTGATCAGAGAAGTTTCTTTATGCAGCAGGTAGATAGTGTTTAATGCAGAAAGTCACTGGTCAAGGAAACTGCCCAGAGTGCATACGATAAGCCTCAGTGAATGCTCACGCACAAATGGGTGATCTATGTCACCTTGTCAAGTGTTCAGACAGGATCACAGAAGAGATATAAAGATTGAAAGAGCCAGAGGTCAGAGAACACTGAAGCCAAACAGTATCTTCTGAGTGTGGCAGGACTGCTTCCCACATTGAGCTCAGGTAGCTGGGGTTGCCCACACAAGCCCCTCACAAGAACAGGTCAGCATTCTAGCTGGACAGGAAGTGGCTCAAACTGAGGAACTATGGACATCTGATGGCTCCTGGGGCAGGGAGAGTCAATTTTTTTTTTGAAGGATTGACCTCCTCATAATCGACAATGGTTGGAGAAAATGGACAGCACACATGGGAGCTGATGGGTTATTCAAGGGAAGAAGAAAGAGAGCGGGTGGTAGTGGTGGCACACACCTTTAATCCCAGCACTTAAGAGGCAGAAGCAGGCGGTTAAGGCTAGCCTGGTCTCCAAGGCACGTACCAGGACAGTCAGGGCTGCATGGAGAAACCTTGTCTCAAAACAAACAAACCCTCAAATAAATAAATAAGGAGAAGAGGATCTAAAGTTAGGGAGATGAGGGAGAAGTGGTTCTCCGAGGAGTTCGAAGAAGGAGCTGGAATTGATCAAATGTTCAAAACACATTGTATGAAATTCCCAAAGGATTAATAATATTTTTAATTTAAAATGTAATCCCCCAATATAAAAGTTGTGATGTTATCTTCTTACCATAATAGGAACAAAACCCCAGTAGGGTTTAGAATTAGCTTCATATAGCCAGAGTCTACTAGACTTGACTAGGGAAGAGTTCATTTCCTTAAGGCATTCAGGTTCTGCTTCAGTGGAAAGTGAGTTAATCTTAAAGATGCAGAAAGAGCGAACATTTGATCAAGAAACTATGTGTGTCATGACGAATTTTGTCTGTCAACTGGACACAATATAGAATCACCTGGGAAGAATGTCTCCATGAGAGATAGTCATTCTTGTGTCATCTTATGGTCACATTCACGAGAGACTGTCTTGAATACACTAATTGCAATGGAAAGGCCTGCCTACTGTGTGCCCATCAATCCCTAGGCAGGAGATCCTGCACTCTATATGTGGAAAGACAGCGCAGAACACAAAAAGCATGCAGACATTCACTCTCTGCTCTATTGGCTAAGAATGTGAAAGTTGCTTCAAACTTCTTCCTTGATTTCCCTGCAGTGATGGACTGCAACCTAGACTAGCGAGCCAAATCAAGCTGTTCTGAGTTGCTTTCTGGCAGGCTACTTTATCATAGCAATGGGAATGAAAGTAAGACGAAGTGTTTGTATAAAATGAGGTTATTTCCTAGAAAAGATGTTCCACTTTGTACTGCCTTTCTTTCTTATTTGGTTTTCGAGACAGGGTTTCTCTGTAGCTTTGGAGCCTGTCCTGGAACTAGCTCTTGTAGACCAGGCTGGTCTCGAACTCACAAAAATCTGCCTGCCTCTGCCTCCGGAGTGCTGGGATTAAAGGCATGCACCACCACTGCCCGGCCTGTCTTTCTTTCTTTCTTTTTTTTTTAAAATTATTTATTTATTTATTTATTATGTATACAATATTCTGTCTGTGTGTATATGTCTGCAGGTCAGAAGAGGGCGCCAGACCTCATTACAGATGGTTGTGAGCCACCATGTGGTTGCTGGGAATTGAACTCAGGACCTTTGGAAGAGCAGGCAATGCTCTTAACCACTAAGCCATCTCTCCAGCCCATGTCTTTCTTTCTTATTTGGTTTTCGAGACAGGGTTTCTCTGTAGCTTTAGAGCCTGTCCTGGAACTAGCTCTTGTAGACCAGGCTGGCCTCGGACTCCAGACATCCGCCTGCCTCTGCCTCCCGAGTGCTGGGATTAAAGGCGTGCACCACCACTGCCTGGCCTGTCTTTCTTTCTTATTTGGTTTTCGAGACAGGGTTTCTCTGTGGCTTTGGAGCCTGTCCTGGAATAGCTCTTGTAGACCAGGCTGGTCTCAAACTCACAGAGATCCGCCTGCCTCTGCCTCCCGAGTACTGAGTACTGGGATTAAAGGTGTGCACCACCACTGTCCGGTTCTACATTCTAATACACCTTTTCTGTGAAACAACATACCACCTTGTTCATATTTATAGCTACAAATCACTTACAATTTGATAAAACATTTTCCCCAATTCCTTTGTTTTGATTCTTTTGGCACTGAGGAGTGTGGCACTAACACACTGACCCTTTGTTTACAGACCTGCCTCATTTTCCACATTATCTATAGAGTTATGATTGCACTTACAATTACACATGCTATATGCAAGTGTGGTACTGCTAATACATTATATAACCAAGAAATTAAATAACTCACATAAGACCCCTTTCAGAAGCCATAGAGTGTAGATTTATACATATTACTTTATGCTTATTTATTCTCACTTCTGTCATTGTCTGTTTTTTCCATATGCCACAACAATTAAAACAAAGAAAAAGAAACCCAAATTATATCTTTTGAACAACAATAAAATGTTACATTATTTTTTAACTCATTTATTTTTACAAACCTGTCAACTAATTACAGCACAAAGTCCCTACCACACACAATTCTAAGATCAAAAGGCACTGAAGAATGGGCAAGTTGGAGGACAGTGAGGATTGTCTAGCATATCTGAGTTTCCTGTGATGTGAAGATATTTAACAGTATGCTCAAGGAACTGGCTTGCGTAGTGGGATAATGAGGTTAAAGGCCTGGCACTAAAATGTTACTTTATACGCTTATATAAAATCTTTCTACATTTCTTTTCTAGGTTATACGCTAAGTAATGGTCTCTAGTAATTTTATACACTGTTAGTCTGTTGCAGTGAGGCAATCTATATGAATAATAAAACGAACAAACTAAAACAAAATCTATGCAACGAAAGAGCTCCCTGTTCTAGGTCAGAAGAAGCTCGGCTCCACCCGCAGGAAGCGCTGGGCGGACCTCCGATATCCCAGCATTCCTCGCGCTGCCCCGTAGCTCTTCCTGGCTCGTCTCTATGGTTGCGCCGGCGTGGGCCGTCTGGGCGCTTGACGAGTCCTGAGGCTCCCAACTTTGTGGCGGCCCCGAGTGTGGTGGAGCTTGGTGCGGCGCCATGTCCGAGAAGAAGCAGCCTGTCGACCTAGGTCTCCTGGAGGAGGACGACGAGTTCGAGGAGTTTCCCGCGGAAGGTAACTGCCAGGCCGCGCGCTGGGCCCCGGCCTCGAGTGGGGCGGCGGCGGACCGGGGCGCGGTCCCGGCGCGGCCTCCGGGTGTGCGGGCCTCGGGGCCCCCGGAGCGCCGCTCACGGTGCCCGGGGCTCTGTGTCTCGGCACCGGGAGGGCGCGGGTGCAGCCGGGCCCCACGCGGTCGCGTGGTGTGGCCTCCCTCGTTTCGCTTCGGCTTCACAGCCTCCCTTTGGTTGTCAACTAGTCCCGAATTGCACACTTGTCCCAAGGCTGCCCGTGGGAATGAGCCCTGCGACGCGGGATGGCGGAGTCGTGTGTGCTGTGCTCACCACCAAGTGTGCCTTAACGTCCGCATTCTAAACTAACTTCAAGACGAGAGCTGCTTTTCCCATTGCAGGGAGCATGCAGCCAGTGTGGGAGCAGGTTGCTGTGCCATCGCCACAAATATGAGCGCGGTGTCTACCGTTGTTCACGTAAGGAAACTCGAGAAACAGGGACTCTGGCCACACAGAGCCCTTGCTTTGTGTGCTGAGCCTGTTACCTTGGCTTTGCTACGTCTGTCTGCCCCCTTACGTTTTCGGAATTGGCTGGTTGTTTCGAGTACGCTTCCCAAATATTTACCCTGTTTTGAGAAGGTGAGTTCCTGGTGCCTTTCTGAAGAAAATGGTGCTCAGTTGTGCACATCTGCGGCGTCGAGCAGCGATCACCTGACAGAAATTGTAGACGTTGCGTCATCATGACCTCATGCTGCGTAAAAGCGCATCACTGGAACAGTCCGTCTGTTTGCTTAGGGGGCAGTGTTTTAGTTTTTGTGGAAGAGAACATGAGTGTGCATATTACACAGCCTCAGAAACGAATTCAGAGCACATTCCCTTCCAGTGAGGACTCTACAATATATTATGGGATAGTTTACCTTTTGTTTGGGTAAGGAATATATCTGTTCAATCTGCTGTTTTGTTTTCAAGTTCATTAATAATCCTCTAACAGAACTTGGTGGTAGAATTGGCTACGTGAGGGCAGGACCCAATTCCCTCCAACTACTTACTTCAGGTGGCCTTTCTTTCTTACTCCATACAAGCTACACTGTAGGAATTTTGATTTACGTTGTCTAGTCTAACATCCAATCCTGAAGCAGTAGAAATTGACATATTAAAACACAGACCCTTGCCATTAAGTGGCCAACTCAAGGCCTGAAGGGTCTTCCTGACCAGTATTCCCAGACCAATTTTCTCCCCCATTTAGTGTACGTACCTATTTATAACAAGCAGTTGAGAACTGGCGGAAGGATGGAGGAGGTGCTTGATTCTTTCCAGCGCCTCTCGTCAGCTTGTGTAGTGTGTGTCCTTCAGAGCCCACTTGCGACAGTAGGCTGCTCAGTGGTCACAGCTGGATTGTGTTTAGACATTTCAACAAAGTTAAGGAAAGGCAAAGCTTCTAAAGATAATAGGATGCACAAGAGACTTCTCCTAGCACACACGCCATGTTATTTATTGCTCCTAGGAATTTGTTGTCTGTGAATATAGAATCTAGTGTGTTAAGTTAGCTTTAAGTTTAGAATGAGAAATACTTTGAAATGCATTTGTTATGGAAGTGTATTTTTCTTCTCGTTATCAGTTAAATAGCCATTCCTTACTTTCCATTAGGGAGATTTTGCTGTATACAAAGTTATCCCACTGGGTGAAACCCCTAAATATTTACAAATGAAAACATTTGATTACAAAGTAAAAGAAAAAATAAAACCTGTAAAAAAATCACTGAAGAACCTTTTTTACTTCTTTGAGAGTAAACATCATGATCTTTCATATTTGTTGTCATGGTATAGATTCTCTGATGCTGCAGTGTACATGGAGCACGAGTCTTCGTTCACATTGTTCGGGAGAACGTTAGAAATGCCTAGTAGAATTTGGGTGTTTGGGTTTTCTCTTCAGTTATGAGTACCCTGATTTGCGTTCAAGTACTTTCCCTTTTGAAGATGTATTTGTCCGTGTGGTTGCCCTTCGTGACAAACACACCTCCTACAGATGCCCTACTAGAATAAATGAGCAGGGCTCTGGTTAATCCAGTCTGGAGTTCTCTCTGCCATCTGTAGGGCATTTTAGTTCTGAGAACTTTTTGTCAGTCTGAGAGTTCCATAGTGGGGCTGAGTACTCTCGGAGTTCACTTGTGTGTGGACTGTACACAACAGAGCCTGTCACAGTAAGTCATTGAATTATGTATTCATGCTTTGTTGGGAGTGTTGTTGGTACAGCTCCTCCCAGGTAAGAACCTACTGGGTAGGATTTCAATTTAGTGATCTTAGGTTCCTCATTGTATGGAGGCCTCATTGTTTCATCTGAACAACTCTTCCTCGGTGTGAAGTATAGCGTCTGGACTGAGTCTCTGAAGGTTCCATCTATCCCTCCAGATCCCTTGTTTAGTCTGTATCTGTTAAATTGGCTATTCCTTACAATTATTCTAATTGGTGGGTATGCACTTTAATGGCCATTAAGTAGGAGCTGTTACAAAATCATGATTAGAATCTTTGGAATGCAGTCTACACACTTTCTAGTTGTTTATTCTAGGTGAGAATAGACTTTATAAGGAAGCCATTCAAATTCAAAATTCTGGTAAGACTGGTCTTAGTATATTTCTGGAGGCCTTCACAGGGTTACACTTTTAAACCCAGCTAACAACTTTGTGTACAGAACATTTCAAATTTCCTCCATCGTGCACTTAGGTTGGAGATTATAGAATGAGTTATAAAAGTTGTTGTATGATTGAGACTTCTACTTTTTCCTTGTCAGACAGATATTGAAAGGATTTTAAAGTATTGTTAATTTCTTTTTACTGACATTTAGAAGTGGATAGTGAAAGTAGGAAGAAGCAGTGTTTAGATTATTTTATTTATTCTCTTTTTTCCTTTTCCAGAACTAAGATATTTTGTCTTGCTTTTTTAGAATATTTAAGTGAAATTGAGTTTACCTCAAAGAGCAGTAGGATTTGCAATGTTAACTATTGTTTAATTTTTCTATAATCAGTGGTACTCATGTATACACTGAAATATTAACAACACACAACTACCTACCTCTTCATCCTATCCTGTTAAATCCCTGGGTAAGACCTTGGTATTTGGTAGAGAATGGTGAGAATCTGCTGAGTCAGACAGTGGGCTGGTGATCCCTGAAGCTGCTGCTGGGTAACTAAGGCCCTCTCGCTGGTGTCTGACAAAGTGAGGCATCCTGGAGAGGTCTCCGCATCTGGTGCGGGTTTTAGTGTGTCACATTCACATGACTTGCAGAGGCAAAAATGGCCAGCATTTTATGAGTGGGAGCCAAGGAATTTAAATTATCCTAGATGTATTTAAGAAAGACTTGTCATAAGAACAGTACCATTAAAATATTATGAACATTGGATACTAACTACACTAAAGTAATTATCAGAAAGATTTTTTTAGATCAATATAGGAGGAAGACAGAACCATTGTTGACTACTTTCCATACTCTGCCAGTTGGTTAATGTAGTACCAAAGGGGACTTTGCTGTTAACAGTTATTAAATATAATGTAGTCATATAAACAAGATCACCCAACATTTAAGTTAGCTATATGGTGTTGGTATGAAGTAAAAATTTGGGTCACTGAAACTGTAAAAGAAGATACTTAATCTACATGGGAAGGTACCTACTGAATGTCTGTTTTTAGAAATTTTATTCAAGGAAGCAAATTTTTGAATTGCAATTAATAGCTGCTTGTGGGGAGGGACATTGAAAACATGTAAATGTTGTTAATTCCAATCCCAAGCCTTTAATGCATTTATGTACTTATTTTCTCATTTACTTATATTACTGTGTGCAGATGGACTCTTAATTCAATGAATTATAATTTATTGCTTTTATTCTTAACCTCTGGTTGTCCCACATTTGATTGTGGAAAGCTCCTTCAATCTTATTTTTGTGTGATTTTTGACACATCACCATTATTTTCCCTGATTTTGCTAGCATTTGATACAGATATTTGAAGCTAGTCTTGTATTTTCCTACTTTGTTTGGAATGGAGAGCAGACTCTTGATTCCATTTATGATATGTTTTTAGGGTATTATTGCTCTCAGTGAAAGGGAGCTAGAGAACATGCAGTGTGTGTGTGTGTGTAAAACATCAAGTTCACATAGATCCCTCCACTTGGAACTCAGAACCACAGGTTCCTTACTGCTTTTTTTCCTTTTCAGCATTTATAACTTCTCTAGTAACTCAACACCTGGCCACCATATCTTAAATGTGTTGTCTATTTATTTATCCTCCTTTCTACTGGCCTGTAAAGTTCTGCCCACCTGATTTGGGCTTAGCATTCTATATACCAGGGCACTCTCTCCCCTCCTCACTCTAGTATAGATGACTCCTTCATTCTCTCCAGGCTGTGTCACACCAACCGCGTGTTGCCCCATCAGACAGATGTTGTCTTTCATTAGCTTGGCACCTCATCCAAAACAAGGTGCACTTTGAATGTAAACATATTCTCAGATTTTCTTTGAGAAGAGTTATGTGATATATATTACCATTTACAACTTGCAGTAGGTATTAAACATTTTAGTCTTTGTCAGTCTGGTGGATGGAGCTGAGATTGTATCATTTTTATTATGGGTCAGTTTCATTTTGTGTGTGTATGTGTTTGTGTGTAGTGTGGTATGTATGTTCATGTGTGTATATACATATGGAGGCCTGAAGTTAATGTCAGGGGCTGCCTTCTCCATCTTATGATGAAGCCGGGTTTATCAGAGGACCCAGACTCACAAGTTTGACAAGGCTAGGTGGCCAGCAAGCCCTCAGGATCTTCTTTGCATGCCACCACACCCAGCTTTCCACGTGGGTACTGAGGAGCCAAATTTAGGTTTGGATAGTTGCACCACAGGCATTTTACCCAACTGAGCTATCTCCTAGCCTCCTCTTTTCTGTTGATTTGAGTGTGACTAACCATTATACCTTCCCTTGAATTGCTAGCCTTCATTCTTAGTTTCTTTGCCTATGATTTTTTTTCAATGTGAAAGATTTTCCTAACTGTATGAGCCTGCTTGGACTGCCAGAAGAAAATACTATAGATTGAATGGCTTAACAATAAACATATTATTTTCTCACTCACTCTGGTGAGACAGTGTTGACAGTTTCATTCCTGGTCAGGAGAGCTCCTTCTCTTTTTTGTACTGTAACCATGTTATGAGGTCCACACCTTCATGACCTCATTCAGCCCGAATTATCCCCCAGCCCCATGCTATTATGCTATTAATATAAATTTTAAAGACACACAAGAAGTATATCTGTATATATATCATTCTTTGCATATACATAGCATACGTTGTTTACGGATGTGTGAAAATCAAAATGAGTAACCCTATGGAAGTCAGAGCTAAGACTTGTAACAGGATGTTAGACAGTGCAGACTCTGTCTTTGCGTATTGATTAACTACTGCAGTGCTTGTGCAGTGAGCAGACAACAAAGCAGTCGTGATCTTCAGTCTTTAACATTACTGTTTGTTAAGCTTTGCTCATTGAAAGGTGAATTATGAAAACATTAAAGGGGAAATAAAAGTTGCAAAAGTTTAATGGTCTTCTTTTAAAGTGTATCTTTATCTAATTGGTAGCTGTGGTATTATCTTTATTTTGGAAAAGGTTTCTCTACTTAGATTTCTTACCCCCAACTGCTTTCATAGTTAGCATGTAACAAGTGATTTATTCATTTGTTAGAGATATATATATGAACCTGATATAAATCTCCTATGAACCTGATACTGAAGGATGGGGAGAGAATTCCTTTAGCTGCCATTGCCAATCCTAAAGGCTTCACATAGTCTCTTTTACTGTTCATAACAGCTCTGTGAGATGTAGAGTTTTTACTGAGGACTTAGCAAAATAATAATAATATTAACAACAACCAGGCACATTTAGTAGACACTGCACTGAAACAGATTTCACTCTATGACGAATCTCTGTTTGAATGTAGTAAGGAGTATAAATGCTGATGAATTAGGACTAGTGGCTTTGTCATCAAGTAGAGTACTTTAATCTTGGGAAATGCATATCCCAGGGAAAGAATCTCTAAGACTTAGTTTCTCCCCTGGACTCTTTATACACATAGCCCTGGTTAAACTTGAACACTTTGATATAGTCTTCATTATCTGTTGGGCTTCTAGATGAGATTTCTGTTTCCTTCTGTAGGGTGTGTGTGTGTGTGTGTTGGGATATTAGAACACAACTAATTGTAAAGTTCAACAACAGTTCAAAAAAAAAAGAAATAATTTCCATGCATTTAAAACATGAGTTAGCACCATTGGAACAGATACTTTAAGAGCTGGAAATGGGGTGAACATTTTGTTCAGTGGCTAAGAGAACCTCTTGCCGAGGACCTAGGTTCAGTTCCTAGCACCCACATGCAGCTCACAACCACCTGTAGCTCCAGTTCCCCAGGGCTCTGGCCCCTCTTACGACATCAGACATTCACGTTGTGTATATACTTGCAGGGAGAACATTCATATACATAATTACATTACTCTTTTTAAAAGAGATTGAAATGTAGAGAGGGGTAAGTAAATGCTTGGTGGTGGGTATGCATACATATGTGTTATGAGCTAGAACTGGTGGGGTAGGTGAAGGCATTTGCTCTGCAAGTTTGAGTTGGAGCCTGTGTGAAGGTGGAATGAGATATGGATTCCAATGAGTTATCCTAAGTTGTCTTCTGGCCTCTACCTAACATGGCGTGTTTGTTTGCTCCCCTCCCCCCAATAACTTTTTAAAGCTAGGATTTGTATACACAGGTAGCTAGAGACTGATCTTGGGAATCTTTAAAGCATAACTATTTTGAACTTAATTCTTAAATAGATTTCAAGTTGTTGGGAGTTGGGGTTTTTTAAATTGTTATTTGCTTATTTTGCTTTTGAGAGTGCATGTCAGTTTTGTATGGGCAGTAATCTATTGGGGAATATTAAACCAGCAGAATTAATTTACAAAGGTAGAGACCAAAGTCAGGTAGACCAAGTAGTAAATTTTGTTGAAATAACTCAGGTAAGAAGGGTCTCCAGTGGGTTTTAGTAGTGAAGTGGGATGATAGTGCCTGAATAACAGGAAGACAAATTGATTAACTTTGGACTGCTTGTTATATGGGGTACTAGGAATACTAGGAGATCGGGGGGTTTGATTTTGCACTTTTGAGTCCAGGAAATGGATAATGACCCCCTGGTTGGTTAGTGCTGAGTAGTAAGAAGCAGGGTCAAAATGAGGTAAGATTTTAAGTTGTAAGGGCATTTTTAGAGTAATGATTTTCGGCCACAAAAATTAAAAAAAAAATTGAAGATACTGGTTAATAAAACAATGAAGTGGAAACATTTTGCAAATATATACAATTGGTGAAAAGAATTGGGTTTGAATTGGTTTTTTAAAGGATAATTAGGGATAACTATAATGGTTATAGGCTACTTTGAGCATTAGTTTTAGACTTCGTGCCACAAATCACTGAATGTTCCAGTGGCCTGGCAGCACCATCATTTATGGATTACTCTGAAGCTCTCCTTCGACAGCAGTTAGAGGAAGTGTAGGAGAACAGTGGTGCTGTGCTAGACAGAAGTTTCTTGTCTGCTGAACAGACATTAGATGTGTGGAATGCAGTATAGATGTGTTTAGAAAGCAGAGTTCTGGAAAGAACCCATATACCTGTAAATTGAGAGTTGCTATGGCTTCACACTCACATTGTGTGAGATTTCATAGAACACGTTCTGATTGCACCACAGCTTCCTGTTCTTCCCACTAGCTACTTCCAGACCTCCCCTCCCCCCGTCCTCCAGCTTTGTGTTCTGTCTCTCAGAAAAGCCTGCTGAATTCATTTTGTGCTGCTCACAGTATGAAGACTTCCATTGTAGTGTAATGTACCTACCAGGAGTCACACCCTTAAAAAACCTGACTTCTCCTCCAGAAGGCATCAACTGGCCATAGTTCCCTGGTTAGGGCTGGAGACCCATGAACCCCTTCATGCTAGAATGCTCCCTGACTTGATCTTGTGTAAGGCTTGTGAAGGCAACCTCACCAGCTGGGAGTTCATAAGTACAGTAGGCCTGTCATATCCAGTAGCTAATGTTTCCCTTCAGGCCTGTAAACCTCTGGCTCCTCCAGGCTTTTGGCCCACCCCCTCCATGGTGGTCCCTGAGCCTTGGAGAAGGGGCTGTAATATACATGTCCCATTTTTGACTAAGTGCTCCGCAGACACTCACTTTCTTCAGTTTGACCAGTTAGGAGTTTCGGTATTAGACCACCACCCACTGCATGAAGAAATTTTTCTGATATGGTCTGAGAGTTGCACAAATATGTGGGTAGAGAGACCTAAGTTAGAGGGGAGTTTGGTACTCTGCCCATTTAGCAGAATAGTAATAGTAGATTCACCGTTGGGGCTGATAGAGTGCATTTATAAACCATGAAAATGCTAAGTAGAATTTTTACTTTTCTCCAAGGGGGCATATTTCATGCCTTTAAGGAATTTGGGAACATATGTTAGAAGATAAGACTAATAAAAAACATTTTCTTTTTTTTTTTCTTTTTGGTTTTCAAGACCATGTCTGTAGCTTTAGAATTACTAGAAATTTACTGGGAATCTGTTATTGGTTATTTCCAATTCTTTTAAAAACATGGCGCTCTCTTTTTTAAGAGTACACATCTGGAGAGAGATAAATTGAAGTAAAAAGCTATAATTATTTAATTGATCACAATTCTGACAATACATTGAAGTTGAAGGTTAAAAATGTATATTCATTTATATATTAAAGGACATCATTAGACATTAATAATGCATCTGTTTTAGTTAGGGTTTCTATTACTGTGAAGAGACATCTTGACCATGACAACTCATATAAAGGAAAAGCATTTAATTGGGGTGGCTTACATTTTCAGAGGTAAGGATACCAAGGGATGAGCTGACAAGGTTGCTAGCGAGGTCTGTGAGTGGCACTTGCTACCAGCCTGACAGCTTGACATGGTAGAAGGAGAAAACCCAACTTCTGTGAGTAGTCTCCTGGCCTCCACAGGTATCCCATGGCATGTGCACCCACGCACATAAATTACCAAGGAAACAACTGTTTTCATGAATCCTCAGGCCTTGCCTTCCTTGCTTTGTAGGACAGTTTCTTTTTCAAAGAAATTTATTTCTGCCCTTTCCTCTTTCTCCTACTAAAGCATGAGGTGCTGTTTAAAGAAGGGAGAGGTAGGTGCTTTATTCTTAAGCCAAGTGCTCCTCTTACTCATTCAGTTTGCTACATTAGAAACTGCACCATCCTAAAGAAAAAGACACGGAGGGTAAGAAGTTTGCCCTTTTCAGAGAAGCATTGGCACTTCACTGACTCAGTCCTGTTTCTTGCTGCTGATTTTCTGCAGCATTCGGTTACAAATTAACAAGCTTTTCTCTCACAAAATTAAAAGAAGTAAAACCATCATGGAGACATTTGAATGACACCAAGTAATAACAATATTGAAATCAACATTTTGAATCAAATAATAATTTAGATTAAAAGTTTCTGGAACCCTATAATTTTCATGTTTCTAAAAAGGCAATTGCTTCAGAAGACAATTAAGGTTTTGCAGTGTTTTTGAAAGACTTCATAAGCTTTCTCCAAAAAGTATTTTTTTTTTTATGTTTTTAACTTGCCTCTTTCCACACATGATCATTTCCTTTTTAGGGACTGGTGCGAATAAAACCACTCACTTAATAGGAATATTTAGTTGGAAGTGTTTCAGGCCTGATGTTTCAGTGCCTTGCAGATTCTGCCATTGTGGTTTTAGTGACACATCATCCCCCCTTTTTTCAAAAACTGTTAGGTCTTTGTTCATATGATTGCTTGGCTAATTTTGTTTTTAAACTCCCTTTTGTATGACTTATAAAATTTCCTAAAAGTGTATTGACATTTAAAAACAACAGTTTTTGACATTTCCTGTTTGTGCTCTACCTAAACAGCCTATTTACAACAGGGTTTTAAGACTGGAGGGATGGGGATTGGTTCTTAAGTGACTGTCTTTTGGTGAGACAGCCTTTCTTCATCTGCTTTTGATTGTGGTGATGATTATTCTCAAGCCAAAAGGGGAATGTAGAGTGATCTTTAAGACCCTTCTAGTTCCAGATATCAGTAGTTTTTAAATAGTCATGTCTTGACCATTTTACAAAATCTTGAAGTACAAAACCTAAATTTGTTGTAAGCCAGTTTAATGAAGGAGTTTCTTTTGAATTTTAGTAAGAAAGGGTTTAGCATTACCATTTCTTTGGGGGGAACTAGTTAAGTTTCTGAATGGTCTGGAGGGAATATGGAGTGAAAGGAATACTTTCTGACAGGGCTTGTTTGCTGCAATAGGATAATTAATCCACTTGTTCTGCTACCAGGTTCACAGTCAAGAACCTAGGCTTTTTAAGGTTTTCTTCTATTTTAATTGAAAAATTAAAACCATTACATTGATCTTTGGTGATTTAGAGAAACGTCTACTGTCTGAAATGAAGATCTTTAAACATAATTACGTTTTATTATGTATGTGTGCCTATGTAAGTGTGTGCCACATGCATGTAGGTGCCCACAGAGGATGTCAGATGCCCTGGAGCTGGGATTTCTGTTGGTTGTGATTTGTGGGTGCTGGAATCCAGACTTGTCTTCTGAAAGAACTATAAGCACTCACTGTTGAGCATGGCTTCAGCTTTGAAGTCCTGTTTTAAATAAAATTCAGTCGTAGCATCTGTTGCCACTTTGATGTAATAGTTCTCTCTGTGTTATTAATAATAAAGACAGTGATAGTCCATGAAGGAAATCATCTCACCCATATTGACATAGTCGAAGAAAGGGAAGGGAGAAGATAAATAACTTCAGATATTTAGTTATTAAAAATGAAAAATACTTTGTGGTGGTGGCATACACCTTTAGTCCCCACACTTGGGAGGCAGAGGCAGACTAATCTCTGTGTTCAAGGCCAGCCTGATCTACTGAGTGAGTTTCAGGACAGCCAGGGCGACACAGAGAAACCCTGTCTCGAAAAACAAACAAACTGGAAAGGATGTGACTATGGTAGTTGAAGGAGGAATACTAGCTTAGATGCCTTCGAAATTTCTGTTCTTTTTTGGTTCTTTCCATTTTTACACCAGAAAAATTTAAGTACATAACTGTAATAAAATACCCCTATGAACACTGCTGTTGAATATTTTGAATCTATTACATATGTACATAAAAAGCCTAAATTGTACCTTTGTTGTTTTTCTTCTGAGATTTGTGTTATTTTCTCAACACCGACAGAACAGCTTACAGAAGGAAAATTTATTCTGACTCACAGATTAGGGACATGTCAGCCCATCAGGACAGGGAGAACCTGGCACCTGATGCATGACGTAGGGCTGTTCACTTGATTGTAACTACAAAAGGTAGAGAACTCCACTGGGCGGTCTTCCAAAATCCACCCCTAGTGATGTGCTCGCACCAGCCAGACTTACCTACCAGAAGCTCTGCAGCCTTTAGAACAGTGTCACAGGCCACACACCAACATTAAAACACACGATGTTTCAAAGTCAAGCCATAAGGTTGAGATCTTCATAGCTGTTACCTCCTTTTTTGAAAATAGATTTTTTTTTTACACATAATATATTCTGATTATGGTTTCTCCTCCTCTTACTCCTCCCAGTTCCTCCTCACCTCCTATCTGATCTTTCTATCTTTCATCAGAAAACAAACAGACTTCTAAGAGGTAATAATAAAGATAAAACAAAAACTAACACACTGGAATTGCTTAAAACAAATAGAAGAAAAGGGCCCAAGAGAAGGAAGAAGAAACAGACACTGGACTCCTGGAAGTCATAATGTATACTCAGAGGACCTGATGCAGACCTGTGCAGTCCCTGTGCATGCTGTCTTTCCACTAGATGACTAGAAAGATGAAGCTAACCAGGGCCATCTCGGAAGAGGGAACCTCCACTGAGAAAACGCCCTTACCATACTGACCTGTAGACAAGCCTCCAGGTCACTTCCTTGATTAGTGAATGATGTGAGAGGGCCCAGCCCTCCACTGTGAGTGATGGCGCACCTGAACAAGTAGCCAGTTATAGAAAGTCTCACCTTTTCATTTGTCTTACAGATTCAGAATTAACTTTAACTAGAGCTTACCGAGGTAATACGTATCTTTTACTGCTTACATTAAGAAACATTTGCTAATTTGTTCTAACTTAGTAATGTTGTCTGTTTGCTTGGCTAAGGTAGCAGTGGCTGTGTGTCACCATTTATGAGTAAGTCACCGATCTTTCACTCCATCATTTTAACACTGGTTAGTGATGTTTTACTAAGTTGCAATGAAGTTCTGCAGAATGATCATGTCTAATTGTCTTTTTGTTTGTACTTCTACAAATAGAACTGTAAGGATTATTATTTATTTTTCTGTCCAATATTTGTTGTAGACTGGCTTTCCCCCTTATTTAATATGCTACTCCTTTAAGTTTCTGTTAGTGGTGATGTTCTTTCTGGCATTTACAATAAATACCTTGTCTCGTGGTTTGCTTGATAAGGACTTGAAATCAACCATTTCTTCAGGAAGCTAGGTAGCTTTTATAATGATGGAATAAATAAACAGTGTTTGAATTAAGTGCAGAAGTAAAAGTCAACCAGGTAGTGGATGGGTTCAGAAGATGGGATAAGCATCACATGTGTGATCATTTACAAAATCTTAAGCAGGGACTCAGAAGATTGTTCAATGGGTTAGGAATTCAGAGTGCTTGCTGTGTGGGCATAAGGGCCTGAGTTTGAATTCTCAACATTCATAGCAAAGGTTGTTCAAGGCTGCACATGCCTGTATCCCCAGAACTGTGGCAGGACAGACAGGAACAGTCCCTGGGGCTTGCTGGCTGCCGATCTAGCTCCAGGTTCAGTGACAGAGCCCTTAATAAGGTGGAGAGTGATGGAGTAGAGGACCGAATGATCTGGACTTGTACACATATACATGTGCACCCCCACCAGTCACATGTGTACCCACACACACCAAAGAAAATTCTAATTTCAAAATATGAAGTAGAAATTGGGAGCTGAGTAAAAATTAAGATCTTAAGGGTCATTCTTCATTGTATAGTTTTCACACTAGAGGGACACTCATACATGAAAGAACTATGAGTAGATTTGAATGTTAAAATTTTTTGTTTTTTCCATTTTTGATACTTTTGTTACAGGATTTTTCTATGTAGCTGAAACTGACTTGGGATTCATGCTTTAGTGCTGGTATTGCAGGTGTGTGTATGTACTACACACTGGAAAAATAATTTTACTTTAAAACAAGTGTTAACCTGTAAAAATGTCAGTCAGGTTTATAATGGTTGTGTAAGCCTAAGTAGGTGCTTGGGGGGTGTGTATACTCTTGTTTCTGGGACAGTTTGGTGCCATTAAAATGAAGAAAGGGGGGGGAGGAATTAAAGGGCCATCCCCTAGGAGGCTAAGATTTTATCAGGATCTAAAAGAAAAGGAACAAATGAAAAGGGATAGTGTGAATGTGTTGGGGTTTTAAGATATTTTTTGAGATTATAATATAATAAATCATTTCCCCATATTCTTTCCCTCCTCTAATCCTTCCTTTCTTGGCTATCTTTTAAACAAATGGCCTCTCTTTTCTCTGGCAGTGCTTCTGCTGCTGGTCATGTGTGTTCTTAAATACATACATACAACCTGCACAGTCTGTAATGTCACCTGTCTGTATGTTTTCAGGGCTCTTTGGTATTGGGCAACCAGTTGGAAGCAGCTGGTGTACACTTCCCTGGGAAACACTATTTTTCCCGCTCTCACCAATCTTTAGTTGCCTGTAGTTTTACTTTCACTTGAGGCTTCATGAGCTTTTCCCCTTTTGTATGAGCACGTCTGTTGATACCGTCTTTGTTCAGGTTATGTTTAGGCAGCCATGTTGGGGAGACTTGATGGGTGTAGCTTCTGACATTTCTGAGAGAGACAGTCTCACAGCAGACTTCTCTTTCCTCTGGCTTTTACAGTCTTGCTGCTCTGTCTTCTGAAATGATCCCTTAACCTTAGGTGTAGGAATTGTGTTGTAGATGTTGGGGTTCAGTTGGGATGGACAGGGTCACTTGTTCACTGCATTCTGATCAGTTGTGTAATAGTCTCAATCTATTGAAAAGCAAAATTTCCATGATGAAGAAAGAACTTATCTGTGGGTACATGGGTAAATATTTAGAATGTAGTTAACAGTTGTGCTGATTTAGTAAGGTGGTAGCTGTAGATCCTCCTCCAAGATCCATGACCTCACTATCACTGGTCCTGGGTAGTTGGCTAAATTTGCAGTACTAGGCATGATTCCCCCCTGTTCAGCAAGCCTCAAGTCCAATTAGAGAATAAATGGTTTCCCATCAAACTATGCACTGCAGCGTCAGTGGATAGGATAGTGTCGCGCTGGTCATCGTTGTGGTTCACAGCTGGGCAGGACTGTTGGTTGCTCCCTTCCTTTGGAAGGCTTGCATGGTGCCTTCTGGTTCCATGACATAAAGTCCTCAGGCAGGAAACGGGGCTTTCAGATCTCATCCAGCTCAAATTCTCTGGAACATGTTTTCAAAATGCATGTTGTCTTTAGCAGTAGGGCCTTACCGTGTCTAGTGTGAATGTTGGTTCTAGATTAAAGGTAATAAGAATAAAGGAGCAACTTTAGAATTATTTTAGGGGCTAAATAAGCAGAATTTGATGCATGTATAAAAAAGGAATTTTAGGATGATTCCTTTGCTTTTCCTTCTTTAGGCCTGTCAGTTGGATTTGTGTCTAGAGTCAGTTATTTGTAGAATTAGAAGGTGTGAAGGATAGTTCAGCAGTGGAGCTGTATATGGAAGTCAGTGTATTGCTGAACTGTCACTCAAGGGATACAGTAGAGGACAGATCAGAGATGCAGTTCCTAATTCAGGCATTCCATAAGCATAAAGGAAAGGAAATTTGGGGTAACTTACATTTCATTGTATGCCTCTTTTTGACTAATTAACTAAATATTTGCTTGTAATGAAGCTCTGTAATTGATTAGTCCTTTGCTTGACTACTGAGTTGCTTTAGAGCTTTGCTGTTAGTATGATTTTGCTGTTATTATGATTTTAGTAGATATTTGTGTGTGCGCGCATACATACATATGGACATGTATACACACGTGTGCAGAGTCCAGACGTGAATGTCAGCAGTCTTTCTCTTAACTCCATCCACTCTCACTGAAGCAGCAACTCCCAGGACCTTTTTCCGTTACAGGCAGCTGCCCCCGTGGGCAGCTGTAACTCTCTCCAACCCCTATAGATAGTAACTCTCTCCAACCCCTATAGATAGTAACTCTCTCCAACCCCTATAGATAGTAACTCTCTCCAACCCCTATAGATAGTGACTCTCTCCAACCCCTA
>JAQHUG010000096.1:513740-536264 GCA_028555095.1 Dicrostonyx torquatus | reverse complement strand
CTATAGATAGTGACTCTCTCCAACCCCTATAGATAGTAACTCTCTCCAACCCCTATAGATAGTAACTCTCTCCAACCCCTATAGATAGTAACTCTGTACAAGAGTGTCTGGAGATACTCACACATGTGTAATTGTGGTTCTGAGGAAACTGAAATGTAGCTGTCCTTTAAATGAGGAGAAAGAAGAGAAAGTGTTAAGTAAAACAGCACCACTCGCCCCTGTGCATATTTATGTTTTCCTTCTATAAAAGACAAGTGGGACTTCCTGATGCACGTCTGTAATCTCAGGAGTTGGAATATGGAGGCAGGAGGATCAATAATGTAAGGCCCTCCTCCCACACCAGTCTTGATTTGTATGAAATCCTGTCTTAAAAAAAAAAACTTGTAAAACTTGTAAATTTTATGTTGCTTTTTATTTACTGACATTTAGTGGTGGGTTATAATTTGAATTGGTTTCCTTTTGGCTCTTTGAGAATTCCGTTCAAGTGTCTTTTAATCATAGTCACTTCTTCCCCCAAATTCCTCCCAGATCCAGCTCCCCTCCCTATCCACTCCCAACTTTGTGTCTTTTAACCCCCAATCCTTCAATCCAATATGTGCTTCCCATATAGTCTGAATGTGTGCCTTCCCCTGGAGCGTGATCCAGTTATTACTGTAGGGTCTTAAAGAAAAACCGAGTCTTACTGTCAGAGCGGCTCCTTAGCTAGGCATAGGAACTTGGTCCGCATCCCTCTCCACGCTGGGATCTGACCTGCTTTGAGCTTGCACAAGGCTGGTGTGTGCTGACAAAATCATTGTGTGCACCTGCCCTGTTAGCATGGAGAAAATGAGAACAAGACAGCAAAAGCTTCGAGATTTGTAGAGGAAGATTACAGTTTTCTTAGGTAAAGAGTTAGCTGTTTTGTGAGTTGTGAGGATATTTAATGGCAAATTCTTTGAGGGTTTTATACTTTTGGAAATAATGTATGAGAAATGCTTAGGCATCTGTTTCCATTTTTAGACTGGGCTGGCTTAGATGAAGATGAAGATGCACATGTCTGGGAGGATAACTGGGATGACGACAATGTAGAAGATGACTTCTCCAATCAGTTACGGTAGGTGTCAGCCAGGCTTGTATTAAAGATGAGTGTTAATTTTAAGCATGGAATGTACAGCGTACATAGATAGCTGTCCTCTTAGAACTTTAAGATGATTTTTTCATTATGTAAAATAAGACATTTCCTTCACCCTTTGGATTTCTAAACAGGAGTATGTCAGGAAAATGCATACACCTTTTGTTCCTTCTCAATAGTTAAATAAATGCACATTTGCTCTTTTTCATGAACTTGATCCTGACAACATTTATTTTCAGACAGTATGGAATAACTGGGCCGAAATTAGAATCATAGATCTAATTGGGGAACTCAATTAGTGATCCTCAAATTTGGAGATGGGAGTTATATAGTGATCTATTATATTCAAGAATAAATTCACCCAAGTTACCTATTTTTGTATAAATGTTATTATACAAGATATGTCCTTGTGTATCCACATACTTACTCTTAGTATAATCTTTCCCAAATTTAAAAATATGGTAGTATATAGAAGTACATTATTCTTTTTCATAACTCAATAATTCCCTTATGTAAGTTATATCATATTATTTGTCAGTTTGGAGACATTTCTACTTATTATATGCTGTATATGCTGCACACTTATCCATATAGTGTGCAGCTATGAACATACATGTGTATGTATTTGAGCACGTGTTTTCTGGTTTCGGGGACTATGAAGTGACATTTCTGGGTTGTGTGGTAATTTTCTGTTAACATTTTGAAGAACTGTCAGACTTGTCTGTAGTCACTGAAAAGGTTTCCCAGTAGCAGTGATCAAATATAATATTGTTTGTTTATTGTTTGTATGTAGCCATCTATAAGTGAAAGCCATGAAGCACAGTCTCCTTGTCACTTCAGCTTTCATGTCCCAGTGTGCTTCTTGACCACATGTATTTTTGGGGTGAGAGAATTCTATTCAAGTCCTCTTTTTGTTGTTGAATTGAGACCTACTTTGCATATTCTTGATATTAAAACCTTGTTAGGTATTCTGCTAGGTTGTCTTTTTTACTTTGTTAGTTGCAAAATTTTAAATTTTGGTGATCAAGTTTATTTATTGTTACTTACACTTTGGGTATCGGATTTAGAAACTCATTATCAAATTCCAGTTAATGAAGGTTTGTTCATGTGTCTTTGTGGAAGACTTTTATAGCTTAGCACTTTTAGCTTGAATGAATTTTTGCATGTAATGTAGGTGCAACTTTTACATGTGAGCATCCAGGTTTCCCAGCACCATTTGTTAAACAGGAGCCAGTTTCCTTCCTGTGTATAGCAGTATTGTGCTTGGGATGATTGCATCATTGGTAAAATTTTGTTATTGATATGAGCTTTGTAGATCCCAGAATTTTCTTAAAGTAGAAGTATCTAAAAATACAGCTGAATAGTCATGTGCCCACTTTGCATGCTGATTTCCGTCCTTATTACCACCTAAACAAATAAAGCAACAGAAATTTATATTTAGGGGTTGGGAAGATGGTGCACGTTCGTGTAGACACTTGTTCCTCTTGAGGTGAATTTCTGGCACCCACATGGTGGCTTACAACCATTTAGCTCTTCTGAGTTCCGTGGTCAGTAAGCACACAGGCAGGACACACATGCATGTAGGCAAAACATTCATACACATAAGTAAATCTAAAAGAATATTTGTGCTATATTGAGGTATACATTAGAAATAGGACTTTAATATTTGTAAGGTTCTTGTAGAATAGTAGAAAAGTCTCATTCTATAAGTAGGTTCATATATGAGAAAAATTAATGAAAATTACAAGTAATGAGAGGACTATGTTGATTGATACCCAATTTCCTTATTATGCTTTTATTTTAGAGACTAAAATAAATTTGGTAATGTTTTAAGTTAGTGACCCAATCTTAATTTATTTATTCTATTCTGTCTTAGAAACAGCTGTGTCTTTTGATTCTCAGAAGGAATGCTAATGCTGCCCTTGTCTTGTGTTTCAGCGCTGAGCTCGAGAAGCATGGGTACAAGATGGAAACGTCATAGCATCCAGAAAACAAGAACCTCCACATGGACTGTGGGCTAAATTCTAGGACAGAGAGCAAGGAAGGGGTACTTTAAAGTTATTTCGTAATCTGCTTGGATTTATTTTTGTTTTTATAACAAATAAATAAATGTTTTGATCTAATCTTTTTGGTTCAGGTGTCTTGATCTTTTGCCTCTGTTCCTTTATATTCATGTTTTCAAAAGACATATTGACACTAAAAGTCCACATTATAAAATTTTTTAATATTAATTCAGGCTCAAACCGATGTTGTGATTCATCAGATCTCTAGCTCAGCGCCTTTCTTGAGTCACACCAATGAAATCTCAGTCCAGTTTTATATGATATTTCTTTTATTTCACCTAAACTTTAATGTCTTTTGATAGTGTAGGCAACAATTACTAATATTTATTTACAAGGGGGCCTCCAAAACCTGTGGTTTTAGAATATTAATCATTTTAAATCTCTGTAATTTACTTAGTTCTTGAGTCAGTAATCTTATTAGTGGTTGGTAGAGTCCATTGGCTATTTGGTCACAGTTCTAAGAATAATATTTCTGTTAGAATTGGGAAAGTGGGCCCAGGATACTTTCACAACATGGGTGTATTCTTAGCTCCTCATACATTCATGTCACACAGCAGAGTTTCTGGAAAATTACTACTTTTGCTGTGCCTACTGTTTGGGAGATTTAATTTGGTGTATACTGGTAAATGGTGGAGTGGGACAAAGAACAAAAAAGAATTTGGACAGAGAATGCCATGTACATACAGCTAGTGTTTTCTGCAGAAGTGGTGTCTGTTACACAATGGATGTGTCTTTCCTGGCTGTTACATCAGTACTGTTCAGACAGCACACAACACTTCTTCCCCAGCAGCTCCTGTGCTGGCAAGTCAGCCGGCCGGTGAGGCGGGTGGGCGCTTCCAGCTCAGTCCAGCCCTCTTTCTCCATGAACGGAAATATTTTCCGCAGTAGAGAATTACTGTCTAAACCCACAACTAGCAATAGCTGGGACATCAGGACTTTGTGGCCAGTTGCTAACTCATAGGGAGGTGGCCCACTTTTAGCATTCTGATTTTCACCCAACAACTGTATGGCTCCAGGGAATACCCTTCCCTCTTCAGTGTCATGTTTTTACTGTCCTTCCAGGTGCTTTCCCAGATCTAAGGGGTTTAAGGTTCTGCATCATATAATGAAACCTGTTTGTAGGGAGCCGGCTACCCGGGGCGTCTTTCTAGGGTGCCATACTGTCAGGTGGCTTTAACTTGGACATCCAGCCCTCACCAGGAACACTTCAGCACATTATCCCGTACCACATGGGAAAGGAGCTGATGGAGATGTCCCTGTATAAACTCCACCCTCATTTTGGAAGCCATGCAACCACTCCCCTCTAGGTCATCTTTGGATTTGTTTTTTATATGTCTTAGTTTGTAAGTTTGTACTGTATTCCTATAGGTTACCATATGCTACCCTGCCCTTTCCAAGTCAACAGGAACAATACGTCCCTCCTTTTAGGCCAGTAGTCCTCAACCTGTGGGTCATGACCCCTTTAGGGATTGAATGGCCCTTTTTTCATGGGGATCACCTAACACCATCAGAAAACATGGATATTTACTGTTCATAACACTAGCAAAATTAAAGTTATGAGGTAGCAATGAAAATAATTTATGGTCGGGCTCACCACAGCATGAGGACTGTTACTAAAGGACTGCTCTAGGTAGAACATTGTCAATTTGTAGTATCAGTCCACTGTCATGTGACACTGGAGATTGCTTTTGGGTCTTCTTGAGCACTTACCTCTAAGCCCTAGCTTACATTTGTCTGCCCTGAGTTGGTTCCTTTCTGTATCCATTGTATTTTCTGTTAATCTCATCCTGTGTTAGGCGCTTTTAAAAATGTATGTATGATTTCAGATCTTCTGTCGCCCAAACTCTGTAAACTCCCATCTACTAACTTGGCTGTTTTTGCATTCACGAGGAGCATCTTCAAATTAACTTGATGAAAATGAAAGAACAGAAACCTTGATTATCCTCAAACTTACTATTTCACCCAGTCTTGCCCATCTCACCTTTTGAAGGCCAAATTGTAAGGTCTGCCTTGTTTTGTTTTCTGAAATACCCCACCTATTGGCAAACTCGGTCCGTTCTTCCCTCCGTGTCATTGATTCCAGTCGTGTCTACTCAGTCTCTGCTGTCATCCCTTTTCATCAGGAATCTATTGCCCTTCTTCTTTCACATGTGGCCAGAAAACACATACCACTCCTGGGTCAGGGTGGGCTCTGCTTAATCCTCAGCCAGTCCTGGTAACCCCTCTTTAAAGAATTTCGAGCCAGTAAAAACAAAGGGGCTATGATGCTCTGGCAACGAGGAAACCTGCCACATACAATAGCCTCCCAAAGCCAGCCTCCCCCTCTGGATGTAAATACAGAAGTGTGCGCCCTAATTGCCACAGTCATCTAGAAAGCAGTTTTAGGTTATAGGTGAGGCTACTCAAAGAACCCTGGAATAAACAGGATTCTGGGGAGGGGAGATGGCTTAGCAGGGAAAGGCATTACTGCCAAGCCTGAGAAACTGATTTTGATCTTTGGAACCTACATAGTAGAAGAAGAGAACCAACTGCAAGTTTATCTGCTGGTTCCATATGTGTGCTGATACATGCACATGACACTCAGCAATAAATAAATGTATAAAAAGGAGCAGGATTAGTGGATATTACTGAGCCTGTCCTATGTCTGGCTTCCTGTACAATGAGTCTATAGATTTTATTTCAGACCCTGAAGTTGGCTGATTGTTTAGAAACATTTTAATCAAATTCAGGACGAATGCTCATGTATTATCAGTATCCCAGTCTAACCCTTGCTCACAGGGTCCTACTAATCACCGAGCTGCTCTGCTACTTTCTTCTCTCTAGCCTATTGGAAAACTAGATCTTTAGATGTTACCCTTTTTCATAAGCCCCCTCTCCCATAAGGCTTCATTCATCCCTCAGTTTGGATTAGTATTCCCCACCCTCTTCCACATCCCTTTCCCCCCAAGCCCGCTTAAACCTCCCGGTTCTTTGTCACACGTTTTCCTTATTTGAGTTGCAGTATCCTAGTTTCCATATGACTTTAGGTGCATGCCTCATTTGACAGTGGAAGCAAGGTAAGGTAGCTCCTTAACCTGGATTTCTGCTGGGGAGTCTTGCAGCTCTCCTTGGTGAGGAGGATAGGTCATAGGGAGGACCAATAGCATTCCTCAGTGCATAGAACCATAAAAGTTCCAGCTCCTCTGCCAGGTTATCCCAGGATTCTGGAGGCTGAGGCAGGTGAAGCTACATAGCTAGACCCTATCTCAAACACAATTTTCCAGGTTGTGCTTAAGCCAGTACATCTCATTGACAGTACAACTTTGTCCTTTTTCTCTTAGTGTTTTTGCTTATAGTATCTGCCAGTCGCCCCCTTTTAGACAAACCCTCACATAGAGTGTCCCTATATGTTCATCTTTAAGTCTCCTCATCTTCATTTTCTCTTCTCCCAAAAGTAGGCTTGTAGATTATGAGGGGAAATTTTCTGATTGGTTTTAAAGATGACAGGAGGGAAGGAAAGAGGTAGAAAAGAAGAAAGCTAATAAACTGTCAGTCAAGTAAGCACTGGACAACTTGACCTCAACGCCCCTTGGGAGCCCTGGGAGGGTATAGACAACACACTGGCTGATTGCTACCCAACCCAAGCAGTTTGAGAACCAGGTAAGGAATCTTGCTTATCACCCGGGGTGGGCCACGTACAGGAAGAGTGGCTCCTGGCTACCAGTAGAGTTCCGGGCTGTTGGAAGTGAAGGTGCTTTGGCCAAGAGTGAAAAAGGACTGAGAATCAGTGGGACTTCACCAGCATGGCCACAGCCCTATAGTGTACTTGGTTTTCTTACCACTTTCTTTGATCACTTTTGAATCTAATTTTAACCTCTGACCAAAAGATAAAGATAGTTTGGCAGAGTCAGCATGGAACATTGAGTAGCAGGGACCTTTGTGACAGGAACGGCATGGCTGCTCTTACCTGCATATGCACTATACGTCCATATAGCAAGCCATTTCATACCTAACTGGCTGTGCATAGACGACTTAAGACTTACATCTTGTCAAAAACAGGTTAGTAGACTCGCTGATGACTTAGAAGTGCACGTTCCTGTTTCTGCCCATGGTGAAATCTTCCAGAAAAGTCTTCTCTGACTAAAATATGGCATCATTAAAGCTCGGTAATGATGAAGTAAATTGAGCACGTGAATCGTGTTTATGTTTTCAAGACTAATTTCTAATTTAAGGTAAATGGATGTGCTTTTCCATGCATTAGTGTTTGTAAGCAAAGATGACTGGTGAGCATGCGGGAACCTTTGAACACCCACACTGGCTTGTGTTTGGCATTTTATGTGCGGGACCCGCAGTAAAGTTCATATCCTCATTTGGGTGATGATATTTCCAAATCAAGGAGTACACAATATTGATTTGTTAGCAAAGCTGTGCTGTGCTAAGGCTGAGAAAGCCACCACTGCGAGGTACAGAGCCGCAGTCTGCCTTTGTGTCACTTAGTACTTTTTAGTAGTTCCCCTTTGGTGATTATAAAAAGACATATGCTAAATTATTTTGGCTTTATAGGCATACGCATCATTCTTCTGAAGTGGTACTGTTAAAAAAAAACATACAGAAAACCCCAATACTAAAATTATCAAAAAAATTTGAATGTATAAGTTAATGACATGTATTGAAAGTTTTCTTTATATTTAATAGTTCAACTTGCTAAATAAGTCCAGTAAACACATGGGACCTTAATTTTTGTTTAAAACAATATTCTACCCATTCTTAGTAATTGCTGTTTTTATTTAAAGTTAACTCTTGATAAACTTACAATAGCATTTAATAGCAGTTGGTTGCATTTGTCTAAAGAAAGCCTTTTCTATTTTTCTGACGGAGGTTCAGGAAAGCCTGGGCATGGCTAGTTAGGAGCTGGATGCGTGGCTGCTGGCAGTCTGTGCGAGATGAGGATGCGGGTGGGGCTCCAGGCTGCCCACCTTTGCTTTAGCAGAGTGCTTTGACCTTTATTTGTTTTAGACATTGGAATTCAATGCTGGGCTTTATTTGAAAAATTGATTCTACTGCCCTTCTTTTAAAGTTTGATAATAGTGATCTAGATTTTCTACAATATTGGCAATTTTTCCTAAATGCCACCAAGTAAGTTAGGTTTTACTTTCTGTCCAGATTCAGGGTAGAGCCTTGTCATACTGTGAAAATTATAAACATTTCTTCTAAGTTAGCCGAGTCTCTGTCATCTGTATGTTTGTGACATGATGTTAAACCTGGAGAATTGAACAGATTTCTAAAGAGCATCTACCGCCACCATTCCATTTTATAGATGAAAAGAATCCAAAGTGGTGTTGACCCATCCCCAAAGTCACATTGAGTAGAGGCAAGGGCAGATTCTGACTCAGGACTTTCCTTACCCTTGCACTGAGCCTTTTCTTACAGAGATCCTATTTTTATCACTTGATTATATAATGTTTGCCAGATAGTAGGAAAATATAAGTGTAAGAGGGGAAACGTGAGACTCAAATACTTAAGTATTTGTACTGCATTAGATAGAGTGCTGCTTCCTGAGGCTAGTTCACATGTGCTTTACTAGATGTCTGTTGAGATAGAAAAGGTGAGTCCTGACCTCTAGGGCTAAAACTGTTTAGTAACATCGTGGCCACCGACACCATCGTGGCCACCAGAGATGCATTGTCCCTTATGTAGATAACACCACAGATTCCTATATGGGGAATTAACATCGCCACTGACCTTCCTCATTCTCTCATCCCCTTCATTTTTTTCCCACTGTCTTAGTGGGACCCCAAATCAAGGTCTCTCCAGCCCTAAAAGGTTGAAGTTTAGTGCTAGGCCAGTTAAACCGTGACTTGGGACTTGGGATTTTAAGCAGAAGGATAGAAATCTGGGAGAACGATCCGAGTTCACGCAGCTCAGACCACTGACTAGGTTCTGGACTCCGGAACCGAGCCATTTTGGATCCTACCACTTTAAAGCCTGGCTCTTTAACCTGGTCGTGATTCTCATAACTCTGCCCCTTCTTAAGTTAATAGTCCATATTTCGTGTTATTAGTTAATGCCTATGTTGGCCTGAAAGATGCCCCAATTCCTTCTCAGATGTGACACCACAAATGACCAGAGAAGAGTAAGATCTGAAGTTTAGACTCCATCTCAAACTCTGAGTCAGTGTGCCAAGAAAAGATACCCCTAAGCCCCAAGAGAAGCTTTTAGCTTTCTGTCACATTGACGGGCTAGGTACTGGGAGACCTGTTATGCAATAAAGATAATTCCTTTCTCGGTTTTATCTTCTCCCCATTTAGAGCCGGCTTCCTAAGACGCTGGCCCGGGTCCTTCAGGGCTGTGGAGCGCTGTCGTCCTGTTTCCAGTGCTCATTGTGAGCCGCTAAAGTACCATCGCGCTGGCCCTCCGCTGAGTGCTGTTGACCTTGTTCACTGATTGCTTTTAGTGATTCCCTCCCGTGATTGATGGAACTGACTGGACAGTAATGCAAACAGAGCTGATTCTCTTTATCTTAGCAGGATTAAAGCCTGAAAACAAATCTAATTTTCTTTTATGGGGAAGGGAAGTAGGAACAAAAGATTTTGATCAGTGTCTTAAAGTAACATGAAAGGAAGACTGGAGGGTTTAATGTGGTGAAAGGAAACTTCGTAAAGGAAGGGAAGCATAAGTGTTGGGGTCCTAATGGAAGGAGTGGGGACGCTCTAATTTCCTCTTTAACAGTAAATGTGTTCACATTCTGGGCATGGTATCCAGTGGCCCACTCATGATCTAGGTTGGGCCGGGAGTGGGAACGAAAGGGAATGTAGACTGATAAAAAAGTAAAGAGGGGGACTGGAGCGTTGGGGGCTGCAATGGGAGATCTTTACCTTTCTAGCATGCCTTGCCAGGAAGGGGGAAACGCAGCTCCTAAGTCAAGGGAAGGTCTTGTTCTTGTAAGCTGCTTTTCTGCCAGCAGTAACGAATGCGAAGTGTTTACTGCTAACCACTAGCCTAGCACCAAGCAGTCGTGTTTAGAACTCTTACATTTACTTTAAATTTCAGCCATTAGTAATTGAAAGCCAGGTTAGACTGTGGCGGGCCCGATCACAACAGGATGAACTTTGAAAGCTCACTTCCGTTCACGTTTTCTCCTTGTAGGGATATGTAGGTGATTCAGTCGCGGGCAGAGCAAGGCTTCAGAGTGTCAGTGCCATCTCCTTCCACTCCTATAAACACAGATTGTGTCAACACTTGATCGCTAAGTCCCTGTTTCACTGCAAAGCGGAGATGTGTCAGTCAGAGGCCAAGCTGCTGCCAGCCTGTGTGATGCCTTGTGTAAATTGGAAAATGCCACCCTGTCCTTCCTCCTGGAAATATGTTTCTTCATGAGCTTGTAAATGGGTGCCAGACTAGATTTCAGTCTTCCATTTATAAACTACTTGGCTGTACACAGCATCCCTGGTGAGAGTTCTAGTTCCCATAGCGGAGACCAACCCTAAATATCTGAGACTAATAAAGAATCCACTGCGGGATAGTAGAGGACATAGATCTTGGAAAGTGGAAACGTGGCAAGCTACTGCACATCTTGACAGCAGAACCATAGTTGATCACCGTTTACATTCAGGAGCCAGCTGATCCTCAGAGCTGCTGTGTGAGATTTGACCTCTTCCCTGGCATTGTTTGCTCGGAACTTGCCGTCTCAGGCATGGTGTTTGATTGCTTGGTTCCCATCTGACCAGGGGTAGGTGGTGGAAAGGGTACTTCTGTGCAAGATGGCAGTGAGGTGCCTCCAAGGAAGGTCACACACTAAATGACTTATCCCCAAAAGGATACAGGGTGCTACTGAGATGCTCTAGGGCTGGAGAGAATTAGATGCCATATAACAGGAACCACACCTGTCTTACAGGTTTTCAGCGTTGATATAATCTAAAGGTATGATCTAGACCTGGTTCCCTTGACAGATGCTCTGAAGATGGGGTGGAAGGTGCTGGAGCTAAAGGCACTTGGATGACAAGCTTTCCTCAGCCCATGTTTTGGTGCATGTCTTTTTCTCCACACGTAGACTTGACAGCAAAAATAGAAAAGGAGGACCCTGCTGATTCCTTGAAGTTTCATAATTAAGTATTCATGAAGTGTTGTGTGAATTCATTACTCTTTTTATATAGTCTCTTTAACCCATCCCAAACTAATGATAAAGGACAGTGTTCTCCACAGAAAGAAATGCTCTCAGACTCTTATCTATTCCTCACACAGTGAAATGCCCTATTTTCTGTTTGTTTTTTTAGTGTTCTCCATGTGTGCAAATAGCAAAGTTGTACTCACAATTGGCAATGCTGTCTGTAGAGTCAATGAGGCTCTGCCTCGAATCTTTCGTGTAATCCACCGCTGTGGAGTACCCCACTCCTAGGGCACAGGTCTTCCAGGATGTGAGAGTGTGGTAGCCATTCTGTTTCTTGCTTCTTGCTCCTGACTCTGCTGATTTTCTAATTAAGTATGATATTTTCATGCCCTTGAATTTCCACTGTGTATACAATTTCTGACTCAGTGCTCAGTGGGATTTATCTTCAACATCTTGTCATTGTGCATATGATGAAATGATTAATCTGTGAGTGTATATTTTTGGTGACTTGATGTTTGTAACTGTTCTAGTGGTATTTTAAATCCTGGTTATTATTGTTGATTTCATTGGTAGGTAAAGCCTGGATTACCTGTAAACTCTGTGTGTGCAAGTAAGTTCTGACAGCCTGGTGAGCGAGCAAGAAGCAAGTAGAGGCATATATATATATATATATATATATATATATATATATATATATATATTCTAATAATCGATTCTTGGTACAAATCATATTGAAGCTATGTTTGCTTCATATATATGCATATATATATATATATATATATATATATATATATATATATATATGTTCTCAAAAATTAAACCAACTATGATGGATAAAAACAAGGGTAAGACATATTCAGAAAAGCAATCAGGAACTGGAGAAGCAGAAGGAAACAGAATGTATAAGTGGTGTTTGTGTTTTAGGAGGGCTAAGGCTTATATGGTTGCAAGTAGACTCAGTGTCATAGTGGCTTGGTATTTTAATGTTCTTTGCTTACACAGTCTTTTCTCCCAAGCGTCTAGGCTCCTTTCACAACAAAGCGTAAAACAGAGCATCTCATTTCTGCATCTGCTGCTATGGTTACTCAAAAAGGAAAGGGTCTATGGTGCTTTCTCTACACCCTGCAACTGAATCCATGATACGTCATTGTAAAGAGCTAGGATACACAAGGATGAGTGTAGCTGTGTATTATTCTCAGGCTGGATGGTACGTGAGGAGTCAGATTATGCTGGGCAGAAAATCGCCCGGATAAATGCCTGGAGGTAGGATTACAGTCATCACGCTGTACAACTGTGTAGTGGTAAGGGGATGCGCCACTCCCTTAGCTACATGGCAAAGTTTAACTTGAAATGTGACACAGTTTGTTGTTCTAATCCTCAGGATCCAATAGAAAGTCATGTCTTTTAGTGAGGAAAAATATACTTTCCAGAATAAAGGATACTAGCTGGGAGGCAGACAACTGCTGGTAATTACTGTGTATCACATGTGACAACCACAGCGACATTCCCTCACTTCATTCTAAGTACTACTGTTGTCCTTGTTTTGAAGATGAGGAAACAAACGAGCTAAATGACTTATTTGAGGTCACACGGCTGGCAAGTGGTGGCACTTGTGTGCAGTCCCCGTCTTGACTCCTGTACTAAAGGGCCAGCTGCCTGAGCCTGTGGAAGAAGGCATTGCTGCAGTTCTTTCTCAGCGTTTTGTATACTCACCTGTGGTTGGAGGACCAAAGAGCTGAGTCTCCTGTCGGGACAGTGACAGATGCCCACCATGGAGGCATTAGAAAGTAGGGGATAAAACAATAGAAATGAAACTACATCTTCTCAACTCAAATAACTGCCCTTCTCTACTTAGAACATCCTCCCACAAGGGCTAAAACCTAAGTGGGCCTGAACTAACTGTAGCCATGGAGACTGCTCCCATCAGATTTTGGGATGCTTACCTACAACTTTCTACAGCTTGGTGCCCAACAGCCAAGCTGGGCAGAATAAGCACAGTTCTTGTTTTCTGCCTGTCTTTCGTAAAAGCAACCCTGCGATGGATGTGGGGTGTATTGCACGGAGGCCCCAGGGGGAAGAGACGAGTGCAGGACCATCAGGCGGGATGAAAAGCCATCGTACTTCTGCTTGTCCAGTTGGAGTCACTGCAAAACTCCAGTCCAACACGAACAAAGCACTACCCAAAGGTAGTTTTTGGTTTTCTGAAAGTAAAACCTTAAAAAAAAATACCCCTAGGACTAGATTCTCCATCCTGATATGAACACCATATTCTGAGCTAAAGTTTTCACTGTGAATTTAAAGATTTTAATAGTATTGCCAGGCACCTAATCTTTTCCATTCTGGAGTATCCTGAGTTGGAGATTTCAGATTAGAACTTCTGTTCCAGACACACTCTTGTGTTTCTGCCTTTGGACTTTTCTTCCTCATACAGATCCGAGGATCTGAGGTCTTCTTTCCTCCTTTTTCTCCTTACTTATTGCTCTCATTTCACCCCATCCTTTCTTGGAACCCTTTTTTGCAGTCTTAGTCTGGGCTCAGTGACCCCCCTCTAGTTTTGTATTATATTCATTATCATTATCCTTTATGTTATTTGTTGGGCTTATCTAAGTAAAGACTTTTCCTTCTTCATGAAAGTCTAAAGGCTTCATGGATGTGAGCTGTCTTCATCCAACATCTCTAGGCCAATAAATGTCAAGCAACCCAAATTAAGATGGGAGCAAAACTCCAAAGAGAAGTAAGAAGACAAGCTTCTATGCTAGCTTTTGGAAGTGAGAACTGCTTCTATAAAGTCATCACTGAAACAGAGAAACCAAGATCAAAGCCATAGTCCAGCCATCCCGTAAAAGGGTTAAAAGAAGGACAAAGCTGGGCTTGAATTTTATTGATAGCTTCAGTTTTAATTAGTCTGCTGCTAAATAGCTGTGAGTATCACAGTCATGGGACTTGGAACGGCCTGCTCTTCTTACCGAGTCAACATGAATGCAGCTCATCCTGAGAGACTCTGGGCAGTTGTACTGCCTTGACATTTTCCTGGAGTCGACAGGGAATCTATATTCCCATGTGGCAAGCTACTGGATTTCCTCCCCCGTATTATGAGCTATAAGCATGCTTTCCGCAGTGACATTTGCTAGAACATAACACAAAGCAGACTGCTGGCTTTGGGTTTATACTCTGGACGATTTATATCAGACATGTTATATGTTCTCCTTGTGCCAGGCCGATGGCATCCTTGCAACTTCAGCCCTCAAATCCTGCTCTACCATTTTAATAATTTCATTGACTTAACCTTTATATAGATGAAGCGCTTCGCTCCTCTCTGCTGCTTACATGATGCTTCAGGGTACAGTTCGGTCTAGGATCTGTCAGGTGATGACACCAGAGGTTTGGCTTGAGCATCGGCACTGGGTCCCCAAATCCCTCTCTGGACCCATTCCTCTCCAGGCGCTTCTGTGTGTTATTACACCATCCCCATCTCCCAGTCTGGACCCTTTCCTCTCTTTTTTGTCATCTGTCAATAGATGTGAGTCACCTATGCAATCAACAGGCCAGTGTTATTTTTGCATCGTAAGGTAAAAGGATGTTATAGAGCAGTATCTAGTTTAAATTATCCTGGGTTTCCCCCAGGGCTAAGTAGTAGTTTATGGCCATTTGCTCTTAGACTTCTAGTATTTGAGACAAATTGAATTAAATTGTGTATGTGTGTGTCTGCATGTGACGTAAACTTGTTAAAAAAATAATAATTTGTCATTTGAGAAAATTGCATGAAATTAAAATTTCAGCATGTATAAACAAAGCGGAACGGAGCACAGCCGTGATGATTTAGTAACTTTATTCATGGCAGCTTCTCATCAACAGAATTGAGATTGTGACCAAACCTTTATGACGTGCAAGTCTAACATATTTCCTAGGAAGCTCTTCACAGAGAACATCTGATGCTCCCGGCTTAGGGCACTAAAAGCCTATTTTCAGGTAAGGCTTTCAGGTCAGAATTTCATTGCAAGAATTGGTGTATTAGTGTCCAAGTATTGCCATAAGAGCACCATATTCTGGGGGACTCAAAACAGCAGAATTTCTTGCTTCCCAATTCTTGAGCCTGGGAGTCTGAAATCAAGGTGCGCCATGCTCCTGAAACCTCTGAGGTAGGCTTTTCTAGTCTCTCACGGTCAGTGTGTGATCTTCAGCACTCTGGATTTCAGTGGTGTAATCCTAGCCTAGTGTGTAATCTCTCCTGTGTGTCTCCGTGTTGGCATGGTCATCTTACAAAGACACTAGTCACATTGGATCAGGAGTCTACTCTGCCCCCGTATGATTCATCTTCAGTAATTACATACGCAGCAGCCCCATTTTCTAGTAAAATCACAAGATGCACGGTTGGCAACCCACATACCTATTTTTAGGGTGTGGGGGATGGTAAGGAAATAAAGCCGATGACAACTAGGAATTTGGATTCCCAAAAAGGGTTCATCTAAAGTGACAGAAAAAGCTGGTAGCAGAAGCAAGACTAGAACCTGGAACTCTTGAGTCTGTAACTGGTGGGTGACTGGGGCTTCCACAACACCACATGAATTCAAAGTGAGTACTCTCCTATACCTAATGTACGCTTACCGTTACCAAATACTTTTCAGGACATTCCTATTTAGGCGTTAATGGTGAAACCCACTATTTAAAGTTGCAGGCTGTAATTGGCTAAAATCCCCAGTACTGTAATTTCTACTCAGTAATAGTAGGGAAGACCGAGTTCAGTGAGGTTTCTTTCTTTTTAGCCCAGTTTCAGTTGTCAGCAAACATTCTAGAAAAGAATCGAATGTACCCAACCTACACTCTTTGTCAGCAACTGTCAAAGCTTACATCTTCTCTCAAATGACATCCACATGAAGAAAGATTAAGGACAAAGATCAGCAGTGGAAAGAATAACTCGCTTAAGTACTTTAAGAAGTAATTTGTCTGATAGCTGAGCAACTCTTTTTCTTAATAGCTATCACTTCTATTAGCTGTAGGAAGCTTAAAGTTAATTCTTTTTCAAGGTTACTCTAAAAAGGTGAGTTTCCGCCTCCATTAGATCTGTTAATGACTGTTTTCAAAAAGATAGTTTCTCAGTGTTCAGATATCATTAAAATATGAACTAAAAAAAAAAAGAATTCTTTTAGAACTACAGATTCTGACCATGGTAGATAAAGAGAGATGATGGTGTCACGCCCAGACAAGGAGGGAGGTGGGGGAGAATGTTTGATCACGCGTTATTTACTGATAAACGCCACAAACTGTTCCCTGCAGTATTTTTCAAGTGGCTTCACATTAGATATTATGGGGAAGCCGGGATGGTTGGGACTAAGAAAGCCACCATGCATTAGCAATGGTGTTCTCTTGGGCTGCATCCAGGCTTTCTGGTTTAATTCTTTGGAAGATGCTCCTGCTTTCATCTGCCAGCATCTAGGCGGCTGGGCATGTAGCTGAGAAACCCTGGCGACAAACACCCCTGAACAAGCCTCCAGCAGTGAGACTCGGCCGCCCAAACCCTAAAATAAACACAAAATGAAACGATCATGCTTGGAGAGGAAAAGCTGACAATGGTTGGTTACTGCACAGAAAGTTCCACAGTTGCTGGTTGTGAGGTAATTAATTGTCCCCATGGATGCCTTTGAAGTCGACGGAAGGGAGGGGAAACGGCCCCATTTGACTGATAGAAAAACTGAGTTGAGGACAGCTAACTTGCATGTGGTTACCCAGGGAATAGTTGGCTGAGACGCCAGGATTCTTGACTCCAAATTCATTGCTGTAACCACCAGACTGAAACCAGCCGCCAAGGGCTATAATTTGGTCTTGAAGCTGTGGCCATAGTTTAGAACCACAATAGTGAGAGAAACACACTTTAAGGAGGACCTTGAAGATCTTTCAAGAGAATTAAGCCTCTTTATCGGTGTTGATTATGCAACAATTGGAATAAATGCAGGTTCTGTCCCTACCACATTTTGTGGGCCACTCTGAAGAAGCTAGGAAGGTTTGCCTCACAGTTCAGCCCAGTTCTTAGAGGAATTGTGTTGAGTTTATGATGCATGAATCAACATGCTAACATTGCGCTTTAAAGCTGGCAGCAGTGCATGGGGTATGGTGGATTCTGATGCATGAATCAGCATGCTAACATTGCGCTTTAAAGCTGGCAGCAGTGCATGGGGTATGGTGGATTCTGATGCATGAATCAGCATGCTAACATTGTGCTTTAAAGCTGGCAACAGTGCATGGGGTATGGTGGATTCTGATGCATGAATCAGCATGCTAACATTGCGCTTAAAGCTGGCAGCAGTGCATGGGGTATGGTGGATTCTGATGCATGAATCAGCATGCTAACATTGCGCTTAAAGCTGGCAGCAGTGCATTGGGTATGGTGGATAGAGAAGTTGGGGCTAGTGAGGGAACACTAGAGGCTTAGAAACTGAAAGATCATATTTCCTGGGGCCACTTGGGTAATTGGACCCAAGGGAGAGCATCTACAGGGATCTCATCAGGTAGAGGCTTTGCATAAATACATGCCTTTGGTGTCCTGGGCAGCAGAAGTGTGTACAGAGAGTGACAGAGTAGGCTTCCATGGTGAGTACCAGGCTAAAGTTCTGGACAGAAACTTCAGACATCACAGGACTTGAGTATATGCCTTTGGGTTCAAGGCTCAAAAAAAAGTATTGTCACTGTTCCATCTTGAAAATCGTAAACTGAAACAGGAGCACCAGGTAATAACCATTATATTAACAATGCACCCTGTGAGGACCCTGGGAGCTGAGTCGTGTATTATTTAGTCCCTTTTAGTTGGACTTCCAACCCTGTCATATAGGTTTACATTTTTATAATTGATTATGTAGAAAATGTGTCTCCGAGGGGTTGACGGACATGGATAATGTCCAAGTGCAGCATGAGCTAGAAGGGGGATTTGAACTTAGGACTCCAATTCCCTTGCCTAAGCATTATGCTCACTTTTACCACACTATGGACACTTCAGAAGCGGAGGTCACGGGTGTAAAAAAAGACGTCAGATACCAGATCTCCTGTTCAAGGCGGCAGACACTTCCGTGAGATCAGCTTTTCAATTTTAGTTGTAAAAGATAGCTCCTTCGCTGTGTGATTTCACAAGACTACACTCACTAGGTAGCTCCAACAGTCATTCTTCAGTAAAGATTCCAAACTCACCAACACCTGTGTCGTGTCTAATAAAATTATCAATTCCTTAGAATCACATAGTATTAAATGTTTGCATTTGAGCAGAAATCTTTCATCTTCCCTACTGATGTTGTTTTCCAAACAGTTACGTTGTCAGATTGCCTTCTAAATATTTCTGTTCCTACTCATGCCCTGCTCCCAACCTCCCAGCCCTGGTCAGAGAAGTTTCTTTGTGTTGGACAGTGGTCAAGGCAGAGGCTCTTTGCTGCTCAAAGTGCTGAGAAGAAAGCACGTGTAAGGGCTCAGCTGTAGATGTGACACTGACAGACAGAAAAATAGGCAGACAGACAGACACAGCAAGACTCAGGCAACGCCAAGGGAAAGGGGATAGGAAGAATGTAAGAGCTGGCAGATGGGGAGGAGCAGGGTGAAATGCTGTTCTCTGGACATGGCATGGCTGTCACACACAGGAACACATAGCAGCTGTGCTTACCCGCACAAGATCAAACGAGTTCAGAAGCCCAGCATGGCGTGGGGTCAGTGTTCTGATGCCTCTCCCCTGACTGAAGAGCTGTAGGAAGTTGCTAGCTGCTGTGGGAGGGAAATGCACTTCTCTTTTTTTTATTGTTAAAAGAAAAATTTACATTTACTCCCCTTGTCCCAGGCACTCCCGCTCCCCCAATACTCCACCCACCGTCCCCTTGCTTCCTTAAGATGGGGCAGGATACCCTGCCCTGTGGGAAGCCCAAGGCCCTCCCCGCTCCATCCCAGTCCAAGAAGGTGTGCATCCATATAGAATAGGTTCCCAAAAAGCCAATACATGCAGAAGAGATAGATAGATCCCTGTGCCATTATCATTGGCTTCTCAGTCAGTCCCCACTGGCAGTCACATTCATAGAGTCCAGTTAGGTCATATGCTCATTCAGTTCTGGTCCAGCTGGATTCGATGAGCTCCCAATAGATCAAGCACACTATCTCTGTTGGTGGGCCAGTCGCTCACGGTCCTGACTTCCTTGCTCCTCTTCTCCCTCCTTCTGCTCTTCCACTGGACCCTGGTAGCTCAGTCTCTTGTTCTGATGTGAATGTGGGTCTCTGGCTCTATCTCCATCCATCATGCGAAATTTCTATGGTGACGATTAAGATATTCAACAATGTAACCATGGGACAAGGTCAGTTCAGGCACCCACTCCTCTGCTGCCCGAGTACCTAGCTGGGGACATCCCTGTGAATACCTGGGATTCCCCTCTAGAGACAAGTCTCTTGCCAATCTTAAAATGACTCCCTTAATGTAGATATCTTATTCTCTTCTCCAATATCCACCCTTCCTCCATCTCCACGCAGTATGTGTTTGCTCTGGTGAGTTACACTTTCTGTTTTTTATTCAAGAAATTTTCTCAAATCATGGTTAATTAAACAGTTCCTAATAATTCCTTCTGACTAAAACAGAAACCTCCTTTGCCTTTGTACAATGAAGTTTTGAACATATAGTCCACATAAGGGCTTGTTTTCTGGAGGTGTGATGGTCGATGTTGACAGTTTGATGGAATTTAGGATCGCCATGGAAACAGTATCAGAGCCTGTCTGTGAGACATTATCTAGATCAGGTTAATTGACGTGGGGTGGGGGCTGGACTGGATAAGAAGGAGGAAGCCATCTGAGCACAAGCATCCATCTTTCTCTGCTTCCTGAGGCGGGTGCACGATGACCAGCTATCCAGCTCCTCCACCAGACTTGGCTGCCATGGTGCCCTCTGGAGCTGTAAGGCAGAGTAAACCATCCCTTCAGTTGCTCTGTCAGGTGCTTTGTCCCAGCAGCTGTGAGACAAAAATCCAATGCAGTAGGCCGTGAAGAAGGACTTCAGGTTTTCCTAGGATAACCAGTCACCCAAGTACTATTTATTCATAATCTGCTCCATTCCCAGCGGCGTGCAAAGCAACTATCATCTATAATAAAAATGACAACTGTTTTGCCAGCCTCGACTTCCTCACTGCTCACCCATTTGATCCCCTTGGACAAACTTCTTCCTATATCAGAATAGCACTCTGATGTTTAAAATACAGCAAAGCCTTAAAATGGCAAGAGATCTCTCACTTTCTTCTTTCGCCTCTAAGACCTTGGCTTCATTGACTGTTTTCTCATATGAACTTGAGAACCAGTCTGTTAGATCCATGGAACAATTTGTTGATATTTTGAATTAAATTGCATTGAGTATAATCATGACTTGTGTAGGGGAGGAGTGATATCTTAATGATAAGCAACTTTTTCCATCGGAAGGATGGTATCCCATCCATTTTTTATATACAGATATCTTTTAATAAAGCTTCGTGGGTCTCCAGAGACTTTGCCTGCCAGTAGCATAATGTGTGGTAAAGAATGACGATGAAAAGCCAAACAGGAAACTCCTGGACATTCTCCATGCCTGTTTCTTCATCTGTAGATGAGGACAGCTGTGGTCTCTCTCTGAAAGTTCTTATAAACAGTCGATGAATTGGGACACATACGGGATATGAAAATATGCCTGGTGAGTAGCAGGAACCATGCAAAAATTACCTTCTAATATTTTCTATCCCCAACTTTCTTTCATTTGTTAATTCTACTCAAATAAAGTAGGGATTTTGGATTTACATTTTCATTTCTATATTTATTCATGCACTTGATTGTTGCATATTGGCTTTAAACTTAATTACATGGTAGTAAGATTCCATTTGTTTTAAATTTCTTTGGAATTGCTCCATTTGGTCAATTTTCATAAATATTCCATGATTTATTCAGAAGTATATCCTTACATTGTTGGATATAGGTTTCTATAATGTTTATTGTATCAAACTTATGAATTGTTTGGTTAAGTCTTATATGTTCCCATATTTACAATGTGTGGATTTTGCTAGAGCAGTGGGTGAAACTGAGATAGTAATGTAAAAATATCACTAAACAATTTAAAAGTCTTTATGTGTGTTGAAATTTTTATATATAATAAAAACGTGGTTTTCTAAAATAGAATGCAAAGTTGCTTTGCATTTTACTAGAAATAAATCAAGTCCTTCTGTTCACAATGATACTTAGAATTTTTTCACTCAAAAATAATGAATTTGTTGAGCAATAAAATAGCTCAATTTTTCTTTTAAAGTATCTTTGGCACATTAAGGACTAAGAGATGTGTTGAAATGTTCCACTGTAAGAAAGGATGGGTCCATTTCTTTCCATGGTCCATCAACTTCTGATCTATAGGATTCAAAGCAATTATAAAACTAGTAGATCTTCATGGAACGTTTTCAGGATGCTGAGGCTCTGTATCTTTTTGATGACTCAAAGTCCATCTTATCTGCTAGTATTACAGTTCTCTCAACTCTGATTTTAGTCTCCGGTGAATAGCTTTTCCCTCTCCTTTCATTTTCAACTCTTCAGGTCCTTTCATATGTATCGAGCCCACTGCCTGACGTTTTTATTTTGAGTGTGTGTGTGTGTGTGTGTGTGTGTGTGTGTGTGTGCGTACACATACATGCCATGTGTAGCCAAACCTTGGTATCAGATGTTTTCCTCAATCCTTTCCACTTGGTGTTTTGAAACATGGCCTCTCGGTGACACTGGAGCTCATTGATTCCGCCAGACAAACAAACCCAAAGCCATCTGCTTTCTACATCCCCGACCTGGGATTGCAAGTGCATGCTGGGATGCTCCCCTTCTATGTGGGCCCTAGGGATCACGGTCCCCATGCCTGGGTGAGGAGCCCTGAACCAGCTAAGCCACCTCTAGAACTCTGGTACTCTTAGGTTCATGACAAATTTGACACAATTACACTTGCTGTAATTTTGAACATAATTTGACTTTGTCTCTCTTACTTGTTTTTTTTTTTTCTATGCTGTCTCTGTTGGCCTCTGTGGAATGATGATTTTTTAAAAAAAAGTTTTCTAAAGAGATTTCAGTTGTTTTTAATTATGTGCACATGTATGTATGTGTCTCTGTGAGGGTGTGTGTGTTGTGTATTAGGGGAGAGAGGAGGTGCGGGTTGTATGTTCCCAGCACCCAGCCGCTGGCCCGCTCAGCGGCTGACCGTCTGCACCCGAAATAACCACATGACAAACTGGATTCATTTAAACTCTGCCTGGCTTATTATCACT
>JAQHUG010000096.1:484672-511755 GCA_028555095.1 Dicrostonyx torquatus | reverse complement strand
GGGGAAGGAGGACCTGGACACTGAGTTAACATCAGAGGCATGGGGTGGGCAACACTGCACAAACACAGGAATCTTCCTGTGGTGGATTCAAGGAGGACCTCCTGGTCAGGAGTTGCTTGATGGTCTCTTCCCTGAGACCACCCATTAGCCCGCTTCTAATACTGAGACAAGTTACAGATTTTGTCTTCTGACAACTGTAAGGCTCCTGTGCATGCATTTAATTTTGCATCTTTATTTGCATCTTCACCCTTTAATTAGAGGATCACATTGAAAAACAAAATAGGGGTTCACTCTTGTGCGGTTCGGAGCAGTCGGTGCAGTGAAGGCATCATGTCAGACAACGAGGACAATTTTGGTGGCGATGACTTTGACAATGTGGAGGAGGATGAAGGACTAGATGACTTGGAAAATGCCGAAGAGGAAGGACAGGAAAATGTTGAGATTGTCCCCTCTGGTGAGCAACCGCAGGCCAACCAGAAGCACATCACCACTCCATACATGACCAAGTATGAGCGAGATCATACTCTCCAGATCGCGATGTGTGCCCCTGTGATGGTGGAGCTGGAGGGGGAGACAGACCCACTGCTCATCGCCATGAAGGAACTCAAGGCCCGGAAGATCCCAATCATCATTCGCCGTTACCTGCCAGATGGGAGCTAGGAAGACTGGGGTGTGGACGAGCTCATCATCACGGACTGAGCAGCGTTGTTGGACTGTGCCTGGGTGCCATTTCTATGCCCATTTTATACATGGAAATAATAAACTTTGTCCTTCCAAAAAAAAAAAAAGAAAAGAAAAGAAAATAGTTGGTTATTTGGTAGAGGCGAGTTGACAGAGGCCTCACTTTGTAACCAAGGCCCACTTGGAATTCACTTATTTAGCCTGGGCTGCTTGTCCTGTCTTTACTTCCCAAGTGCTGGTAGTACAATTACGTGCCATGCCAGCATTAATTGGTTCGTTTTGTTCTACTGAGAAACACACCTGTGTAGTTTCATATTTGTTTCAGTAAAAACATTTAAAATGTGCCTTAGAGATAATTAGCATTTCTTCATCATATACGATGTATAGACCAAGCGTTCCCTGTCCTGCAAGTGTGTTCTTAGTTACCTAGCAAATGCAGGGAAGAGCAGCGCTGCAATCTCTACTCAACCGCTTCTGCCTGGGCACTCACTCCATGTTGGGACTGGCTGCTAACCACTACGCTGCACAGATAATACAGGAACACTGAGAGGGAAGTCGCTGGGCCCAGAAGCCAGGGGATTTGCAGACCTTTAAGTAACACAACCCATCCTCTGATTTCACTTGAAATCATCGGCCTAAGTAGCCTAATTGAGTGTCATAATTGATTTGGGACTCATTTCCTTCGTTGGAAATCGTTAAAGGCAGCCACGGCCTGCTTGAAGCAGCACTTCCTCTAATGGAATCCCCTGGATCTGTTCATGAGGAAGAAAGGGCCTGTCAGCAGGTGGCTGCTCTGTCCTGCTGCCCCATAGCCTGCCAGCCCTGCCCTCTCCTCGGGCCTCCCCACTGGGCGTCTTTCAGAGCACACAAAAAGGGCATATTGCCATTCCGAATGGAGGCAGCCACCCTGGGCAAATGGCCGGCCATTGGCGTGGTACTGGTCATCACCCCAATTAGTGAGACACACTCCATGCCGCTGAAGAATTTGTAGCAGGAAACTCCTTTGTGAGTGGCTCAACTTCTCACCTCTGTGAAATACCTAGATACTGTGGGCTTCTTTTTCCTAATTAAATCCTTACCTTGGAGACTTTTCCACCCAGCTGAGAAAACCCACCAAAGAATTTGCAATTCCCTCTGTTTATTTCAGCAGCTGTGAAGCTGGGAACAACCGCTCTGCTCAGAAAACCTTTGGAGCCATGGGGTGAATGTTCATCCCCTCACTAACACACAGAATAAATGTGAACAAGTAACCTGAAGTCCATGTAAGATGCTGGAGTTAGGGTCACAAATGGGGTGCAGTCTGACCCCTTATCCTTCAGCATATGTCTACAGTAGAATTGCCATCCATCCATTGAAATACATACCCCGAAAGTACAAAGTCCTGGTTTAGAAACATTTTCACATCCCTGAGATAGCCTTCCATCTCCCAATGGCAAGTCTGAAACAATCTAGGAATTCTTGTGTCATTAATGTCATGAGAATATTCTCCCTGCCCGCTGTGAACGTTAAACATCTCACTGCTCCTAAGTTCCCCAATGTGTCCAACTTAATTTTTCTTACTGTTTAAATCTCTGGAATAAATAACAGGGGTTTCCTACTGTAAAGGTTTGAAGACAGTGTTTCCTTAGGGGAAATACTATAACTGTGACTATATAAGTCACAATTTATGTTTATAGACAGTCACAGCTACAGCTTAGTTTATGAGTTGGTCCAATATTATTTATGTTCTAAATATATACTTTGTGTAACATGTATATGGGACATACTCTCTGCAGTTGGACTGTCTCTTTCCCAACTGCAAGAGATGCCAGAGCACACGAAGAAAGTTTCGGCTCTGGCTCCTTCCTCCATCCTCTCCTACAGACAGGGCTCGTGGCTTCATCTTGAGTCACTGTCTAAATACAAATGATTCTGTTCCAAGGACCATTTTCCAAACACGGATCCGAGGTTCAATGGAATAATCCCGCTTTTACGTCCCCGGGTCCTAAACTACATCTGACAACTAAAGAAATAAACATAATTTGTCATGAAAACTTCTCAAATACAAAATGAATAATGGTTAAAGAAGATGCATGGAAAAATAAACTGCCCTGCTAGGATTTGCATGGGCAGAGCAGTGGGCAGAGAGGCAGAAGATAGCAAAGGCAGAGATGGCCAAGCAAGGGGCCCAACTAGGCGCTGAGGAATACAGGCCACAGTAAACGGGAATCGGTGGGTTTGGTCAGCTGAACTGAGTCTAGGCGGAATAGGCACCGTTGACAGCCACAGCAAGATGGAGCCAATGTGGAGCTTAGAATGGAGGTGGAAAGGGTCTTGGCACCCCTCCTTCCTAGAAGGAGGGACTGGCATGAAGAGGGAGAGAAGTGGACAGAACCAGAGCTTCCCTGCATCACAGTTTTCCTCACTGAATCTCTTCTGGGAACCTGGTCTGAATTTCTGTTGTCACGACTAACAGTTACCTGCTCTGGGGCCAGCTCAGCCTTTACTTTTCACTGTTATAGCAACAGTTGTATCGCTAATCCTTTGTTTAGACTTTCTGACCTCTAAATCATTCTAGTTTAGAAAGTAACTTTATGATGTGCTTGACACAAAGTTGAGTAAGCGACTCAGAGCCACACACAGCCGGTCGTATGGTGAGAAGCACGTACGGAGGAAAACACGACACCCGGCTTCAGATGTGACAGCGTGGGATGACTGCAAAGGGTCAAGGAGGTGATGGATTTGCTGGCAGCATTTCTGATGGAGTGGTTTAACTGACACGGACATGGGTCAGACCACTGCAGGCTGTGGTGCTGGAGAGGTGACCCAGAGTGCTTGCTGCTCTTTCAGAGAACCTGAGTTCTGTTCCCAGGAACCACATCTTGTGGCCTATAAACTCCAGTTCCAGGGCATCTGATGACCTCTCTGATCTCTGAGCACGTGTACACATGCGCACACACACGCGCACACACACACAAATTTAAAAATAAAATAAAACTTTTTCAGGTTGTATAATTAGAATATTTGTACTCGATTATATCTTATATAATCTAGTAAAGAATTAAAGTGACTGATGGTACCAACAACTGATGAACGTGAGTTAAAAAAAAAAAGCTAAATGCAGTTCTTGTCTATCTACAAGTCAGTGAAAATGGGATTCTGTGGGTACTAGATTCCTCTTTATTCACCCCGTGAACAGGACTGTGCTGACCACCTCTTCCATCACTACCTGGACCAGATTCTGGGATGAAACTTTTCAAACTTACTACCATCAGGCACCCTTAGTTAACCTCTGACTAAGGGAGACGCTTGATTAAACAGGAAGGGCTAACTTGTGCAAAACTGAGTTCCTGCTGACTAGCCAGGAAAGGCCTGGGCCGCCTGCGAAGGCCCGTGGAGACAGACTGGGTTAGCAAGCATCCCATACTAACCAACAGTCTGGACAGCAGCCTGTTTGCCTTACCATGGCAGACCATGGGGTCTCCTACATGCCCATGGTCTGGTGAACACAAGGCCTGAGGTGGCGCAGAAGGTTGTCACCAAGGTTGAGTCATTGGGAATGTATTGCTCTTCTGCTCCACTCCTGATCACACAAGAGGAAAGACAATGCTTTCTAGTTCCGAGTTTAAACCTTAGACCCCAACACTCAGGTCTCCCTCCTCAGTCTGAAAACTCGGCCCGGCTGAGCTCTTCATATTGCTGTTGGGTTGAGAGAACAGGGACCTGTGTCTCCTGTTTCCTTGAACTGTCCCTAGTGAATTCTAGCCTCGGGACTCCTTGACATCATTGCCATAAGTCTCAAACTCTGAGCATAGGAGTTTGTTATGAATTCAGGGCGTCTTCCTCATCTGCACTCTCAAGATTACTCTGCAAAAGATCTACCTTCCGGTTTGTTCTCCAGTCAGCTTCTAGCTGGATGGGAATGTTTATAACTTTCTTCAAATCTTCCACCGATCCAATTCTCTCATTTTGGGAAAAAAAAAACCCAGCTTCCAATGACATAGAGAAACAAACACCATTAAATATAATTGTTCTCCTAGAGACAAATGTATCCCTGTCATTTCTCCATACTCCTTCATTCCTTCTCGTTTCAGAAGAAAGGAGGGGGTGGTTGTCATACAGAGCTTAAGAGCAGGGTGGCTCTGGTTTCTGCCTTGCTCCAAAGCTAGTGAGAATCGGCAACATCATCTGACGACGCCATGTCCTCATCTGGACAGAGTGATACAGTATTGATTTCACAGACTCCAGGAGAAACACCGGAGGAAAATGGGAACTTGGCTGCAGAACCTGGTGAGGAAGCATGTACTTTGTATTGCAGGGTTGTTCCCATGCTTCCGTCCCAGGAGAAACGCTGCCTGTCCATGTCTCTTCCGCTGCAGTCCTCATGACAGGAGACACTCCTCTCTCACCTCTCCTTCAATTCTAGGATCAAATGCTACATTTAACAGATTTCCCCTGTTAAAATTCTCACCTCTGTGGATCTTGATACTTGCAAGTATAATTTGCTAAATATATAAAGTTTAGACAAGTCAGATTTTCTTTCTTTTTTTTTTTCTCCAAAGAAACTATTTCCTGTGTTTGAAAAGATAGCTGTGTGACATTTCCCTCTATCTCAGTCCATTCTTGGAGGGGATGGATTCAGGGTTCTGACCTGGTAAGGCCTGGGTCGGAACCGTGACCTTGCTGTTTGCCACTATGTGAGTTTGGTTGTGTTAACTACTTCGCCATTGCTGAGACCAAAATGACAGAAAGAACTTAAGAAAGGAAATATTATTTTTGCTCACAGTATCAAAGGGCTCCATCCATGATTTTCTGGCCCCATGTGCTTAAATGCCATGACAATGGGAGCCTATGATGAAGGATGTGTTTTCACATCGTGGCAGATTAGGTAGCAGAGAGTGAGGCTGAACCAGAGGCTGAACGGTACTCATAAAAGACCCAGCTCTACTAATCTGCTTCTGCCAGCCATGGTCTGCCACCTAGATAGGTTCTACAGCCTCCTACAACAGTGTCTTCAATGTATTCAAAACATGAGCTACTTGAAGCTATTTCAGATTCAAGCCATAATGTGATGATCTAAGCTCATGATGCCCATTTTGTCACATGTGAAATGGAGACAATCCAGAATCTGTTACCATGGAATTGTAGCATCAGTTCAAACACTAGAAGGGTGCGTAGCTGCGCACTTGGCACACTGGCCATTTTATCCACATTTTTACAGGAATTAAGGAGTCTCCCAAACCAATGTGAGTTAACTGCTGAAGAACCCAGGTCGGTTGTGTGGCTATGCTCACGTATCAACACTAACGGTGCTGTCAAAACTCCAGAAACAGCAGAAACAAAGAGAAGAGGGGAAGCGTTTTCCTCTGTTCACAGACCTGCTTCAGTGCACGCTTGAGTGATTGTTTGAGCATCTTTAAGCTTAATTCACACAATTAGCTTTTCCTTTCCCATCTCAAACAATTTTGAGCTAAGGAGGAAAACTAAACTTTCTTCTTTCAGAAACATAAAGAAAAAAGTTACTCTGAGGTAGCTTAGGTTATGTGTGCAACTTTATTGATACTGTTATGATTTTAAAGCGTTCAAATTAATTGATCACCATGATAATTCAAATAACCTCATAAATAGCAGTTTATATAGCGTAGTCTTTGATACCACTTCAGAAATTTCCCCTGTTATTTTTCTGTGATGTCCCTCAATTGTTTTCAGCAGAGAGACAAGATACTTAATGTCGTGAAAATCATAGACATAGTCTCCACAGTATCCACAACACAGAAGACATGGGATTCTTATCTTTAATATAAAATTTGGTCATAAAAGTTAACCAAAAATGTGCCTATATACAAGTGGAAAACAGACATGAACAGGCAATTCTCAGTATAAGTAAAACTAGGCTATAAAAATAGCATAACAAAACATTGAGTGTTATTTTAATATGAAAAGTATATTTGAACAAGTTCCCATGGAATTTTTTCATGGCTAAGATTACATTGAGCCTACAGCCTAAGAGACATCCTGCCTTTACAGATAACTTGACTGTCTCCATTTTATGTGCTACTGAAATCCAACAAAAGAAAAAATAAAGTAAAAGGAGATAAGAGGTGTGGAATAAACTGACCAGTGGCACATGCTAAATATTCACATATGGGGACAATTTGCCATGAAGTCCATGTATAAATTAATTTCTAGACTGGAATTTGGCAAGCTTTGGCCCAAGGGTGAAAACCCTCTTCTCATCCTGCCCTTCTTCAACCCTGACAGCTGAAGTTTCTGTTGATCACAAATGTCATTCCCTGAGCAGCAGACTCAGCACCGGGAGCCTGTCTCTCTGCCTATGGATTCCAATTTCCTGTCCACCCATCATGCATCACATTTAATGGCTCACTGTATTCCAAAGTGGCCTCCTCACTTACTGTCTCACTTATTTTAAGAAACAGTAGTTACCTTTGAAAAAGTATCTCCTTCCATTTAATGAGCTACAGGAAACCATAGTGTAAACAATGTTTTTCATAGGAATCTTAGTGGAAGGATCTAGCATTTTTTTCTAGTATAGAACTTTAAATTTTCTTGGTCCCTAATAAATTACCATACTGGCCACAGGAGGTGACACTTCTTACAAGGTTTAGGGAACGGCAATGCGATAGTAACAGAAGCAGTCCTTGACTTACATGCTATTTAAACTGTGACTTTGGAAGACACAGAGACCACCTTGTCTTAGGTTACTGACTTTCTGTAATTCAGACCACTTCATTTTCTTGATGAATAAACGCTTCCCTCTGAGCCCCAGTAACCCAAAGACACAGAAGTCCAAACCTGCACTCTTAGATAGGAGCAGGCCATAGCTTCCCCCACCTAAAAGCACTGTGCACAAGCACATACCCAGATTGCTAGGGGGAATTAACACAAAAAAGTTACTATCAACAAGTAGGAAAAAAGTATAAATTGAGAACTTTATTTTATAGATGAATGTTGACACGGGACCACTGTTTTCCTTGGTGGAAATCTTGGATTTTCTCTGTAGCTGTCAGGGCGTGTCTCTGCATGTCAATCCTTTCCTTTGATTTTTACGTTTAGAAGTTGGTGGTTCTCACGAGAATTCAGAGACAGAGCAGGCCTACAGTGCTAGTACTGTGATTTGTAAGACTTCCCCCATACTTTGATGTTAAAGCAGCCAGAGCAAGCCCTGAACTCAGTATCCTCAAATCACTCTCCCTCGCCATTGACTTAGTACACCGGAGTCACATAAAGTTTTACTGACAAGGCTCCGTGGGGAGCATGGCTCTTTGCTTGCTCAGTAGTGGGATCTCACATTCACACTGTAACATGAAAATCCAAAGACTCATCACATCTCCCTAGGGCAGTGGTTCTTGACCTTGAGATCCTTTAATACGGTTTCTCATAGTGGTGACCCCAACTATAAAATTATTTCCATTGGTACTTCATAACTGTAATTTAGTTACTGTTGTAAATAGCAGTGTAAATACTTTTGGAGATACAGGTTTGTCAAAGGGGTCGAGACCTACAGGTTGAGAACCACTGTTCTACAGGAAGATTTTGTCTGTGTGTGTTTGTGTGTGTGTGTGTGTGTGTGTGTGTGTGTGTGTGTGGTCTCAAGAAGCAGAATTTCCCATAGTTTGCTCTGTGAATGCTTAGTTTTGCAAGATGCCCATAGGAAAAGAAATTTTTGTGGCTAAGATCATTAAGGAAACAGCCTGTCCTTTTGAGCTATTTATAGATTAATAGGGCATGTTAGCATGAACATGTCCTGAGACTTCCTGTGTTTTTAAAAAAGAATAAGAAAAAAAATCTTCATTTTTTAAAAACTTTGTTTAGTTTAGTGATTCCAAATTTGTTTGACCACAATACCTCTTTTGGGAAACATTATCAGTATTTCGTGAAACTGGAAGGCTACAGAAAAATCACTGGGTGTCTTTATGGATCCTATTAGGATAATGGAAAAAATGGGTAATTTGGGCTCACATACTTATTTAGCTTAGATCCTAGATTTACATTGTTAGCTTGATAGGCTCTCAAATTAGTTATGAAGTGAACATCTAGGCCTTTCTGTAAGGGATTATTTAGATGGGTTAGTTGAAATACAAAGACATAGCCTAACAGCCCAACTGAATAAAAATGAGATAGGGAGCTGGCCTTCACTGCTCCCTGGTTATGGATAAAATGTGACCAGGTACCTTAGGCACCAGATAGGACGACATCACCACCATGTATCTTAGAACTGTGAGCCAAGGCAAACCCTTTCTTTCTTAAGTTTTGTGAAAACATTTTATCAATGAGCAGAAAATTGGTACCAAAAAGTGGGGTCACTTCTGTGATAAGCCCGATCATTGTGGTTCCTGATACGATAGATAGAGATAGATAGATAGATAGATAGATAGATAGATAGATAGATAGATGATGGATGGGTGGATAAATGGATGGATGGATGGATGGATGGATGGTATCAGCTCAGGACCCTCCAAGTCCAAGTTCTCAGGACAAAAAAGATTTATTTGCCCTAGAGAGCCAGAAGGAATAAGAGACAAACTCAGTAGATGATGAGGGAGAAGGGGAAGGAAAGAAGGGAAAGGGGGCAAGGATATTTATCCAGGAGGGACAAAGAATGGCCTCAGGATAGAGGGGAGATGGACATAGCACATAGGAAAATGGCAGTTTATAAAGGTACGAGGGGAAATCCCGTGTTAGGATGAGACGTTCAGTTTTATTTGAGCATGTTAGCTATGTGAGCCAAAGGGGGCTTTTGGTCACTGGATTTTAATACTTTGATAGCTGGACCTTGGTAGTCAGCTTCAGGAGGAGGAACTGAGCATTTGAGGAAACAGACCTGGGCAGGAATGCAATCTAATGGTTTTTAGCAAGGAGAGGGAATGGGAGAGAAGGGTAAGACCTGCCAGAGTCGTGTTTGCAGGGCCTAGGCTGGTTGGAGTTCGTGTGTGTGTGTGTGTGTGTGTGTGTGTGTGTGTGTGTGTGTGTGTATTTTATGTATGTGGGTATTTTTCCTGCATACGTGTCTGTCCACCATGCCTGTGCAGTGTTGTCTGAGGAGGTCAGAAGAGGGCGTTGGATCTTCTGGAACTGGAGTTACAGATGATTGCAAGCCACATCATATAGGTTCTGGGAACTGAATCTGGCTTCTCTGCAACATGCTCTTAACCACTGAACAATCTCTCCAGCTTTTTTCTTAGGACGTTGAAATTGATTTATGGGAGGAATGTAGAAGACTGTGAACTTGGATGGAAAGTCCCTTGAATCCTGTGAGCACAGCTTAAGGGACCAATCTGGTGGGAGTGTAGAAGATAAGAATACTGAATACAATGTCAATAGCGGAAGTTAGTGTAGTGCGCATTCTGATTGATCTCAGTAATAGGAACCTGGAGGGGGAAGCTGAATGATCAGAGAAGCAGAGCAACCAGCCACTAGAGTTCTTATCTCTACTGAGTCCTCAAAGTCATGGCTGAGCGCCTGTCTCCTCCTGCCTTATATTCCTCTCCCCACCCAGCCATGCCACTTCCTGCCTCCACCTGTCTAGTGCTGGGATCAAAGGCGTGTGCCACCATGGCCTGGCCTCTATGGGCTAACCAGGCTAGCTCCACCCTCTGATCTTCAGGCAAGTTTTATTTGTTAGCGCACAAACCAAATGTCATTACCACCTGGACTCAAGAAGTCAAGTACTCGATTAAGAACTAGGCTAGTGGCCATTATTGGTATTTACTAGTAAATCTGGCTATGTCCTACCCATGTCCACTTGAGTGAGACTGAATTAAAAATAATCAATCTGTTTCTTTGGCAGAGGAAATTTCAAGGCCTCACAGCATTTAGGCTGTGGGAAATCTTCCACTCAGTGCTCTCACTCAGATCTATAGTAAAAGAAAAACAAAACATGAAAAATATAAAGTGTAGCAAGGAAATCTTGAGGAGAGTTACCCCTGTGTGGATGAGAATTCGGGATATGTTCAGACCCATGTCAAAGACCCCATTAGCATGGCAAGGCCTTCCTTGGGTGAGGCTGGGGTGAGGGGTGGCAACGACCCCACAATGCTGGAAATGCCAGGACCATGGGACTTCTGCCGAGGAAAGCTGCAGTCATGGAGTAGAATCAGCCCAAGAGGGAGAGGCTTTGTGTGCTGCAGGCAACCAGTCTGGAGGGGTGGGGTTTACAGAAGTCCCCTAGAATCCAGATGATGCTGTCAGGTGACCCCAGGTCTCAGATGGAGGTGCAGGATTTGGTGCTTTCCCTGCTGGTCTGCTTCCCTCTTTTGTCTGTGTTTTTTCCTGGCTATGCCCCATTCCTCTTTTAGAATGTGAATATTTGTAGGGTGTGTGTGTGTGTGTGTGTGTGTGTGTGTGTGTGTGTGTGTGTGTGTGCGCGCGCGCGCACCCATAATCCCAGAATTAGGGAGGCAGACACAGGCAGATCTCTGTGAGTTTGAGGCCAACCTGGTCTACAGAGCTAGTTCCAGGACAGGCTCCAAAGCTACAGAGAAACCCTGTCTCAAAAAACCAAAAAACAAACAAACAAAAAAGAATGTATTTATATTGTTCCATGTGACCTTTTACTTTCATTTATAGTTCACACTTGAAAGGTCTTAAAGGAGACTCGGATTTGCTAACAGCGTTTGAAGTATTAAAGACTTCGAGGGCAGAAGCAGAAGGTTTCTCTTAGAAACAATATGTTTGGTGCCGGGCTGACGAGGGGTGGGATTGTGATGCTTAATATTCTTAACTGGCATGATCTGGAAGATACACTTGTAGGCATGCCCGCGAGGGAATGTCTAGATTTAGTGCGCCATCGCTATTGAGTGCATGAAGGGGAGGCAGGGACCGAGCACCCAGCTTCAATCAGCACTGCAACACCTAACTGCAGAGACAGTGTGACTGTCTCAATGCCCCAGGTGCACAGATGGAGACTGCAGGGGTGTGACCACTGGTGCCCTGTGAGATGGGCATCAGCCGCTTACAGGAAAGCACAGAGCATGTCTGTGCCACCATATTGGCTGTCCTTATCGTTCCTGCACACTGGTGAACTGAGGACACTCCTCTGGTGAAGCACTGGTGAACTTAGGACACTCTGGTGAAGCCCTGGTGAACTGAGGACACTCTGGTGAAGCCCTGGTGAACGGGACTTGTGAGCTAGCTTCTCATTAAGCTATGCAGCCCACACTTTTAACTCCTTGCGACTCCACTTTTGCTTTCTCTACTGAAGTTTTTATTTATTTTCATGAATAAGAACTTTAACCTAAATCTCAAAGAGCCTTACAAATGAACTGTGGCGAATAAGGAGCTACAATGTCCTTTTAAGGATGGCCCATATTGGGTGATTCACCCAGGCAGGCGTAGAAACACTCCATCAACCACACTGGCCAATGGGAGAGAGCCCTGGCAGCCAATACGTTTCATTGCCTCAGTTCTCATAGGGGAGCCCAAGGCTTTGCTAGGCCTGCCCTGACCCATTGAAAATAAAATGACCTGCCAACAATTTGCAGTTTGATTTCTATTTATACTCTTTGCAAGTGTAGGTCCCTAATTCCATCTCAGCATCTTCTTCCAGAGAAGTCACACACACCCACCCCACCCAGAATGGCTTCTCTCTACTTCCTGGATGTCCATCCAGTGTTCGTGTGTCAGTCCTAACATGGGGTGAGCCCTCTCTCAAGTAGACAGGTAAGCCAGTTCCTAGCGCCGCTCCAGGCACACAGAGGATGGAAGCGGCGTCTGGAGTGAACGGGACAGATTCCTTACGCAGATGGACGTCGTGGCTCCTCACAAGCATCGCCCATTAGAAGAGCCATGTTAGGACTCTGGAAATCAGCGATCTCCCCATGAGCACTCCATCCGTGGACACTTCTCCCTCTCTCCCTCCTCTCCCTTTCTCTATCAGAGCTAACACCAATGCCCAGAATTCCACTACCTTTCCTTCCACTTCTTATGTGATAGTTGAAATGATATTTTTCTTTATGAATTGTTATTCACAGCAACCTTCTTGACTAATGCGTTCAAAAATTGTGAATGCCATTTTCCCCTTAAATGAGCCCCTTTAGACAAATAACTGCTAAGCATTTTTCCTGTGAATATGTAAATAGGTTAAAAATGAAGATGCAGCCAGTGTTGTGTGAATATTATCCCAACATTACACTTAAGATCCTTTCAGCCCCATTTGCTAACATTTTGTACTCCTAGCCAAAGTGCCAAAAATTGCTCTCTCCTCATGCAATTTTCAAAAATTTTGCTGGCACAAAATGAAGTAAAATCTCTATGTGCAGGAGAGAGCAAACTTCATTTAGCGTGTTTTACAAAGTGCTAAATAGGTTTTCTATTTTGGGAGCGGAGTGCAGAGCATGTGCTTCCTGCTCTCCTGATGAAAGATTTGCAGCTCCGCCCCGAGGGTTACTCCTCCGGGCTGTCTGTGCTGTACTAAGGTAGGCTTGTCATTGCCTTTGAAAGAAAGGAAATAAAATCGCAGTGTGTTTATGGGGAATGGTGTCAGTGCTGCAGGTTGTTTCTCGTTTTTAATTTTTCATTATTTAAGATAAGGTTGTGGGGCAGACTCTGGGAATGGCTTTTGTCTTCAATAGTTTTCAAAGTAAAAGCTCTTATTTCCCTTCTTTTTTGTTATAAAATGCAACAACCAAACTGAGTTATGATCTTGCTAACCTGTTATGAGGAATTTAGGACACTAGCACCGTTTTTAAGTACCCATCACATCTCTGTCTGAAAGAAGCCATACATGGCTAGACCCCCTCTTGATTGTTTTTTAGAATGCCCGGCGCCACAAGGACAACATTGATAACTGATATTTATATCAGATTTGCTGTTTATATTGCTTTCAGACCCTGAATCCTTTTTTTTTTTCCCAAGACAAGGTTTCTCTGTATTACAGTCCCTGGAACTTACTTTGTAGCCCAGGCCGGCCTGGAACTCAGAGTTTTTCTGCCTCTGCTTCCTGAACGCTTGAATAACATTCCGTTATAATCCTCTCAATATTTGCACACTTTTATCTTTTAATCAACTATATTTTCATGTTATAAATATACTCATTTGCAATAAGAAAACAGCAATAAAAATAAATACATATATAAAAATTGGTCATTTGTTTAAAAACCGAATTTGACTGACCAAAGGGGCTCGCGGTGTAATTGTTACTCTAGCCCTTGCTGCGGTTCTCTGAGAAGGCACGTCCACAGCAGCTGCTTGAGGACTTCATTATCCACAACAGGCACCCAGAAGCAGCTTGCAGCTGTCTGGGAGCCAGTCCTCTGTCACCCAGAGAGCCTCCCGGTGCCAGGAGCGTCATCTGCGCAGGTGCTGTACTGCATCACAGCTGTGGGATCCTGAAAGCACCCTGGGACTTACATTCTGCAGGGGGGTGGGGGAGAAGAGGGTGAACTTGGGTCCCTGGGTTGTAACATTGCAACTTATCTCATTCTAGGAAGGATGGAGCTGAGCCCTGGGTATTCTAGATAGCCCCTGTTTGTTTCAGAGTATTTAATAGCTGTCCTGAGAGAAGCGGACCTGTCTTCCTGCTTCTAACTGTCATGAGGAAGCTTCTAATATTTCTCTTGAGTGCATATGAAAACAGAAAAAAAAAATTACAGCCACCAAGAATAGGAATAAAACTGTTCAGAAAACTCATTGCCAAAATCTGGGAGCAGTCCTTGGACTCAAACAGCTGACAGACTTGCAAAGATACCCCATTTTCCTTTGACTGGTGACATCCTAAATTTTGCTTCCTGAGACAAACCAGAGCCCAGAGTCCTGACCATCCCTTACCCGGAAGCTGTAAGTACATCTTCACCACACTTACTGCTCTGGGAGGCTGCCTATGCGCAGTGCAGTCTGCCTCCGCATTTCCTTGCTGTTGGAGAAGCAGGCCCCAGGAAGATGGCCCAGGAAAGCAGTGTGGGCTGTGAAATGTGAAAGTTACCACAAAGAGATGGAGGGTAGGGTGTAAACTTAAAAACCTGGCTTGGGCACAGGAGGCCATCAAGGGATGTCCAGCTGAAAATTTGGACACTCAGAGTTACGAAAGAGGACAGGAGCAAATGCAGCCTTTTATTGTTAAATATAGTTCTTTATTATTCGGACTTCTTTGAGATGGGGGGCAAGTATCATTAATGTGATCATGAAGACACTGGAAGCGATTTGGAAGAAACGGTGACTGCTTGGCATTGGAAAGGACCACTGGTAGACTTGCTGAAAAGTTTCAGCAAAAATTTGCTTTATTCCGGGAAACAAGCAAAAGTGCTAACAAGGAAAAACCCAAACTAGACAACATGTACAAATCAGAGGAATAGAAGAAGTGATAAGAATCAAAATGAGGATTAAAATCTACGTTTTTACAAGGAAAGGGAGGTCGCCACCCACGGTTGAGAACCACTCTTCTAGAGACTGGGTTAAATGGTGTCCCGTGCTTCCGATGCTTTTTTCTAAACACAAATCACAATGCTGTGCTTTATATAGCCTTCAACATACTAGCCTGTGGAGCAGATCTGCCGACCTACAGGCTCATAACTCTGTTATCAAAAGAAGTGGAACCGTAAAAACGAGCCTGTTGTGCAAATTGCTCTCAAGTGCTGGGCTTGAGCCCTCTTGTTTCCTATTTCAGTTCTTCCGGCATTAATCCGGAGAGACAGCTTGGACAACCTCTGCCACGAACCCAAGTCCAGTAAACCACGTTGCCATGGTAAGAATATTCTAGACCTGTGTTGATCTATAAGTAACTACTGTTCACATATAGATACTGAAGTGTGACTAGTAAAATATAGACAGTCATGCTTTTAAATGCTATGCTGGATAGTGTTTGTCTGCTTGACACAAGCCAGACTTGTTGGACGGGAAGAAACCTTAATTGAGAAAATGCCTCCATAAAATCAGATTGTAGGCAATATTCTTAATTAGTGATTGATTGGGGAGGGTCCAGCCAGTTGTGGGTGGTACCAACCCTGGGCAGGTGGTCCTGAGTTCTATAAAAAGCAGGCTGAAGAAGCCATGAAGAAGGAGCCAGTAGGCAGCATCCTCCATGGCCTCTGCATCAGCCTCTCTCCTCACTGCGTTTGACGATGAATGGTTACATGGAACTGTGGCCGAAATAAACCCTTTCCTCCCCAGGTTGCTTTGCTCATGGTTTGTCCTCACATCTATGGAATCCTAACTGAAACAAATGCCAACCATATTGACAATAGAAATTCAGAGTTTGAGGCATTGTCAAGGGCCATTGTTTCCAGGTGTGTTCCCATTATCTCACACGATGGACATGGGTAATGAATAACCAGAAGCCTAAAAATACATTGAGCATGAACTTTATTTGAATAATAATCTTCGAAGCTTTACTAAAAAATTTAATAAAGGTAAAAAGAAGATTCAGCTCAAGAATAAGAACATTTAGCTAGGCATGGTGTCTCATGGCTTTAATCCCAGCACTTGGGAGGCAGAGGCAAGAAAATGTCTGTGAGTTCTAGGCCACCTTTGTCTACATAGCAAGTTCCAGGCCAAACAATGCTACATAGAGAGACTCTGTCTCAAAGCAAAACAAAACAAAACAAAAATAAGAAGGCTTGGTCAGAAGGCCTAGAAACCTTGGATAGAAGCAGATATGCTCAGGGGAAAAAAAAAAGCAAATGAAATACTCCCTATATTTAACTATACCAGTTGAAGAGCCTGCAAAATCACCAGCAGAGAGTCTCCATCAACAGCTAATGGAAACAGATGTAGAGACCCATAGGCAAACATTAGGCAGATGGTGAATCCTTCAGTAGAAGGGGAAAAAGATTGTAGAAGTCAGATGAGTCATGAACACCAGACCTTCAGGGATATCGACCGAACATGACACATCAAGTTGCATTAAGACCAGGAACCACCTCTCCTATTCCCCAAAGCAGGCAAGTGTCTGAAGTAGCCCCACCCTTCCGTTAGGCATCCAAAAGAAAAACACCAAACTGTGACACGTGCAGAGGGCCTAAGTCAGTCCCATCAAGCTCTCTGGTTGTTGGTTCAGTCTTGGTGAGCCCCTGTGAGTTCAATCTCATGAGGTAAAAAAACCCTAATACATCTTCAGCTCACTGAAACAGGGGGTATAGGAGGATAAGCCCACATTGCAAATGGAAAAGAAAATATAATAGTAAATTTAAACAGATTAATTTGTAAAGAGAAAGAGAAAAATAATTCCCCAAAATCTGAAAAATGAACAACCATTTGGGGGATATATGAGTAAACCAATATAAGGAAAATTAGAAAACATGATTAATGTTTTAAGAGGATACATTGGAATCCTTTGGAATTCATTGGCTTTGGAAGTTTTTAAAACTATTTTTTTACTTTTTGAGATTATACAGCCATCACATCCCTCTTCCCTTTCCTCCCTCCAAGAGGACTCTGACTGGTTATCCAGTGCCAAGAGGTCAGCCCTGGGAGAATGCACACAAGCACACCAGCAACACATCCAGCCTTGGAAGCTGTGAATGAGGTTTTCCAAACATCTAAGGAGATTACTTTCAGAATTTGCTTTAAAAAGACTGTTTCCCCCACCCCAGAACAGTGTTTTATTTACAGCATAATTAAAAGTCAGACAGATTGGCCTCCCTATCCCCACATCCCCCACCAGAATGGCACCTTAGTTACAGTTGAGAACTCGACACTGAAGCAGCATCAGCACCTAACATCAGCAGATCACATCAGGACCGGGATCTCTCAGTGCTGCACATGGTCTATCTAACAGCATCCGATGCTGGTTATTACTGTATGTCATCCAGTACTCTCCTACCTCCATCCCTGCTGCCCTGATCCCGGCCAATCAGTCACTGATTTCTTTTTGAGTTTCATTGTTTTCCTTTTTCCAGAATGTCTGATTAGGATCAGATATTAGGTAGCATTCCAAATGATCCTATTTCACTTAATAACATACATTTACATTTTTCAAGGCACATTTTTGAGGCAGAGAATAATATTCCATTTTCTGGGTTACAACACTTTAATTACTCATTCAGTAACTCAGGGACATCTTGGTTGCTTCTAAATACTTGGAGCTGAACAGAGTTAAAATGAAAATGTATTGAAACCCAGAAACTCTTTATTGCTAAGTCCTATCAAAAAAGTGTTTCATTTTCTATAAAAAAAAAGACTTCAAAAGTAGGTGTATTATTAGGCACTTTGCATTCGGTTAATCAATAACAGTTTGTTGATCTATGTCCTTATCAGCATTTAGTGTTGTTCAGAATTCTAGAGTTTGGTCATTCTATCAATTAGGTGCTGGGATCTCATTTCTTCTTTATTTTAGCTTGCATATTTCCCTGATGGTGGCATGATGTGGGGCATCTAGCCACATGCTTCTTTGACATATTTGGTGAGGAATTTGTAAAGATCTTTGACTCTCTTTTTAATCAGTTTGCTTGCTTTTAAGAATGATTTGTGTAATTTGGACAATAGCCTTCAGATCTGTATGTATTTATGCTCCGGGTGGTAGGCTGAGAGTTGCTTATGTGATACGAGACTTGCTAGCAGTTACAGCATAAAGCAGGCACGGTGCTATCCTTAGTGAATCCCAAAGTGGAAGCCAGAAGGCCCTGGAACTTCAGGCCATTCATCAGAACTACAGAGTACAACTCTAAAATGAAAGAACTTGACACAGGGTCATAGCAATTGGATCATCAAGAGCAATATCACCAGAGTGGTTAAGGCAGAAATTGCCCTTCATTGAGTAAGCTCGTGGAAAAAATTTTTAGGATATGGTGACCAATTTGTGGTTACACTGAGTTCTTCCGTGCAGTTAGAAGAGGGGGAAACCCAAGACGTACCCCTTCCTTTTCTCTTGAGAATCCCTGCACATCAGTTAGAGAGTATGTTGTGTACAGACTTGGGGATCACCACACCCTGTGTGTCTCCATCACCACATGAACCCATGGCCAGCTGTTTGCAGAACAGCCCTAGATTCCTTCTCGATCAGGTGTGGTGTCACTTGTCTGAGTCCAATTAGAGAAAAGTTAGCTCTCATTAGTTTAAAGAAATGTGGTTAGTGAACCAAGGTCACAAGACGGAGACATCAGCCCTGAGGGAGGGTGGAAACGGCAGTGGGTGTGGAAACATTACACTAGAGCCCAAGCCACAGTCGACCTACTACTTCACGTGACAATATGGAGGCTATGATTCCACATGACTCAGCAGAAAGAAGGGGAGGCACCTCATTATATTTGAGGCAAGGATTCCCTGCGGGTGGGGGTGGGGTGGCTAAGATGTGTGAAAGCAAAGATGATTCAAAATTCTTCCTCTGTCCGACTCCAAAAGAGTGGGTTAAAGACTTCTTCAGCCGCTGACCTTGCCTTTCCCCAAGGTTCGGTCCCTCCAGGCGAGGGTACAGCTACCTCACCTCTATGGGGGATCCCCGAAGTTTCCAGGCAGACTTAGATGCACATCTGCAAAGGTCAGTGACCTCACAGGCACCCCTTTTCTGCCTGTCTCTCTGTGCTCCTCGCCCTCACATAGATCGTCCCAAGGTTCTTAGTCACTTGTCAGACACAAAACCCTCCTTTCAGTTCAGCCCTCAGGCTATAGACCCGTTCCTCAAACTACTCCGAAGCTTTTTATAGTTTTCAGTTTGTAACGTAAAGCCAGCTATAACCACAGTGTCAGGGTTTGTTATTAATACATTCATGTGTCTACAAGCTTTATTATTTGATACTTTGTTCTCTCTTTTCATTGCCAGACAATTTTGTTTCCATGCTTATATTTCCCTACTTGATTTTATGTCTACAGATGCTGTGGCCAACTCTAGTACCCATTTAGTTTTAGGGTGTCAAGTCGTTAACTAAGTATAATGAGTCGTCTAGCTTTCCGTCCGTTCAGACTCTCAGAAAACATGCTTCTGTAGAAGACGAAAGGGTGCCTTGCCGGTGGGCATGCTGTAGGCAGCTTGTCCTGCTCCTTCTGCTCCGTGGGCATGGGAAAATGGCCCGTGTAAACCAAGCTTCTCCTTCCTTCTCTCCCTTCCTCCCTCCTTCCTTTCCTTCTTTCTCTGAAATACTGCTCTACCTGGGTCCTTTAGTTAACGAACTACCAGGAGTGAATCCTGGGCAGTGCCATTCTCTAAAGTCCGCTAGGGAGTTCCGCCATTTGACAACGAGCATCAGTCAGTGAATGAAGCGCTTCAAGTCTGGCTGCCTGTGACTTTGAGAACAATCCAGCAATGTCTTCCTCGATGTTTCTCCAACCGCAGTGGCTGTTAGAAATGACTCACACAAACAAATAAAAACCCGAAGTACAGCCAGGTTTAAGCACTGGCACCGTGCCCTACGATCCAGAGTTTGAGATCATCTGTTAAAGCAACAGCCTCGGGCGAGTTCCTCCGGCTGATCTTGCCACCTTCCAGCTTTATGGCACCGCTGTAGCCCTGCGGTTTCCACCTTCAATGACGGAGCCGGTTATTTTATTATCACTTATCATTTTAATTCATCTAGTTGAGGTCACAAAGTGACAATGTGAAGGGATAACTCTACAGTGTTGTTCCCAGAAAGCACTCTGATCTTTTCAGGGAGTCGGTCACATGCTCCTGAGGGGATATCATTGTGTGCCTCTGGCTCTGGCTGGCTTTATCTTGAAAAGTCAGTTACTCCTCTTCCCTTTTGATCCTGCACACGTCTGGTGACTGCAGGAGGAGATACGAGGGAGGCAAAAGCCTTCATGTTCTTCATCTGAAAATGAAGTGACAACTCTGAGGATGAAAATGTGAGGTACTCGGAGACGCTTTGACACCTTGCTGGGTGGGTGGCGGAGGCAGCAGCCAGGGTGCTCCCTCGGAGCAAGTTAGCTCTGCTCTGGTGGAACAATGGTGTTCCCCAGGATGGCAAGATCACTCCATCTCCGAACTCCAAACTCCTCCGGCTCTCCAGAAACAGCAAGCTCCTCCCAAGGCAGAAGGGTTATCTCTTAAGAAAGAGTTTTTCTACAGAGATGCCTGATGAATACATTTGTACTTAGGTTGAGTCACCGTCACTTACCGTTGAAGCTGTTTTTCTAGATGTGATGGCGTTTTAGAATTTGTGTTCCTTCCTTCAGCACTGTGACTGAGCAGTAGGTGTTGGGCAACACCGTGGCAAGGAATTGCCTAAAAGCTGTCTGTGCAGAGTGCTCTTTGCCCAGAATTTTCCTGTCTTGTCAGTCACTGCCTCAGTCTCTGCTCTAAGCCTGTCTCATGCCCTGTGCAAGTACATTATAGTCTGCATGTCCTACATACCTTCCACACACACATATACACATACATGCACACACACGCACACACACTTAGAGGAAAGGGCAGACCTCCTGGGGCTTCTGTGTTTCTTTCAGCTACTGGTAGGCTACTGGAGGGGCAGACTCTAGAAGGCCCATCTAGGAAGCCCTGGAGTCGATATGTGGGGTTATTTAACGGGATGTGCTGGGCACTTAATATGCACCATTACATCTAATTCTCAACAACTGAATGAAGTTTTCATTTGTCCCCGAATAGGCCAATATGTCAGTTCAGGCCACTGTCCCCAGAGAGCAAATCCCTTTGAATGAGGATCTCCTGACAAAATGAAGAAATCAAAATTGGTTCATTAAGAAAAATTTAATTTAAGCAAAAAAAAAGTTAGTATAGTACAATGAACTTCTACACACTTACCTATTAGCTATCATCTTCAATCAATAGCTTCTGTCCTTTTTCATTCATTTTTATTGAGTCACCTTCAAGTAAATTTCAGATGTCTTTTTGTCAGATACTACTGCATTGCTATGTGTGTGGTGGGGGGGATGTGGAGTTCTGATCCCAAAAAGGTACATCCACACCCAAGGCCCCTGAGCCTATGAACAATACTCTTTGTCAAAAGATGGAATCTGACCTTATGTGAAGAAACACTCTCTACCTGTATAGTTACCTTAAGGATCCTGAGATGCAGAGACCATCATGAATTATCTATGTAGTCCCAACATCCAATGACAAGTGTCCTTACATGAGAAAGGCAGATAAAGGTTCGACATCCGTGGAAGAGAAGAATACAGAGTGAAGATGGAGGCCGTAGAAGGGAGTTATCAGCCGTAAGCCAAGAATCGTGTGGACACAGCAGAAGCTGGACCAAGCAAGCACATACTTTCCTTCAGAGGCACAGAAAGGAGCGCCATTCAATGCCTTGATAGTGTGTGCTTGCTTCTAGAACTGTGAGAGAATGCACCAATGAATTTTTGTTGCTTTGTCATCAAGCTTCTTAGAGTGTGGCACAGCATTCCGGGGGACTAGTGCCTCCTGTCATGAGTCAGTATGTATCACAAATAAGCATATTCTACATAGAGATCTCATGTAAGAAAACTGATCCAAATACCTGATTTTTCTAATACTTTGGTGTATTCAAACTAAATTTTCCTGATTGCTCTTCAAAGATCTCTTAGGGTTGTCCTTTTTAAAAATGGGGTCTTTTCAAGGATAATGTATTGTATTTGACTATCATTGTAAGAGTTTTTTGTCTCTAGAAAAATATCCTCTTCATTCCTCCCATCCTGTTGCCATGACACTGACTTATTGTTGAGCATGACAAATTACTCACATTATGGAAGTATCCCATGGCTAAAGTGAGAGTTGTTGGAAGTTGGTGATTCTGCCAAGAGGTTTTCAAACCCCACTGGGTCCTATTTGCTTATAATAGCCTACTTGAGAGAAGGCTAAGGGGAGGCAGCCACAAAACGGAGACACAGCTCTCCACTGGCTGTCATCTTCCCCTCCCTTCTTATCTGGAAAAATGCTAAGATTCAGTGTCTACAAGAGGGAAGATAGAGCAACCCCCTTCTCACTGAAATCATGGTTCTACACACATCTCTCTCTCTCTCTCTCTCTCTCTCTCTCTCTCTCTCTCTCTCTCTCTCTCTCACACACACACACACACACACACACATGCACCCAATATTATAATGATATGATGTCTGTAGGTTGGAGGCCCAAAGAAGATAGTAGTATGGCTCAGTCTAAGTTGGAAAATCTGGGAAGCAGAAAGGCCTGTGGTATCAATCACAGTCAGGGGATGACAGAAGACCAGCATGAAGCTGAAATAGGGACAATTCTCCCTTCCTTGTCTATTATTATTATTATTATTATTATATCGTCAGTGGAGAAAGGAATGGCTACTTATATTCACTGAATCCACCAACTCAAACTTTAATCCTATACTAAAGCTCCTTCATAAACATTCCCCGAAATAATGTTGAGTAGAATACTGAACACCCAATCAACTTGAAGCATTAAATTGACCATCATGGATGTTGTGATTGGCACTGACCCTAAAGTTCTTGTATTCCGTGCGGGCCTCACCAAGACAAGAATCTCATCTTTTGAAATCTATCCCTCTATAAATGTTAGGCACTTGAATTGAAAATACCACACCTCTAGCATTTGAACACAAATTCATTGTGTTGCTAATGAAGTGGTGTAAATTGGTGTTTTACGATACTCATGGCTTGCATTTTGATGATTACGTCATCGAAAGGGATTTGATGCTGATGGGAATTATGACAATGAAAGCCTTCATCTGCTTTCTAATTTCACACAGGGCTAGATACACAACTAGAGAGCTAGAGCGTAGGAGCCAGTGTTGGAGTTCATCATGTACCTAGAAGGAGGAAAGGCGAAGGTTCCAAGACTCTTGGCTGAGGATGAGTCTCATTAGCTCTGATGAACACTAGAAGGAAAATGGTGCCCTGTTTAGATAGCGCCTCTGGTGTTTCTTGACCTTTCCTGGATCAATTATTATTGTCTCCCAAGTGGTTCAAGGCCAAGAAGTGTTCTCTCATCACTGTGTCTCAGGGCTCTGAAATGAGGTATTCTTCTCGGCCTCTGTTGGGCATTTATTGGCCGGATTAGCACATTAGTTTTACTGCTTTCCTCTATGACCTTTTATGTTCTGGTGAGTTTATGAGGAGAGCCCAGTTTCCTTCTGGGAACTGATTCCAAAGACCTTTGCAAAAGACAGGCATATTTCCTTCTCTCATAAAGATAAGAAAACATCAGCAAGCTCAATAAAGATATCAGACTGCCTGAGATGGAACTGTGGACCAGACTCCAAGGCAAACTCCCTTGGGGAGAAGCCATCCTCAACCTCACTGGCTTACTTCTCCAGAAATATGGTCTACAATGAAGCTACTCCTCCTCATTAGAACTGGTTGTGTCCCTTTGCTAACTCTGGAGGTGTTTTGTGACTACTATCTACCTGGGAGTGTTCAGGATCTCTACCCTGATGGTAGATATGGGCCCCAGGGAACACAGGCTGCTAGAGCTACTAGAGAAGACAGGCCATATTCAGGAATATATGGAGACTGTTTAGAAGGAAGAAAATTTAAATTTCTTGTACTTCTAATTATAAGCTCTCATACCCAAATTAATTTACTAGCATACTTTCTAGTGCTGTTCTTTTCAATGGCATAGTTATTCAATGGTGTCTGATTAATAATTTCATTTTGGCTTTGTACAGCTATGCATTGTTTTTCATAGAAGCATTTTGCAAGCACTGAGAAGCTATGAGGGTGGTATTTAAAAATCCCTGGAACTGAGAATGTACAAGCAGGCCCCTATATACATATTCTACTTATTTAGAGGTTGCTTCTGTACAAATCTACACTCAGGCCATCCCATAATCTTTTTTGATGACTTTTAATCTGTCCTTCTAGAATGAAAAAGAATTGAACAAAGGTTTTAAGTTACTCCAAAATAAAACAAAGGCTCTGTCGGCCCATAAAAATTTGCAGCTCAAAGCTAATCAATTCTTAAGATGCCACAACATTATTTTCAAGAATACCTGATTGATTGTCTACTTATACTTACTCATTACTTATTTATTGTCTGTGCCTATTACCATTGAAGGAAAAGAAAACATCATTTCAAGATTCCTAGACAGCTTTCTTATTACTGTATTATTTTATTTTAATTTTATTTTTGCTGACATGATGGAATTATTTCTAATGAACAGAACTTTTCAAGCTTACAGTTTGATGACTGGAAATCTAAAAAGGAGCTGTGGGCCAGGCTATATCATCTCAAGTCAGAAGTGTAGAAGAGCAAAAGGAGGGAGAGGGAGAAGTAAGGGAGGAAAGGCAGGCCAGACTCATTCCTTCATGAGGAACCCACACCTACAATAACTGTCCTTTTCTCACGGTAACAGCATTCATTCATTGCCCTCATGAATCCTATATGAAATAGGCTACATATCAATTCTGAGAATTAAGTTTCTAGGACATGAAATGTGGATAAATATTTAAATATCAACACACATGACTTAGTTTTACCTCCCATAGGCATACCTTTGTACAGTGGATTCTCATTAAAACACTTGGAAACCTCAAGTGAGTACAACTGTAATACCAGCCACACCACTGAGTTCTTACAAGCGAGGCCACGTTGCAGCAGACACCAGAAGGTTTTCATGGAAAATGATAACATGGAATAACTCTTCCTATTCTAAACCCTACAGTTCCAAAATACAGAAAAGTGCCAAACTCTTAACATAGCTGAACAGGTAAAGAAGAATGGTATATGAAAATTAATTAAATCCGGAAGCATGTAAATGCAAATAAAAATACAAACAAAAGACATGAGTGTAAGCATAGTGCCGGGCTGTGTTTAGTTTTAAATTAGTCAGCCGCTAACTACTGTGTAGTAGGGACAGTGTTGTCCTGTTGTAGGCTAACTCTACTCCTCTCTTTCTGTGTGTGTGTGTATGTGCGTATGTGTGTGTGTATATGTGTGTATGTGTGTGTATGTGCGTGTGTATGTATGTGTGTGTATATGTATGTGTGTATGTGTGTATGTGTGTGTATGTGTGTATGTGTGTGTATATGTGTGTATGTGTGTGTATGTATGTGTGTATGTGTGTGTGTATATGTATGTGTGCATGTATGTGGGTGTATGTGCGTTCATGTGCGTGTGTGTATGTGCATGTGTGTATATGTGTGTATGTGTGTGTATGTGTGTGTATGTGTGTATGTGTGTGTATGTATGTGCATGTGTGTGTATGTGTATGTATGTGTGTATGTGTGTGTATGTGCGTGTGTGTATATGTGTGTATGTGTGTGTATGTGCGTGTATGTGCGTGTGTGTATGTGCGTGTATGTGCGTGTATGTATGTGTGTGTATGTATATGTATGTGTGTGTGTGTGTCTGTTAGGAAGCTTCTGCAATAGGTTTCCATATGTCTTTTCCAAAGGTCTTCCTTGTTGTTTGGCCGTCCCTATACTCACTTCCCTTCCTACCCTCTGTTCCTCCACTCTAGATTTACCCTTCCTGTTCCATCATTCTCTTTAACCCTTCATGCCACTGTACTCTGTTTCTCCCTGAGTGCCCTCCCTGTGGCCCCTTAAGGATTTCCTTCTATGCATATTCCCAATGAAACCCATATATCTCGGGATTCAAAGCTAACATGCACAGGGGAAGAAAAGAGGACATGTCTGACTTACCTCACTCAGAATCTAGTTCCATCCATTTAACTGTCATTTCTCATTTTCTTCATAACTGAATAATATTCCGCAATATAAACACACCACAATTTCAGTACCCATTTGTCACCTGACAGACTTCCAGGCTGTTTCCATTTGCTGGCTTCAGTGACAATGTGCTGGGAACATTAAGGAACAGGTGTCCCTAGAAAGGGATACAGAGTCTTTTGGGGTATATACTGAAGATGTCATGTGCTAGATCTATTTTTAGCTTTTGGAGGAACTTCCAAACCAATTTCCAAAGTGGCTGACCCAGAAGTAAATAAGTGTTTCGCTTCCTCACATCAGCTTCCCCAGGTGTCATTTGTCTGTCTGTCCTTCCTTCCTCTTTCTTTCTTTCTTCCTTCTTTTTCTCTTTGTCATTCTGACTAGGGAAAGATAAAATCTCAAATAGTTTTAAATTGCATTTCTCTAAGGGCCATAGGTGTTGGACATTTTAAAAAGTGTTTCTCAGCATTTTGTGTATTATTTTTTAGGAACTCTGTTTAGTTTAGAACCCATTTTTAAATTGAGTTATTGGTTTTCTTGTTTAATTTTTTGAGTTCTTTATAGATTCTGGATACTAGCCCTCTGTGAGATGTATAGCAGGTAAAGGTTCTTCCTGTCTGAAGGCTGCCTCTTTACTAACGGTGATATCCTTTGCTGTAGAAAACCATTTTAGTATTATAGGATGCTATTTATTAGTTGTTGGTTTTAATGCCTGTACTATTGGAGTTTTGTTAAGAAAGTCCTTTCCTATGGCAGTGAGCTTAAGAGTATTCCCCAGCTTCTCATCTGTCAGAGTCAGGGCACCTGGGCCTGTGTTTAGGTCCTTGATCCCTCTGAAGTTGAGTTTTGTGTAGGGTGAGAGGTAAGAATCAACTTTCATTCTTCTACAGAGAGATAACCTGAAGGAGGGTTCATCTGTATTTCTGTGCTTTGATTGGTTAATT
>JAQHUG010000096.1:389382-439131 GCA_028555095.1 Dicrostonyx torquatus | reverse complement strand
TGCTGAGTTGAAAAAAAAAGAAGCAGCCTGTGACTCACACTTTTGTGTTAACAAGCACCACTAATAGATCTAGGGCTGTTTAACTTTATAACGACTTTCACTTTAGTAAAACTAGCCCGGAGTGAATAAGCATGGCCATCGCTCAAGCTTTAGACTATGAAACTCCAAATCATAGGCAGAAAGAAATATATGTATATGTATATATATATTCCACACAATGTGTAACAAATACTACATATATAAGATGAAAATATAACATACATGAAATATATATTATATACATACCACATATTTCTAATCAACTACAGTGAGTTCAAAGACGGACTCAAGGAGTTCATTGCTGGAACCTTGTAGCGCCCCTCTGTAAAACTGAACCAGAAAAATTCACTCTTTCCTACACTCTTCATTCTTCTGCTCCCCTTAAATCACAAAATCCACTTACTAAAATTGGTACCTCACAGTGTACTGACCTTTAGACTATAATGGCTTCCAGGGACCATCACTGCTTACAGGACAAACATCTTCCAATCTTCCAACCTACAAGGAAAGGTTACCAAGTTTTAGAGCATGAATCCTCCCTCTGTAGTGGAAAATTCACCTTTCCACCCAAGCCCAAAGCATTAGCCCACTTTGGGGCCTTTTAGTACACAACATGATATTCTTGAAAATCAAATTTGTCTCTGAGTAAAAAGGGGGATGTTTAAAAATGTTTACTATCCCAGGATCATGGCCAGATCACTTTCTGCTTGTCAGTAGTCATGGCCTGCTTTCAAACCATTGTCAAGGAAGAGAGGATTGGTTTTTGTTTGATTTAAAAATACACATCAATTGTCTAATTGATAATTGATAATTGTCTAAGGATTGCAATTACCTTTGCTATATTTTTGTATTTTCCAATAATCAAATCAATGAATGCATTAGTTATACTTAAAGTCATATATTTTTGTATTTTCCAATAATCAAATCAATGAATGCATTAGTTATACTTAAAGTCAGACTTAGTTTCACAATTGGAAAACGTATGTGAGCAGGACAAAAAGAAACATTCTTGTGAACATGTAGGCACTTTTCCTGCCAACATTTTCTGTGGAGTCTGATTAAGGTCACCCACAAGTATGTTGAAAACTTCCCAACAGCAGCAGCACCCAAAATAAGTCCAGGTGAAACAGCAGCCCTATTCCACAAAGAACTCAATAACTGATGAGCCTTGCCCTGCCTGTTCTTCTAGAGAAGACACCATGTCTAGATCACTTTTGTCAGCAGAGGTTGACATGCCCATTACAGCCAGCAGCATCAGGAGAGAAAAGAAACTAAGACGTATATCTTCTCTTCTTTAATTTTTCTTTATTTATATATTTATTTATTTGAGACAAAGTCTCAGCTGTCTGACTAGCTGGCAAGGAGTGGCAATGACCCTGAAATCCCTGCCTTTTGGCTCCACTTCCTGCCGTCTGCGGAAACAAGAGTATGCCACCTCATCCAGTCTCATGTGCTGCTGGTAACAGAACTCAAGCTTTGTGTCTGCTGGATGAGCACTGTATTCACTGACTTAAATTTCAGCTCCCTTCTGATGAGTATTCAAAGCTAAATATGCCAGTTCCACTTCCTTCTGAATGCCTAGGACAGTCACAGAGCCAAGCATCCTGTCTGAAGGAATGCTGGGAAAACTGGCCTAACTTCTTGCTTCTTCGTCTCATTGCTCTTTCCGGTGGTGCACATCCTCTAACCCCTAACAGAAGATGCATCTTGAAATCTTTGTTCTCTCTTCATTTGTAAAGTCATGGTTAAAACAGGTTTTAAGACAAAATCTTAACTATAATTAAGACATTTGTAGAATAATATAAACCACCACGGGTGACTCAAAATGAAATAAAAAACGGTAGATAATATCTGAAATCATTATCACTAGCAACAACTTTTCTTTAGTCAAGAAAGGAATTGACCCTTATACATAATTTTACCAAATTCTCTGGTTTTTAAATCATCTCTTTTTATACCAAGTGTCACAGAGAATACAGAACGGCCAGTCACTGCACTCATGGGAACTGTAACAGAGCCTGAGGAAGAACAGGGCAGTCTAGTTTTAAATGTCTCCCTGTTTCATTTTCTCTCCCTGATCTTTTGTAAAATATGTTCAGCTGGGCAATGGTGGTGGAGGACTTTAATCCCCGCACTGGAGTAGCAGATGCAGGTAGATATGTGAGTTCGAGGCCAGCCTGGTCCAGAACACGGCTATGTAGAGAAACTCTGTCTTTAAAAACACAAACAAACAAACAAAAGATGCATCTATTCTTTTAGTGCTCGTATGTATTATTTAACAGATGTGTAAGAAACTGTAGTATAATGAGCAGATTTAGCCTCTTTTCTAAGATCGCAAACCCATTTCTGTGGCCTCTCTGGTTCGGTGATTAATAGGTAGCAAGCATTTTGGTTGGTCTCTAATAAATTGAATGTAATTTTAGTTGTATTGTTTCCTGTTGAATTAATCTGTTTAGTCAGATGTTTCTTATGGTATTTATGCCCATCCTTCTTTCCTTCTGAAATATATATCTATACATATAGATATATAGATATAGATAAAGATATAGATATTTGTATGTTCTTTATTGCCAGTGGTGTATTTGCCCAGGAATTTCTCCATCTTACTGAGAAACAATTTCATTGCGTATCCAATTCTCTGACTCTTGATGGTTCATCATATTTAAAAGGCTATTCTATTCTGCTTTCATAAATGTTACTGAAAAACCATCTCCCAGTATAAATGCTTTTTAAGTACATGATCCTAGGCTGGTTTTTATGTTTCATGTTTTCTGGGATTTTTTGTGTTTTGAAGGTTATCTGCACTGTGTTTAGGCATGAGTAGAATTTTATTATTCATTTGGGGATTTCACAGAATTGTGTGAAGAGCGAGCTCTTGCAGGTTGTGTTCAGCCCTTTGTATCTGCAAGTTCGAGCCACCACAGATGGAAAATACCTCCAACAATGCGCATCTGTACTGAGCATCAAACCATGACTCTAAAATAAGAGTACGATGTCTGTTTACACAGCATTCACGCGTGTTGATGCGGGTTTCATAGCCCCTAATATGAAAACCCAAGTGCTCAAAATTCTAAGACTTTTTAAGAACTGAAACTGAAGCAACTTTGGGTTTTGAAGGACTTAAACATTTATTTTTTGTCATGGATGCTCAGTAGGAGACCTATGTAGCTACTACAAAAGGAAAAGAAGACAGAAAAAGAAAGAAAATTCTACATTTAAAGCTCATCCAGTTCCAAGCATACGAATTAGGGATACCCAGTTGGTTAGTAACCAAATATGATTGAAATCATTTATTACGCGCTTCATGGGATGTGAGGGAACCAAACATCCCTGGTGTCTCTCGGGGATCCTGGACACCATCCCCCACTATCAACCCCCAAAGATGACTGCGCTTCTAAGGACCTCTTTGCAAGCTGTGAAACATTTTGTATTGTACAACTAATAATGTTGAAATTTGAGATCTTTCTATGTATGCCTTGTTTTTCTTCCAGATTTCTCCCAAGGGACATACATTTCTTGGACAGTGTGCAATTACTACTGTGAGTAATTTTTCTTCTGAACATCGAGTGGTAATTCTTTGAAGTCAGTTCTGCAATACCTTTTCCCCAGGGAGCTTCCACCCCAGCTCCTGACACTAAAACCACGACTCCAACTCCCTAGGCTTGGCTCTTATTCTTTATTTTACTTATTTCAATCTTTCTCATATGGACCATACACCTTCTTTTCTCATGAATTAGTAAAAATAGTTAATTAGTAAAACAATTCAAGCAGAATTGCAGGTGAGATTCCTCAAGAGAGCTACCCTTTCCTCTTCCTTTCACCGCCAGAATCAACACATGCGTGTTTTCTCGCCATGGTGCTGGATGACTATTTTGTGGAGAGCTGTGGGGTCTCCTTGGTGCTGGTCTCAGGTTTTAAACTTGTCTCCTGTGTTCATTGTGCCCACAAAAATGGAGACCCAAGGAACCAGGGTGTAGGAAGGAAATGGCAGCTTTCCAGTGTACTCGTTACCTCTATGTGTCCATGTTACAGAAATATTTGCATTCCTTTGATGCCAGCTCAAAAGTTCCCTTGAAACAATTTCTAAGAAAATCTGCCAGCCACCACTTGCCTTGAGGTCTAAGCCACCGTGTTCTAGAAAACGAGGGGGATCCTCTTGTGTCTGTTAATGTTTCTGGTGTAGTCAGGCTCTCGTTCTCCACTCTGGAGCTCACGACCCCCCACCCCCAACCCCCTCTCCTCTGCCTCGCTAGGGAGCGCTTATTTTCACTGTGTTCTCTAGCATTGTAATAGGATTTTCATGTTTTCCCATTGCTCCTATCATGACTCTTGCAAGCTTCATAGCTGAAGATCCAAACACAGAGTCTTTTTAATCTCCGTGGTTCTCCACTTCTACCCCAGCCTCGGCCGTTCACTTCTACGAGCGAGCGCATCTGGAGCCTTGTCCGTACCAGTGCCCTACAGCCTTAAACCGCTTTGCATCTTCCTTTCTATCTTTCCTCACTCTTTCTCAATTCCAGTGGAATACTTCTGTTACTATGCAGTCCTCGTGCCCCTGGTCATCCAGTCTCACTCCCAGGTTCTTGCTCCAGGGCCCCTCCCTTCGGTCCTTGCATCAATCCTCTGCTCTCGTACCTCACTGGTTCTGATAACTGCTGAAGCTGCTCACGTCCGCATCTCCAGCGATCTCTCCACTTCCCAGTCACGCACTGTCCACCGGGGATCAGAAAGGAAAAGATCTTTATTTTGGATCATTGTTCTAGAGGCTGGAAAGTCAAAACCTTGGTGAAAACAGTTAAGTATTAAGAGTGAGTGGTGAATGAATGAATGAGAATTTTACAAATCCATGTTAACAAATTCCAAATTAGAGTGATCTCACCTTTCTCATCAAGGCATATGACATTACCCTGCTTTAAAGATTTAATAATTTTAAATTTACATTCAATGTGTGAGGAAAAAATGATTCTCCAGTACCATTCTCTAAACCTGTGAGTAAATGTGGTCATAGGAATGATAGCTACAGACTTGGATCTCAGTCTATCAGCACCAGAACTAGAATAAGGGGAAATAAATAGGAACACTGTTCCTTCCTTGCTCTAAGCTAAAGCTGTAAAACTGTTGAAAGTGATATAAATTACATCTTTTACAAGAGGTCACAATAACATTGACTGCTGTTCCTTCCTTGGTGTTGTGACTACATCCCTGATACGGCGTCTTAAGGGGGAAAGCATCTGTTTTGGCTCAGGTTGAAGGCACAGCACAGCACAGCAGGGAACTCGCCTGTGGCTGGGTGCCTGGTCGTCATGGCAGCAGGACCATCAGGTTATTTGTTCATATCTCAGTGGAACAGTAGCACAGACAAGATTGGAACCTAAGCTGGGAACCTCAACAGTCACCCCCAGGGACCCACTTTCTGCAGCCAGACCACACCTCTCAAAGGTTCCCCAATCTCCCCCAACATTTCCGCCAACTGGGGGACTGAGTTTAAACGCTTGAGTACATTGGAGGCCATTTCACCTCTGAGCCATAAGAGGCTGATCCATAGTTTTGCCACCTCAGAAGCTACACATAAAAGTATCTCAAGATATACAGACCTCCACAGAGCTGCCTTCCTTCATCCTCCACATCCTGGGCTCCTCTCTGCCTACAGCACATCTATACAGACCTCCACAAGGCTGTCTTCCTTCATCCAGAGACAGGGAGCTATGCATCCTGGTCCTCCTCTCTGCCTACAGCACATCTATACAGACCTCCACAAGGCTGTCTTCCTTCATCCAGAGACAGGGATCCCTGCATCCTGGTCCTCCTCTCGGCCTACAGCACATCTATACAGACCTGAACAAGGCTATCTTCCTTCATCCGGAGACAGGGAGCCCTGCATCCTGGTCCTCCTCTCCGCCTACAGCACATCTATACAAACCTCCACAAGGCTGTCTTCCTTCATCCAGAGACAGGGAGCCCTGCATCCTGGTCCTCCTCTCCGCCTACAGCACATCTATACAGATCTCCACAAGGCTGTCTTCCTTCATCCAGAGACAGGGAGCTATGCATTCTGGTCCTCCTCTCTGCCTATAGCACATATCTATACAGACCTCCACAAGGCTGTCTTCCTTCATCTAGAGACAGGGAGCTATGCATCCTGGTCCTCCTCTCGCCTACAGCACATCTATACAGACCTGCACAAGACTGTCTTCCTTCATCCAGAGATAGTGAGCCCTGCATCCTGGTCCTCCTCTCCGCCTACAGCACATCTATACAAATCTCCACAAGGCTGTCTTCCTTCATCCAGAGACAGGGAGCCCTGCATCCTGGTCCTCCTCTCCGCCTATAGCACATATCTATACAGACCTCCACAAGGCTGTCTTCCTTCATCCAGAGACAGGGAGTTATGCATCCTGGTCCTCCTCTCTGCCTACAGCACATCTATACAGACCTGCACAAGACTGTCTTTCTTCATCCAGAGATAGTGAGCCCTGCATCCTGGTCCTCCTCTCTGCCTCTAGCACATCTATACAGACATGCACAAGACTGTCTTTCTTCATCCAGAGACAGGGAGCCCTGCATCCTGGTCCTCCTCTCCGCCTACAGCACATCTATAGTGCTTCACATTATACTCCCTGAAGTTAAAATGGCGATGCTTAGTTACTGAAATGGTTTCAAAGTTACTCTGAAGTCAAGAACTTACTGTGAAACAGTTGGTCAAGTACCGGGGCAATAGAAGTCTTACTCAGAGCAACTCAAACTCAAATAAGGGTAACTGGGATCAGCTCATGATGGAGTTGCAGCCACAGCAATGCAGGAGGAAACCACAGAAGAGAGAAGCCATTGAAAGGTGCCTGGGGCTCCAATTCTTTGCGAAGGGATGAGAGGATCAAAAAAGGAAGTCTAAGTGCCTGCATTTTTTGGATGCTCCATGTCTTTCCTGTTGTGGTGCAAAAAAAAAAAGCAACTGAAAAGAAAAAGGTTTACTTTAGCTCACAGTAGCAGTGGGAGCTTGAAACAGTGGGTCACATCACCTTCAAAAATAGGAACCAAAGGGACCGACCGCCTTTTCTTTGCCTTGGGTTGGTCCTGTCCACAATTAGGATGAATTTTCCCATATCAATTAACAGTTTACTTAAGCTGATAGTGAACACTGCCATCATGTCCTGTGATGTCACTGGTGGGATAGGATGCCACTGTGTAAGGAAGAGCCTGGAGCACTTCCTACATCCTTTCCAGAGGCCACGCTAGAGATCCAGGAGGTAGAGGGGCATTGCCAATCCTCTTCACACCACTTCAATCTTGGCAGTTTGTGGGTTTCTTTCAAAGGGTAAATCTTTTTATATAAAAGCACTATAAGATTGTTCTAGTTATTCTAATGGATTTTGTAGTTGTGAAAGTTTAATTTTTACCAAAAGCAAGAGGGGGGCGGATATTTAAAATTCTAAACCTATAGGAGACAATGTACATGTACTGACTAAGGAAAGATATCTCCATCAACTAATTAGTAAACAAAGGTATTAAAATACACACCAATTTATTATATAATATACCATAGTTATATATTACATAATGAATGTATTATATATAGTAGGATGTTATTGAAAATCAAATGAAAAATGATAGTGTGTTCAATATAGGGCATAGGAGCCAGAGGGGTAATAGCTTAAGTGTTCAAGGTAAAGTCTTAAATATAGGCAAAGTTTTTAATTGATACAAAAAATGAGAGCAAATGTGCATCTCTCCATTGACAGTTTTCCACTTCAAAACAAAACAAAACAAAAAAAACCAGTTTTTGTGACCACGGTTCAGAGCAACTCATGTCTATATTAACACAAACATTTAGGCAGCCATGTAACAGCATGACCATTTAGCAAAATAATAATGGCATCCTTTAGGGCCTGTGACCTCCGCAGCCACAGACTTTTGACTAGGATTGCAGTGACAAGCATGAAGTTCCCTCTTATGGAACAAGCCTCAGCTTCAACCAGAAATTGGTTTGTCCCCTCCTCACAGTCGTGTCACCATCACACCATGTCTTAGTTGTGTTCTGTCGCTGTGAAGAGACACCGTGACCATGGCAACTCTTATAAAGGAACGCATTTAATTAGGCCTTGCTTACAGTTCAGAACTTTAGCCCACTACCCCATGGTGGGGAGGACGGTGGCACACACACAGACATAATTGCTGAAGGGTCAACCTCTGGATCTGCAGGCCCCAGGAAGGAGAGACACTGGCCCTGGCTTGAGCATCTGAGACCTCAAAGCCCACTCCCAGTGACACATTACCTCCAGCAAAGCCGCACCTTCGAATAGTGCCACTCCGTGGTGACCACACATTCAAATCTATGAGTCTATGGGGACCATTCATATTCAAACTTCCGTATTCCATTCCCTGGTCGCCACAGGCTTGTAGCCATACCATAAAGCAAAAATGCGTTCAGTCTAACTTCAAAAGTTCCGTAGCCTGCAACAGTCTCACCACTATTTAAAAGTCCAAACTTCAAAGTCTCTTCTAAGACTCAGGTAGTCTCTTAACTGTAACCCCCTGTAAAATCAAAATAAAAAAATCATATTCCATACTACGAACACACAGGATATATATTGCCATCCCAAAAGGGATGGAAGGGAGTATAGTGAGGAAATATGGACCAAAGCTCCTGGCTGGAGGATTCCCACAGCACCCCTGTGCTGCCATGTGACCTTTCAGGTAGTTTCTTCTACATTCATGAAGAATGGCATTCTAACTGGGATTGCACTGAGTCTAGTTTGCTTGATAGGATGGTCATTTTGAAAATGAAGCTGATGAGACACCAACATCAGAAATTACAAAGACAACTCTTAATAATTATCTCTTAACTATTAATAAAAAGTAAACATGCCACATAAAAACATTAAAAGATTGAAAGACCAAGCAAGATACAGATTTGGGACAATACAGGATTGATAGCTTTGACTGGTCAAGAACTATTTTTACTATATATAAAAAGAAAAGCATAAAAGGATATAATATTAATTATATTTATTTTTTATTTTTTAATTAACTAAATTTTTATAAGGAAATTTTACATGCTTGATAAACATACAAAAGAATGCTAACTGTTATTATCAATAAAAAACAAATTCACATTAGAATACTGGTTACTAAGCAGGGTTTTTTTTTAATTTTCAAAGTATAAATTTTATTTTATGTATATGCATGGTTTACCTGCACATATGTCTGTGTATTATGTGTGAGCCTGGCACCCTTGGAGACCAGAAGGGGGTGTCAGATCCCCTGGGACTCAAGTTACAGAATGTTGAGTTACCTTACAAGTTCTGGGAATTGAACCCAGGTCCTCTGTAAGAACAGACAGTGCTCTTAACCACCCAGTCAATTCTCCAATCTCCTGTGCACCTTCTCAGTGTATAATAAATGCTGTTACACTTTGGGTTCAAACACTATATAGTTAATAAATATGTATCAAAGATTAAAATATACAAACCTTTTAACTAGACCTTATATTTCCAGGAGTTTATTCTAAGAAAAAACCAGACACATATTCATATACACAAAAAGTAAAGACTTCAGTACAAATAGTCTATAACAAGAAAACCTCTGAAACAACTCACATTTCATCCCACAGATCTAATCTTTCTGTTTAATTCTACTCTAGCAGAAAAAGGGCTTTGTGAAGAGATCCCCGCTCAGTCTCTGCATGAAAGGCCTTAGTTTCATTTGAATTGGCTCTGCCTAAAGGGAACTGAGAGGTATGTCCTTCCCTGCTTAGGAAAAAGAAATCCAGATGCAGGTCTAGAAATGTCGGCTATACATAACCATTAAAAGTGATTTGGAAAAAATGATCTAAAACCCATTATTTTAGGAGGAAAATGGTAAGTTTTGGAAAATCCATTTATTTGAACATAAGAGAAATAAGACAGGGAAAACATGTATATTTACATATATGAACTGCAAAATGTGCAAGGATCTCTATACTGAAAATCCTGTATAAGTGTGTTTGAGCCGTGGGATTATGGCCAGCTTAGGTTGTTCGTTGGTTGACTCAGGTTTAGATGATCCTGTGCAGCTCGGTGAAGCCTGGTATGTCACATCAGACTTTGACTGTGGATTAACTGTTCTGACACACTTAACTCTCCAGAAGTGACAGGGACTTGGTCATTTCCTTTAGCAGATAAAAATCTAAATCAGAGTTTGGGCAGTCTAACCCAATATTAGTCAGTGAGTAGTGTCATGAGGTCCTGCGACTACAAAGAATCCATGCCTTTGTTTTTTTAACTAGGTGTAGGTGGAGCTTTCCTTTTTACATCCCATAAAATCTCTTCATCCCGGCAGACCAGGGGTCCTGGAGCCATGTGGATCACGGCTCAGGTCTGAGGTTACTCAGGAGACACATTTCTGAGACAGCACCCTTTGTGCTTGGGAAGGAGTTTCATGTCTGCCTTGTGAGTGTGTTTGTAACTTTCCATGTACAATTGCTCTCTTCCTTGTTGATTCCCTTCTTTGATTGATTTCATTCCTTGTAGACAGTTCTTCAAGAAGCGACTAGGCCAAAGCCTTCACCCTTCATTTTGCAGCTGGTCCTTCCTGGGCCCTGTGCCTGCCATACCTTCATTCATCTTCCTCCTTCCTGGACACTGATCCCCCTGGACCACAGGGCAGCTAACGTCAGACTCACGCCAGGCAGAGCTGCAGATAGCTCTGGTTCCCCTGCCTGAACTCACACCATAGTGATTTTGCTTTATTACATGCCATACTCTGTTCCCATCTGAGAAACATCTATTTACTTAGTAGCTGGCTCAGCCGAGCCAAGCCCTCTCTTTGCCCTTTGCTTCTCTGGTATCTCACAGTGTGGCAGCCATGATGCATCATCTGATCAGAAGGCTTCTTGTACTGCCGTTAAGTCACAAAGAGGCCATGCTTCCCCAGCTAGTGACTGAAGGATGCAGAGGGTTGGTGCTGGCCCATCACATGTGGGGTGCAGGACTCTAAACTGCAGCTTCTCATTTTCGGCTTCATTTCTGTGGCTGCCAATGCAGCCACATTGGTGGGTTGAAACACTAGGAGTATATTCTCTCACAGCTGGGAGCCCATGAGTGTGAACTTGAGATTCTAGCAGGTGTAGCTTCATCCCAAGGCTGTGAGGGAAAATCCAGTGTATGTTTTTCTTGTAGTAGCTGGCGTCTGCCAGTGGTCCTTGTTGATCTTTAAGTTAGAGATGCATAATCGCCTTCATATGTTCCCCCACACACACTCTGGGGTGTGGGGACTTAAGTGCATCTCACTACAAAGACACTTGCCATTTGACTTAGGGCCCAGGTAGATGATCCAAAATTATTTCATCCCGAGGCCTTAAACTAAATGTGCAAAGAATTCTTTTCCAAACAAGATCACATTCACAGGTCTCAGATAAATATGTATGGGGCAATGCAGAGGTGAAAGCATCTGAACTGCTCTGTTCAGAGACAACCTGGCCAAAACTTTCCCAGAGATACACTATGATCAGAGACCTTCTTGGCTAATCATTGTTCTCCATTGTCTCACAAGTGGTAGGCCTGCATGGTTCCAAAAGTTCTACCTGTCTATTCTTACTTCTTTTATTCTTTGTATTTTCTTTAGTTAATCTCTGCATGTGTATGGACATCTTGGTGACTGCTCTTGGGGACTCCTGGGACATACAAAATTTATACATGATTGATCTCTGCTTCTTGTTGAACATCAATGCTCATCTTTCTTCTTTTCACCCTTCAGTACAGGAGGTCACAGCGGTTGCTGTAGGCACTGACCAGGTTTTGATCGACTTGGTACAAATTATAATTTTCTGGGAAGAGGAGACAGCAACTGAGGAACTGCCCCCAGGAGATTGACTATGACTGATGTACAAAGGCTCAGCCTACTATGAATGCTATGAATGGTCCAACCCCAGGACAAGTAGACCTGGATTATAAAAACAAAACAAAACAAAACCCAAAAAACTAAGCAGGCCAATGGGAGTAAAGAGTGAACAGCTGTTAAACAGCGCTCAACTTCAGTTCTTGCCTTTAGTTTCCTGACCTGAGTTCCTTCCCTAACTCTCCAACTGCAAGATGGTCTTTCCTCCCCAAGTTGCCGTTGCTCAGTGTTTTATCACATCTACAAAGACAAACTAAAACAATACACAAGAGTCTACATTTTGGTAGCATTTTTCCTTTTTTTTTTTTTTTTTTTTGGTGGTTGCATAGGACAGACTTTCTCGGCCTTTTTTTCCAGTCTTCATTGCATTGCCAGATTGCTTCACAAAAACAGACTGATGTACTCGATCAAGTTCACTAGCCAAACCCTCCTCTTCTTCTCTCCCTCGAGGAAGGACATCATAAGGTGACTTGGAGAATCTGTAGCTACTGCATCCCAAATGTCAGTAATACGTAAACTAGGACCACTTTCTTCTTACTAGTACCACTTCATTCTTAATTTCTTCTCAAGTATAAATGTTGCAACATCGTATGTTAATACATACACATGTTGCAACATCGTATGTTAATACATACACATGCAAAGATTGACAGCCTACAAATGTGTCCATCTGATGAGTGCAACGAATAGAATCATACTTTATGAATGGGATCGCAAACCATTTTGCAACCACAGTAATAAATGCAGTTCGGAAAATATTAATGCACGTCAGCCGGTAATTGCATCCGCCATTATCAAGTGCTCAGTAATATAGTACTTAGCTATTCTAAAGTCACTCAGGTATGCTAAACAATTATACATGAATCTCGGGGAATCGCTGTATTTAGCTTTCCTCAATTATAGAACTCTATATTATATTCAGGTATTTTCTACATCAAGTTCATGAAACAAGATCATCTTATTTCTTTTTCGAAAAATTAATAATTTTGATTGACAAATCATAATTACATACATTTATGGGATACAGTGCCATGTTTTGATTTATGTAAACAATGTACCATGATTAAACCAAGGTAATTAGCCTATCTATCATCTCACTTACCTATCATTTTTATAGTGAGAATTTTTAATTTGCTTTCTTATTTTGAAATTTATAACATTGTTATTGCCTATAGTTGCCCTGCTCTGCAATCTTTCAAAACCTCTTCATCTGAAATTGTGTGGCCTTAATCAGTAACTTGCCATTCACTCCATCCAAACACTCTTCTCTGAGCTTGAATCTGTTAAACTCCACATGGACACAAGACTGCACAGGATTTGCTTTTGTGCCTGGCTTCTGTCACTAACACAATGCCTTTAGGCTTCGAATTTCTTCCTCTATAAAGGCTGAATATTATTCCATTGTGTGTAAGACACTATGTATGTCCTTCCATTCCTTGGTTCATATTGAAGTTAATCCCATAGCTTTGCTATTGTGAATGATTTTGTAAGGATTCTGAGAATGCAGTAGTTCCTTTGCTATATTTGATTTCAAGGGTGTTTGTGTGTGTGTGTGTGTGTGTGTGTGTGTGTGTGTGTGATAGGAATGCATTTGGAGGTCCCACTGTTAGGCTTCTGGGTAGCCTCTCTTTTCCATAATGGCTGTACTGATAAACATTCACACCAAAGATGCATGAGTTCATTTTCTCTTCATCTTCCCTAATACTTCCTACCACTCCTCTTTTGAAGTAAAAAATTAAATATAAATATAGGGTGCTGCTGGCTGTATAGAATCATCTCATTGCAGGGAATTCCCTTTCCCTAATGATTAGCCAGGACCTTTTCATAGTAAAACCTCATTAGCTGCGTGGCCTGCCGCCTGCCACTGTTTTCTTCCTTCTCTTAGCCATCCATCTCTTCACTTTGTTGGATCCTTAGCTGCCCACAGCTCCCTTTAGTTAGATGTGGTCCAGTTGCTCTAGTCCTGCTTCTCTTTTGCCTGTGCTTTATTTTTCTTCTGTTATTGTTCCAGGGTCTTGCTATGTGGGGCAGGCTGACCTAGAACTTCTGATCACCCTGCCCTGTCTCTCAACTGTCACTTTGTGGGAATGCGCCCCAATATCCCACATCCACACCCATAATGGAGAGACCACCTTTTCAACAATGTGCTCTTGTGCCTTTGTCAGAAACTCAACAGACTGTGAATGTGTGGATTTATGTCTCAGCTTTCAACCGAGCATTCCTGGTCAATGTGCCTGCTTTGAAGACAATGCTAGGCTACTTTGATTCTTATCGCTTTATGTTTTGAAATCAGGAAGTGTGGCGCCTCCATCTTTGTTCCTTTTGCTTAAGATCGGTTTAGTCATTAAGGGTATTTTATGGTTCCCCAGGAATTTAAGAGGTGGATTTCGCAATTCTATTAAAAATATCACCGAGAAAGCAGTTTTCATTTGTGCACATCTATAGTGCCCACACTCATGAGGTGAAGGCTGGAGGGCCAGAAGTCCAGAGTCATCCTCAGCTACACAGTGAATTCAAGGCTAGTCTGAACTTTTTGAGACCCTTGCCTCATAAAAATAAACAAAGCCATTCACATTTTGATCCATATCATACTTTACCTGAAGGTCCCTTTGAGTAGTGCAGCCATTGTTGTAATAGTGACCTTTCCAATCCATGATATAGGGTATTTTTCCATTTGTTTGTGTTTTCTTCAATTTCTCTCATCAGTGTGTTATAGTACTCGCTTATAGTGTAGTTTTCTTGGTTGAACTCAGTGGTGTGCAGGCTGCCGAGGTGGTGTGCAGGGGGCCGAGGTGGTGTGCAGGCTGCCGAGGTGGTGTGCAGGCTGCCGAGGTGGTGTGCAGGCTGCCGAGGTGGTGTGCAGGGGGCCGAGGTGGTGTGCAGGGTCTTTCTTCTGTGCACTGCCGCTTTGGCTGTCTACCAAAGCTTTGCTTGGCTGTGCATTTTCAACCTTGTCTTTTACACTGTGTGCTGCTACAGGCTTTGCCATACAGCTTTACCAAGTGTCTCGTCCTATTATTAACTGGCACCTGAACTCTCACCGTTTTGTGATTTCAATGTCAACTTTGTTTTTGTAATTTGAACCTTTTAATTGATTGTAGCTACAGTTGCTTTTAGAAGTGTTGTTTCTTTACCTTCAAGGTTGAGATGAAAACTGCTTTATAACATCAGCCGTGTAGTATTAGGGAATTCCAAGCATGACTGTCCTTGCTTGTGCCATGTGGGTTTTATGTTTTCACATGGGTATCTTTACCTCCTGCTGCCATAAGTGAATAGCCTTCCACTTCAGCCTGAAAAACTCCCCTTAGCAATTCTGGTGAAGCAGGCATAGTGCTGGTGTCTTGATTGTCAGCTCTGCAGGATCTAAATTATTGTCCAGGAGATGGGCCTCCAGGGACAGTGATGGTGGTGGATGGTGGTGGTGGTGGTGGTGATGGAGGTGGAGATGGTGGTGGTGGATGGTGATGGGTGGTGGTGATGGTGGTGGTGGTAGTAGTGGTGGATGGTGGTGGAGGTGGTGATGGAGGTGGTGGTGGTGGTGGTGGTGGTGGTGGAGGTGGTGGTGGAGCTGGAGGTGGTTGTGGTGGTGGAGGTTGTGGAGGTGGTGGTGGTGGTGGAGGTTGTGGAGGTGGTGGTGGTGGAGGTGGAGGTGGTGGTGGTGGTGGTGGTGGGTGGTGGTAGAGGTGATGGTGGAGGTGGTAGAGGTGGTGGTGGTAGATGGTGGAGGTGGTGGTGGTGGATGGTGGTGGATGGTGGTGGTGGTAGATGGTGGAGGTGGTAGATGGTGGTGGTGGTGGATGGTGGTGGTGGTAGATGGTGGTGGTGGTGGTGGTGGGTGGTGGTAGAGGTGATGGTGGAGGTGGTAGAGGTGGTGGTGGTGGATGGTGGAGGTGGTGGTGGTGGATGGTGGTGGATGGTGGTGGTGGTAGATGGTGGAGGTGGTAGATGGTGGTGGTGGTGGATGGTGGAGGTGGTGGATGGTGGTGGTGGTGGTGGTGATGGTGGAGGTGGTGGATGGTGATGGTGGAGGTGGTAATGGTGGTGGTGATGGTGGTGGTGGTGGATGGTGGTAGTGGAGGTGGTGATGGAGGTGGTGGTGGATGGTGGAGGTGGTGGTGGTTGGTGGTTGTGGTGGTGAATGGTGGTGGTAGTGGTGGTGGTGATGGTAATGGTGGTATTTAGCCTCTATGACTGTGCCTGTGAGAGACCATACTGACTAGGACTAAAGAAAAATGAGAAAGTGAGCTAACATGTATGTGTTCACTGCTCTCTGCTTCTATTTATAGATATGATATGGCCAACTGCTTAAGCTCTTTATTTCCTGGCCATAATGGATCCTAAAACTATGCGTCAGAATATGCTTCCTCTCCTTCCCATCGCCTTCCCCTGAGCATCTCATCAAAGCAACTAAAAGAGAAACTAGAACAATGTGCTGAACGTCCTTAGACTTTGTTTGTCTGGGGAAGTTAGGCTTTTCTTATTTCTGAAGGATGGTTTTGCTGGGTAGCCTTGATAGGTGTCTCGTTTCCCTTCAGAACTTTGCTCGTCTTGCCCTAGCATCTCCTTACTTACAAATTTTCAGTTGAGAAGCCCACCGAGTCGTGCTGGAACTCCCTTGAGTGTTATAGTGTTTGTTTCTTTGCTTTTTGTGTTTTTTAGCACTTGGTTATGATGTGCTGTGGTGAAGCTCTCTTTGGACTGAGTTTGACCGCTGACCTCTGAAGACAACCTCTGGTTGTTTTCCTCTCCCAGTCTGGGAAATGTTCAGTCCTTACACCTTTAAATATGACTTCTAGCCCTTTGTCCACCTTTCCCTTCCTTATGTGAAGACAATACTGCGCCATAACAAGCCTTTTCCATTCCTTTTCCTTCTGTGTCTCTGGTCCAGAGTTTTCATGGTTCTTTCTCTTTTTTTCCCTCAAATACCTTACATATGAGGAGATGACACTCTCTTCCACACTCTCTTCCAGTCTTTTCAAGGATTGTTTGGAGAAAACAGACTTTTGCTACTTCCTCCTGCCTGGGGGAGCTGCTGGTAAACAAGCAAACCTTGGGGTTGAGTTCTATTGTGCTAGATTACTGCCTGTGCTTTGAGGTCACACGGGGATCCTGACTCTTCTCCATCACCTGGTGAGACACTGTCATCAGTCAGATGACACTGCTAACTGAACTTTGTGATTGTTTCTGACCAGGAGAGTTTCCATCGTCTTCCTTATCTGGGAAGCATGGTCTTAAAAATCTGTAGTTGGCGAGGGCTATGTGATGGGCCTAGAGTTGTATAAGGTTTCTGAGGTTGCTTCTTGACATATGGAATAAGCACAGTTAGACACAGTGTTCTAGATATGTGCCAATTAGGGTTTGCATCTTGGCCGAGAGTATTCTTAAGCAGGACACCAAATTTGATTGGGCTTCTGTGAAAGTGGGGCTGGTGGCATTTTCTATGCTTGATCTCCAGTCTACAGTTGCTTCCTGACATGAGACACCAAGAATACCAGGACTTGGGTAACCTGTGGGCAGGGCCAGTGACCTCTGTGTGGATAATTGTTGATCTGCAGTTGCTTTCTGGCTTCGGCAAGACTTAACACATGCATTGGATCTGTGATGAATCCGATCTGCACTAATGTAAGAGCCGTACACCCCTGCCTCTTGTAATTTCTGACCTATTGTTACATCTTGATGCAAAAAACGACTTCATAAGAGTGACCCAACCATAGGGAAAGCTGGCTAGAATGGAGCCTAGAGGTTCCATGAGTGGATTTCTAGAGCACAATGCTGTCGGCTAGTTTCCCTCACACAGCAGCACCATTGGCTAGGATGCAGAGTGACACTGCACACTCATTCATGTGACATCTGCCTTCACTGTCTATTTCTAATTGTTCTTGTGCGGTCTAACCCTTCCAGGACTCCAAAAATGTCTAATGATATAAGATAGAAGTGAACCCATGTGAAAGATCCATCGAGGCAAATGGTGAGGCAGCTGAGTGTCTGCCTCCAGCTCCCCTCTCCTCAGTAGGAGCTATGTCCAGGAGACTCCTCTGCTTCATGGAGCGGTCGAGTGTTCAGAGAGAATTGTTCTTGCTATCGATTGAGCACAGCCTATCTCTCCAGCAGGTTAAAGGGCAGCTTGGCTTCATTTCTGAGTCTGGGATATTCCAAGTTATATTCCTGCCTACAGATAGTTGCCAGTTGGATTTCTGAGGGGAGAGAGGGTTGGAGCCAGGACACGTCTATTCTTCTGTACTCCTGACATCATTCTCCTTGTTGATAGGGATTTTAGAATATAGAAGACAGTTCTTGTATTACAAAGCTATAATACAACTAAATCTCAGAAAAGTTGTATTAAAATTACTTCCCTTCCCCTATTCCCAATTAAAAAAAAATAATTTCTTGAGCTTATTTTAAGGGGAAAAGCTGAGGTGTTTAAATCCAAGATGGTTTTCATTGTTTACAATATTTTTTTTGAGGCTGAAGACATGCTGTGCGGGTAACGTGTGTACCTTGTGAAGGTCTGAGTTTGAGGTCCATGGACCCACATACAGCTGGTCACGATAGCACATGTCTGCAACACTTGCTCTTATGGTGACATGGGAGGCAGAGACTGGAGACTCCAGAAGCTCACAGGGGAGCTAGCCTGGCATTAGCAGCAGCAAAGCCTCAGAGAGCAAGGACTGGTACCTAAGGGGTTCTTCTGCTCTCCACATGCACAGTGACATGCATACATCCACACGCACACACGAATGTACATGTCACATGTTGTGGGATATCTGTGCACTGTGAAGCGGTATTGTGATTGGTGTAATGAAAAGCTAAACAAGTAGCTAGGCAGGAGAGGCAGGTGGGACTGCCGGGCAGAGGAAAAGGATAATTGAGACGCAGTGGAGACACAGGACAAGTCGGACACACAGAATGGGAGAGAGGTAGAAAACTCATGGTAGAACATGGATGAATAAGTTAATTTAAGTTATAAGAGCTAGCGGGACAAACCTAAGTTAAGGCTAAACTTTCATAATTGATAATAAGTTTCCCTGTCATTATTTGGGAGGTGCAGACCCAAAGAAAATCCAACTACGGTCATACACACAATACGCCTTTTGGTTTTGGTTTTGTTTTTTTCAATTCAAGGCAGCCTAGGTTTGAATACTCCTAAGTTACATGGCCATGGGCCACTCTGGCCAAAGCTTTGTGGTGTGAATGCTGCACTCACTGCTTATAGATTAAGTGATCAACTTAATCACAGAACTAGCAAATGCATGGCACAATATTCAGACTGAAATGGATGTTTACTCTGTAGCAGATTAATCCTGATGGACAACACAGTTGTCTGTCCTATTGTCCTAATCATCATTTGTTTCCATAAGGAAAAACCCTGTTGGATCATATTCACAAATGTCACTCAAGCTATTTATAAAACTACGCTGGATTTTTTTTTTAAATTTTAAACACTATCCCATGTGCTGGAAGTTTCGGTGTGTAGAGACACATGTTTAGCTCAGGTCTGGGAGCAGTGTACCTCAAACACATTTCAAACCTTAGTGCACTGAGAGCCCTCACACAGTGCTTTCCAGTAAAGCGGTCTGCCCCTGCTCATACCAATCACAAGACAGAACTCAGGAAGTTGGAAGATTAGGAGCCAGTGGGTTCCATTTCCCATCCCAAGACTGAGTCGAAGAAAACTGCCTCTCAGTCGGTTCCACTAGTACAAAGTTTGGTTGGATCACAGCAGTGCCCAGAGAGTCTAAATGTCAGCGGAAGGCCGCAAGTTCTCTACCTGTTCTACAGACATGGCGCTCCAAGCAGGACTCAAGTAGGGGGACTAACTGTCCAGGTTCGTGGGGTTGAGGAGCGGATTACCATGGAAACCAGGACCCATTCATAACTATTCCAATTCTCTGATCCTTGGAGTCCACTGCTGCTTTTTCAGAAGTCTATGTGAGGCAGAATTGCCGAGGGATATTTAGGCTTCCCTGGAATCGTTGCAGACTTCCATGATGACTGATCACGCTCAGTTTCCAAACACCAGGGAAGAAAATTCTGGTCCATCACTCATTCCTAGAGTCTGAGTCTGTGGTGTGGCACTCAGCATCCTTTCGGAGGTCTGTTCTCCCTATCCGCCTTTCTCACTCATCTGCCACCTCTAGTACGGGTACACAGGACACACCGGGCACTGAGGAGTCAACCCCTGGGGTTATGGAACTAGAGCTGCCTGTTACCGGGCCCTTGCCCAGATAACTCAGCACACATTTCCTCAGTCTTTGTTACGCAATAACTCCCATTCAGATCCCCCAGACACTACAGCGGACAAAGGAAGCAACAGGGAACTATGTCCAGCAAGCTTATGTTTTAAAGAAAGGGGAAAGGCCAATGAAAGACACTTTGGGCTCTGGGGCACGCCCAGCTCTTGCTTTCAAAGAACAAATTGAAATGTCTAATACAGAGCTGCTTATACTTAAAATGCATAGGAACTGCCGGGCGTTACTAATACAAAGTTTGATTCAGTGGATCTATAGATCACAATTATCAAGTTCTGTACAGGCACAAGGACTTACACTTGACGAAGGTCTAACATCGACCCTGGGAAGACAGACTCAGCATAGCCATGGTTCGAGGGCTGCAGGAGAATCCTTGGTTTCAGAAAGGACTCAAGACTGAGGACAAAAAGCATGGGAATTACTTCAAGGAGGGATGTTTTGGAAATGGCAGCAGCCAAAGCGACTGTCCCCACCCCGGCTAACTGCCAATGGTAAGACCCATTCCTGCCTTGGTTCTCACAGTAATCATAGCTGAGTGTCTGAAAGTGAACCAAATACAACTTTCTAAATTCTTAAATCTCCCCCACCTTAATTTTTCCCCCAATGTGTCATTTCTTTATCCCTCAACAGGATGGCAAGGACACTGGGACTAATGATCAACCTCTGCCTTAGAAGGGGCAACTTCTTTCACTGCTCTCAGCTGAGCTGGGAGAGTTCCCACCAGAGCAGGAGGGAGCAAGCAAGAGACTTGTGTGCGTGGATGGTCCTGACCCACTGAGGCTCATCTCGGTGCCATCAACAGCTTCCATCGCCACTCAGCAGAACCACAACAACCCTGTGACAGCCAAAGGCGAAAGTACCATTGTCAAGCTGAAGACAGCTGCTTCCACAATGGAGCTAATTGCACGCTGCACCACAGACCTAAATTAGTAGTGAAAACAGTTATAAAAACCGACAGACAGTGAAACATGACTCACTTAGAAGCGGCTGCCAGCCAGGCACACTGTCCTTGGCCACTGTTCAAAAACCCACACCTGCATTTTTTGAATAGTAAACACAGAAGATGTAATTACGTGGAAAACATATGCCACTCTCCCAATGTAACACTACTGTTTTCTTTCTTGCAACCATGAATGGCATGATTCTAAACTGACCACAATCCTTATTTACTCGCAGGAGTCTCCACAGAGAAACTGAACCCAGCTAAGGCTTAGGATGAGCTACTGTTCACATATTAGGAACTGTCGCTAGTTTGTACAGTTTCCAATGGTGCGTTTGGCCGACACAAAATTTCTCAATGTCTTTTCAACAATCAAGGAAAACTTCGATTTTGATACATCAGAACTATCCATTCCCAGGTGCACATAAATACACGACTCAGCTGAAACACCCAGCAGAGTAAGGCGTATTCCCTGGCTCCCTTCTCAGCTGTCCGGAATCGCTGTCTCCATAAGAAACAGATGGTCCCCGGAGACTTCATCTGTCACTGCGGCCGAAGCACACTTCTGCCTCCTCGGCTACAACGCTGTACCGTCTGTAGGTCTGCATGACACACGAGTCCCACCAGGTCCAGTCAAAGGCGGACACTTTCTCCCTCATAGTAGGTCGCTTAGCACTGACGGCAAAGTCCTTGGTTTCTGACCAACTAAGAATAGGTAATGACCTTGGAGAAAACATGCTTTGGGCTAGTTGCCCAAGGTAATCCTTCTTGGTGCAGAACAGCCCAGAGACGACGAAGGGTCAGCCACCGTAAGCTAACGCGTGGCAGTGGGGCTTTGTCACCACATCACTGCATTCTTGGACGCTTTTTATTTCCCAGCAAAGGGGAATTCCATTCTGACACAAATCACGGAGAGCTTGTCTAATGTCCAGGTGACAACCCTGCCTTTGGAATGTTCCAGCTTGGCCCAATGGAAAAATGGGCATCGCTGATGAGGTGTGAAGCTACAGTCCTGTTTCCCCCGGCTCGGGCGCAAACATAGACTCGTTCGGAAGCACTCACGAGGTTCCTTCTGGCTTCCTCAGTACCTCAGTCCAAGCACTAAAGCACACAGCGTTCTCTTCATGTAAGAGAGGGCAGAGGATTATATGAATATTTTTATGTCCTATTATTTTATAAGGAAGCTGCTCCTATAAACACAAGTCCTATTAGTATTAATTAACTTGAGAATGTGAGAAACGTGTAATCAGTTCGAGATGAGGGACCTGGGTTTTATGTTCATAGCTTGTGGTTATCTCTCTGAATCTCCCAGTTTTTAAAATTTTATTTATTTATGTTTTTTTTTCAGGACAGGGTTTCCCTGTGTATCAGCTCTGGCTGTCACTCTGTAGACCAGGCTGGCTGTGAACTCACAGAGATCCGCCTGCATCTGCCTCCTGAGCTCTGGGATCAAAGGCGTACACTACCACGGCCCGGTTTGAATCTCCCAAATGTATCTGCAGGAATCCAGCAAGTCCTGTGATTTGTAGAGTGTGCCGATCTGAATGCGCTTAGTTGGTTTCTTCAGAATACAAAATCCAGAGGCGTGGCTAAGGGGAAGCTGAAGTGGAGTCTCCGGAACAAGAGAAGCCGCCAGCACTGCTTGCTGGTTTGGGGAATTCTCCAGGCTGGTTGGGGGGATGGGGGCACGAATGTATGTGATTAGATCAGAGGCCATTCCTGAAGAAGGTAGGATATATTAACAAATATCTCTTGAGTGGGCAGTGGTGCTAGACCAGTGGCATTAACCAGGACAATTTGGATCCCAAATCTCATTTCAGCTACAATTCTTGTAAATTATTTTGTTAAATTTGAAGATTTAGTGCTAGAAACTTACATGCTATTGTCTTCTTGTCTTTATGTTATTTTAATTTTTATTCTTTACATACATTACATCCCAGCTGTAGTTTCTGTTACCTCCACCCTTCCGAGTCTCCTCACCTCAAGACTCCCCTAGATCCACTCCTCCTCTGTTTCCCTTAAAGGGGGGGGGAGCAGGCTTCCTGGGGATATCAACCAAACAAGGCATAGCAAGTTACAATAAGACTGGGCACAAACCCTGATGCCAAGGCTGGGTGCGGCGACCCAGTAGGAGGAAAAGGGTTCCAAGTACAGGCAAAAGAGTTGGGAGTCCACAGGAACACCAAGCTATGAAAGCACGTAGAGACCTGGCTCCGTGGACACACCCTGGAATCTGCAAGAGTGATTCTGTTTGCATTTTTTGCGTGGAATATACTTGAACAGCATTTGGAACAGATAATGAAATAGTGAAAGTTCCAGGCTGTACATATGCCTCCAACATAATTAAGATACATGCTTATGAAACCTAGACTTTTTATGGAGATAGTTACCGCCAAAGTAAAGACGTATTAAACCGCTCGAGAACGCAGAAGCTTTGGGATAAATCTCCTTTTTAAAAAGCCGAAACATGTGTATTCTCTCGCTAACCAATGAGTGCTATCTAACTCGTCTTTGCTCAGTCACACCGATATTCTTTCTCCAGGGTTGCCTTGTTCGGCATTCCTTCCACCAGTCAGTTCCTTGGCCATCTTAATGAGTCCCCTCCCATTAAAAAAAAAAAGTTTATTTCATTATTGTTACACGTTTTGGGGTATTTTGCCCACATGTGTCTGTGTGCCTTGTGCATGCAATGCCCAATGAGGCCAGAAGAGGGCATTGAGCTCTCCGAGAGCTAGAGCTGCGGACAGGAGAGACAGGAATTGAACCTAGATCTCCTGGAAAAGCAGCCAGTACTCTAAACACTGAGTCATCTTTCCAGCCTCCCTCTTCCTTTTCTCTTTGCTTTAAAGGTGTTTATTTTATGGATTTTAGATGTGTTTTATGATACCCTAAAATGGGTTCTAAGGAGGAGTGTAAAAGTATAATATTTACAAAACCTGAATTTATTTCCCAAACTGTAGAGCATGTGAGTAGCCATTGAGAAGACAACAGGAGCATAGTTGAGCAGGATAAGGCAAAGGAGGGGATTGGGGCACGGAGAAGGAGAGGAGAGACTCTTCTGAGTGTGGGGTGGGAGATGTGGGTCAGTGGTGGAGAGCATGCAAGGCTCCGGCTTCCGTCCTCAGTGTGGTAAAAACAAAAAGAATAAAACAAGTGAGGTGAATATTTGCCTTCCATGGAGAGAGTACGCCACGCAGTAAGCGGGGTAGCATGCAATCAGATTTGTTAGGGATCTGGGAGTAAGGAAACCCAAGAACTGAGAATAACAAAATTGACTTCAGTGGTGGACAAGCAGAGAACCCACAGCAGTAAGGGAACTAGAGGCTGGCCTTGTTGCACTCCTAAGTCAAGCCTTGGTAACGTCTTTAGTGACAATGAGTCTTTGGGATTTTATGGGGAAAAGGGCAAAAATTAGGAATAAGTTCATTATCACATAGCCTCACTAACATTGATATAGTTTACTAATTAAAGCCGTACAGGATACTATTTTAAAATGACTCATTAAGCATCTACAGTGAAAACACAGAGGAATCTATCTGGGGAACAGTCAGCGCAGGTGTGCAATTCCTGGTTCATGTGTTGGCCTCAGTTGATCAAAGAGCATTTGAGTTTGTGACGATATTAATGTGTATTATTCATTTTTATCCCAAGTATTTGGTGAAATGGGGGCATTTAGGACCTTACAAAAATAGTGTTTTTATATTATTGATAAAATTGCGGGCAAGATATCAGCAAACTTTAGTCAGACTGACACACAGCAGGTGCTTCCATCAACGCATCCATCCTGCTCTGTTACTGCAGGAAAAATATGGTTTGTGGAACTAAAGTGTTTATGTTAAACATAGAGGAGACTTGTTATACAAGAAATTGTGAAATAAGGGCACAGGCTAGCAAAGACAGCCGTAGACTGTTTTCTAGAGGCCCCTGTTAATATAAGAGACTGTCACTGTGGAGGTTAAACATGCTGGGTCTGAAATATAAAGAGGGGTAAACCAGCACGTTTGGGTAAAAGCAAAAGATAGGAAACATCATCAAAACAGGTGCTATGACATCCAGGGGAGACTGGGGGGGGGGAGAGAGAGGAGGAGAGAGAGAGAGAGAGAGAGAGAGAGAGAGAGAGAGAGAGAGAAGGTAGTTCTATCAATATCCGGCAGATCAACTGGGCGAGAGGCCACCAAGCTGGATTTTCCCACTGAGAGTCTCTCCATAGTGGAGCGCCTGGCTTTCCTTTCACGCCAGTCATTTTTATGCCATAGGATAATAATAGTAACATCTGTTCTAGCGGATCTCAAGGATACAGTGCTTTAAAATATCCTTAGTTGCTTACTGTTCTCCCCCCCCTCACACACACACACACAGCCTTTTCCATCACAGAGCTGGGGTGGGGGAGAGTGTGATGGAGGACTCTGGCAGGAACATGATAAAGTCTGAGATAAGGGAGGGGCTTCCTCAACTCCGGAGTCTTCCTTCTTCCTTCAAGGACACATGATGGTCTATCAGTACCGTGTATATTACAACATATACCATGTACATACACGCTCTTGCTCTCTCTACACACACACAACCCTATACATCCATAACAACAAGAACAAAATATCATCTATCTCTATATAGCTAATCTACATATGTATGAGTTGTAAATATATATTCCTAGTGAAGTGTTAATAAAATCCCCATTACCAATATTACATTAAATTCGTGAATTTGTCAAGAATGTATTTAAGAACACACACAGTTTGAACTACCTCTTCCGTCCCCTCTTCCATTCATTCCATCTGAACATTGTATAATGTAAGCATTTTCTGTCAACGTTAAAATCACTACTCTCAGAGGTTACAAAGTTATTCAACAAATTATTCAATTATCCCCATGCTCCTAGAAGTTTTGGTGGTGGGTCTATTTTGGCATTATTTCATTTATTGGGTTTGTTGTCACAACACGTGACTGAACATCTCTGCCCATGTCTGTGTCCACACAAGTTTCCTGACTTAGCCAAAGAACCTCTGAGCTCATGAGGATACTGCTGAGCACGACTCGTGTTCGCAAGCGTCCGTGCAGGTTTCGGCTCTAACAAACCATCTATGAGTATGTAACTACTATGCTTTCACTACTGACTTCATTATGATGCAGATAGGCACTACCATGTGGGGGTTCCAATTTTGCTAATTTCAGAGGTTAACTACTTCTATCATTATTTAACACATCTTTTATTGGTACTAAGATTAATCATTTTTTTTCTCCATTTCCATGCCTTCAATTATGAACCATCAGTTCTTTCTAGTTTTAAGATAAGGATGAAACAAAAGAGACATTTGGATGGCAGGGAGCATTTTGGGGTTAGGGAGAAACCTGGTACCAGAGAAACTCCCAGGAATCCACAAGGATGGTCCCTGCTAGGACTCCTAGCGGTAGCGGAGATGGTGTCTAAACTGGCCATCCCCTGTAACCAGATTGGTGACCACCCTAATTGTCATCATAGAACCTCCACCCAGTAGCTGATGGGAGCGGATGCAGATGGAGTCCATCATTTCTAGCTGGAGCTAGCTAGAATTTTATAGCAGGTGTCTGCTTTAGCACGAGTTCTTAAGTAAGTGCCTCATACATCAGTATGCATCAATACATCAATCCACATGTTTCTCATGGTTTAGTACCTCATACATCAGTATGCATCAATACATCAATCCACATGTTTCTCATGAGTGCCTCATACATCAGTATGCATCAATACATCAATCCACATGTTTCTCATGGTTTAGCTGAATCTTCTTCGGGCTTTTTCAAATGTGTTTACTTTGAATTGTTACTCAGCAACTGTGTTCTGATGATGGTTCTGCTGGTGAAAAGGTCACCTCCTAGCTAATTCACACGGCTGCAGGCAGGACTCACTCCCCTGAGAGCTGCTGGCTGGAGGTGACCCTCAGTATTGCCCACAGGGAATCTCCACCAATCCACTAGCTTTACTAAATAAAGCAAAAAAGATAGTCCGCCAGTATTAGGAAACCACACTCTTAGATATCAGGGGATTGTGGGGTTGTTTTTTTTTTCCCTAAGAATACTACCAGGTAAGACTCTAAGAACTTTCTTTCATGTCCAGTGAATTTGTCACAGCAAGGAACTGCTCTCTAGTGTGAAAGGCCTTGTGACAGCTGTGTCCCAGGTAAAGGAGAGCCATTTTCTCCACCCCAGGTGCCTCCAAACTTTGCACCTCACTAAAATGACAGGGGAAACCTTCCTCTTGTCAAGTTCACAACTCAAAGAGTCATGCCTGCAGATGGGAGTGAATATGGCTCACCAGACCGTTCCCTCCTCCACATCTCACTGCCAGTCAACAAGACCCCAGGATGGAAGTACCTGGGAGCTAAAGGAACTGCACGACCCAGGTGGCTTCTGAGGAGCAAGCAGTGCTGACAGAGACCCTCAGTCAGAGGTGGTGTCCACAGGTGTGGACATCAAACATGGAAACATGGCCGCACACTCTAACCAGCATAGTGTAACTGAATAGTCAAGCTTTTTAAAAGGAAATAGCAATGAGTGCTACTTCCCTGTCAATTAGCTATCGATGCATTTCTACGCCCAGAAACATTATCTTCCGAAAGTACAGGTGAAGTGCTTTCTCTGGTGAACAAGAACCGAGAGAGTCAACCTCAGAGGATAAACCCACAAGAAGCATTTTAAAGACTCTTCTGGAGAAGGTCGTCTGTGTAGCTGGGAGGTCAGAGATGGAGAAAGGAGGGGTGCCAACGGAAGTTAGCTGGTGTGTTTGTGAGTGGTGTAAATAAAAATGTTTAAGTTAGTGTTTTAGCTACTTTTGGATTGCTATGGTAACTTAAGGAAGAAAGAGTTTGCTCAGGCTTATTGTTTTAAAGTGAACATTTATGATGCTGAGGGCAGGGTGGTAGCAGGCCACCTGAGCAGGAAACTCAGAGAGCATATCTGCAAACACAGATTCAGAGCAAGATGGGAGCTAGGTAAGGCTAGACTATCAACTGTTACAGCCCACCGCATGAGGTGCTTCTTCCAGCAAGGCTGCCCCACCACCCTCAACAGTGCCCACCCGCCATCTAGGGACCGAGTGTTCAAATACCTGAGCCTATGGGGACATTTATCAAACCACCACAATGTGCAATGTTAAAATGCATTGTTGTAAGAAATGAAGACCATCGGTGTAAGAAGAGATGGGGAAAATGGGACTGGTCCTGTCACAGGCACCCGAGCTGACCCTTTACTGTGGTGTTCTTGGAAAGTAGCATATACTAGTTAGAGGTGTATGCTATATACGGCTGCAGAGATGACTCAGCAGTGAAGACCACGTGTTGCTCTCCCAGAGGGTCCGAGTTCCCTTCCCAGCACCACCTCAGCACCACAGCCCTCTGTAACTTCCGCTCCAAGGAATCTGCCACCTCTGGCCTCTTTGACTTTGTACACTTACAAGTAAACACACGTACACCATAATACACTTAGCTAAAATAATTTAAAAATTCTATTAGTGTCTTTGAGAGTAAACAGAATTACATATTAATTGATTAAATAAAATATAATTATGCCCAAAAATTAAAACCAAAGGAGTCAGAAAATAGAGAACATAAGTAAAAAAAAATAAACAGTAACAATTACAGTAGATTTAGATTTTAAAAATTCATAAAAATTATACAAATTAAAAAAAATTCAATAAAAATTGATAATCACCTTAGGTATGATTAGTTTAAAAGTATGATTAAAGACAAAGACTGTTAGAATGGTTTAAAAGCGAGATCCAACTACTTTGTTTATAAGAAATTAGTTTTAAGCATAAAGATTTACATGGATGTAAACAGGAAAAATGTGAAGAATAGCATTCCATGCATCGACAAATTGTCTACAGGAGGCAGGAGCAACCTTGTGAATCTCAGATTAGGGTGATTTCAAAGTCAGGAAGGTCAGGAGAAATAAAGAGGAATGCTACATCATGAAAAGGTCCTTTCCCCCAGAACACATAATCCTTAGTGAAGATATATTCAATGAAGGAGTCAAAAATACACGGCCTGAACTTAATAGAGGCAGACATTTACTATTATAGCTGAGACAGGCGTGATTGAATTCCAGACAACAAGAGAATGGCGCATCCCACGCCCTGAAGCTCCTAGCTATCCGCCTGGTCTCGGTACCTGCAGACTACACCGTACTGGCCACACTTGAAAGCGGCTCCCACAAGATAATGCATGCAGATGGCAAAGCTTCAACAAGAGCCGTGATAATTTTCTATCCAATTCATGACGCAACGTAGAAGTCCTTAAACTTTGTGGTTTTAGTATTCATTTGGATTCTTCAAAATTATTTATAACCCCAACGAGCTTTTTATTTGTACGGGTTATATCTACTAGAACTTAGGATATTAGAAACTTAAGAAGTTTTCAAGGTGATTTGTTTATTCATTTTCTTAAGTAACAGCAATAAGCCTCCACTATTTTAACATAGCACATTTGAATGCCAACTAATCGTTTTCAAAATTAAAAGAATTTAGTAAAATAGGCATTTCACTTTTGCAACTCTCTGGCTTGGCATAATGAATTCTCTCACACATCCTTCAGTAGCTCGTTGTCAATTGTTATTTTATATACGAAGAAATTCTAGCCTCATGCAGATACGTAGTTTGAAGAGGAAATCTGGTTTTATTGCCTTTTCAATACTTGTGGTTATTCTTTGATATTACACCAAAACTCAGTCAGTGGCAGTTTTTAAAAGAATTCTTGCAGTAAGAAATCTGCAGATGTGTCAGGGAACTTGCCCTGTTCTTTGTATCAACATACCCCAGCCACCTGGTCTCTTTTGCATGTTGAATGAGGCCTTTATTCGTCGCTGCTTTTCTAACACCATGCATTGGTCATTTGGGAAGCATTGCCCTCCTGGATCACACAGACTTTCCCAGAGTTGACACATTTCCCAACACAGCATCACAGTCATTAGTATCACACCAGTCTTAGCAGAAAAGCCCTTCAATATTGGGAAGCTGTCAAGCTCACAGTGGCAGATAGGAATTTTCCAAAATTCTAATTTTTGCTTGATAGCTTAAATTTTATTGTTGGCAACAAATACTGTCAGTTGTTTTCCTTGAAGTGACAAGTTCACTTTGTTAATTTTTTGACAAATGTCTGCCACACACCTAAGTATGAATAACCATAGTTTGTCAGTCATTCTTTCAAGTAAAAATGACTTTCAATGAAAAGGAAAAGAAATCTAGCTAGCTCTGCTCTCAAACGTCTGTACAGAGCCATATTGTACCTCAAAGTAGAGCACAGTTGTGGGTACTTAGACCTCCCATTTTGTCACACTCAAGAATCTAGATTTATCCAAATCAGTAATTATTACTCCTTTATCCAGGACATTCTTAAGTGACATTGGCCTTTTTCTCTTGTGACTGCACAGTGGTCTGAAAAATATGTCTACTGGCCTACTCTGATGCCACTGGCTCAACTTGGAATAAAAGATCACAGTATTCTTCCACCACAGCTTTCCAACCATGAGTTCACGTCATCCAAGAAAACAGAAGATAATACCTTAGTGTTTTATCAAAATATTTTTGACCCGGGACTGGAGAGATGGCTCAGTAGTCAAGAGCACTGGCTGTTCTTCCAGAGAATCGGGATTCAATTCCCAGCACCCACATAGCAGCTCACAACTGTCTGTGAGTTTGTTCCAGGGGATCCAATACACACATACCTACAGCAAGACACTGATGTGCATAAAATAAAAATAAATTACTTAAAATTATTTTAAAAATATTTTGACCCAATGATAAACCCTTAAAGGTTCTAGAGGATCCCCAGTATGCTCAGGATCCTTGAACCTTATCCTGGAGGGAGATCAATGAGGAGATTAAATGACCTCAATCACCATCGTAAACTGATGATAACCCTGAAGAAACTTGTCTACACTTGGCTGAATTGAGATACTGGGAATGAAATAACCTTAATATACAAAAGTGGATTGTTCTAATTATATCAAAGAAAAATTCCAAATGATCACTGTAGACTAGAATTGATTCAGGTTCACTATAGATCTGGGGACTTGCAAGGTGTTTTGAGTCTTGTCATATTTTCTTGTTTCTGGAAGTTTGCATTCCAAGACTGATAGACATATGAACAATTATTGTTTATTTTTAATGCAAAAACCATTGGCCCAGATGACATGCAAAGAATCTTCATTCATATTTTCCTATGAGAGATGAATTGCCATGTATATGACATGTAGAGATTTTCAAAATGACTTTATGTGTTATTTGTTCATTTTTTTATACCTTTATCTCCAGCAAGCCTTTCATTGTCTTTATATATACGTAGTCATTGCGTGGATGGGGGATTGAAAGTGATAGTTTCACAACACACCATACAGCGTGAGTTGGCAGTGTCTGTCAGCCCTCCTCCAACCTCCCTCCTACTGCCATCCTCCCCCCTCCCATGTCCTGATCATTCCGGTTTGCTTTTGAATGAACTGCTTTATTTGCTTAGTCTTCACAGCTGAGAAAAAAATGTTGATACTTCTCTTCCTGTTTGGCTTATTTCACATTTGATGTCCTCAAGTTCTATCCCTGGCTTGCAATGGATGCTATTTTACTTTTCTTTTGGGCTACATAATACTCTACTGTATGTACGAGGTTCGGTACAGATAATGTGTTTACATATGGGATATATCATACGTCTTTATCCATTTATCTGTTGATGGACATGCAGGCTGACTGCACATCCTAAGTGCTGCAGTGAGCATACATATGCAGGTACCCTTGTACATGTGCACACCATGTCCCTCAGGCCATATGCAGGAGCGAGAATGCCGGATTGGACAAAGGTTCTAGTGTCAGCTCTCCAGGGAGTTCCGCTGTCTCCCATGGTGCTGTATTGATTGGCATCCCTACCAGCTGTGCCCAGGGGCTCTCTTTGCTCCGCACCCTTGCCTACATCTGCATATATGTATGCATATATAGTAGTCATTCTCACTTGGAAAAGATGAAAGATTGTAGCTTTCATGTGCATTTGCCTGATGTTAGCTACACATGCCAAGCACTCTTCAGCTCTGTATCAGTGATTCCACTTTTGAGAACTGTCCACCTAGATCATTTTATAGCTCAGTTGCTTGGTTTCTTTCTTCTGGCTCAACCTTCTATTATTACACCAAGTGAACACTGGAAATACACATTCCCATCTTGCTTCTGACATTGTTTGGGTTTCCTCAGTTCAACAGAATGTTGACTATAGGTTTATAGAATGTAACCATTATTATACCTAGGTCTCTATATTCAAGATATTATCCACCTGGAATCTAGCAATTCTACGGGAGAATTTCTCCCACTCAATAGATTCAATAGAGTTTTTTCTCCTCGCTCTGTTGACTATTTTATGTATATAAGCTTTTAAATTTTTTCCTTTTATTAAAAACAGATTTTTTTTCCTCACACAATATATCCTGACTTCCCCTCCATCTACTACTCCCACTTTCTCCCCACATTCCTTCCTATCCAAATCCACTCCCTTTCTGTCTCATTAGAAAGAGAACAATCAGGTCAGGTTTCTAAGGGAAAATAATAAACAAAATAAAATATAATACACACAAAGAAAAGAAAATAACTCAAGAGAAGGCACAAAAATCAGAGACCCCCTCGTGTGGACACTCAGGAGTCTATGGAAACTCGAATGTATATGCAGAGGACCTGGTGCACACCTGTGCACACCCTGTACACGCTGCCTCAGTCTCTGTGTGGCCATATGAGCTCTGCTCATGTTGACTTGAAGGTCTTATTTTATTTTTTTAATAGTTTATTTTAATTTTTTTGTGTGTATTGGTGTGAAGGTGTCAGATCCCTGGGAACTGGACTTAAAGTCATGAGACGACATGTGGGTGCTGGGAACTGCGTCCAGGTCCTCTGGAAGAGCAGCAAGTGCTCTTAAGCACTGAGTTGGGTCCTGCTTTCTTGGTGTCGTCCATGCTCTCTGGCTCTTAGCTCTTTCAGCATCCTCTTCCCTGGGGTCCCCTGAGCCCTGAGGGGAGTGATTTGATGGAGACTTTCCTTTAGGGATGAGTGTTCTGAAGTTTTCAGTCTCTGCATGAAGTCTGGCTGTGAATCTTTATATCTGTTCTCTTTTATTGCAGGGGGAACTTGCCTACTGAGGACGGAGCAAAGCACTGATCTGTAAGTCCAGCAGGAGAGCCCAGAGGCTTCCAGGCAGTTTGGGGAGCGTGACCTACAGTCTTGGCAACAGCCTGGGTTGTTTGGGAATCCTCAGGACACCACTTTAGCCAAAAATTCAATTAGATGCAATCCAAGCCAGGACTGGAAGCTTCAGCTGAGGACAAAGGATGGCCAGTATGGACTCTGTCTCCCATTTTGCAATTTCATTTATATCCCCCTCATATATCTGTCTATTTCAGGAAGCTTCTACTGTATTAGATTTCCATACTATTCTTCAACTGTCTCTCACTTTAGCTGTCTCTCACCATATTCCCCTTCCTTGTCCCCAGCTCCCCTAATTGTCGCTTTGATCATCCCTTTCTGGCTGCCAATCTATCCATAACTGTTCTATTTCCCTTTTCTAATGAGATCTTCTACCTCCCATAGCCCCATACTCTATACCTAGCCGCTGTGGGTCTACAGACTGTAGCTTTGTTATCATTGACTTAAGAGGTAATATTTACATATAAGCAATTACCTACTATATTCGTCTTTCTGGGTTTGGGATACCTCACTCAGGATGATTTTTCAAGTTCCATCCATTTACCAGCAAACTTCACTCTTCTTAATGGCTGAGTAATACTCTATTGTGTAAATGTACATTTTCTTCATCTGTTCTTCTGGAGAGGGACATCTAGCTTGTGGCTATCGCGACTAGAGCAACAGTGAACAAGGCTGTGTAAGTACCTCTGTGGTAGGCGGAAGCCTCCCTTGGGTGTGTGCCCAAGAGTGGCTATAGCTGGACCTTGGGGTTAGATCAGATCCCATCTTCTTGAGGAAAAGCCTCACTGATTTCCATAGTGGCTGTACAAGTCTGCACTCCATCAGCAATGAAATAAGTGGTCTCCTTACTGCACATGCTCACTAGCCTGAGCTGCCAATTGATTTTATTGATCTTAGCCATTCTGACTGGTTTAAAAGGATACCTCAAAGTAGTTTTGATGTGCATTTTCCTGATGACTAACAATGTTGAAAATTGCTTTACGTATTTCTTGGCCATTTAATTTCTTCTTTTGTGAATTTTCTGCTTAGATCTGCATCCCATTTTTAATTGGATTATTTGTTTTCTTGATTTCTACTTTTTAAGAGTTCCTTAAGTGTTTTGGATATTAGCCCTCTCTCCGATGTGTAGTTGGTAAAATCTTTTCCAGCCTTACATGTAGGCTGTCACTTTGCCCAAATGATGCTATCAGCTGCCATGTAGAAGCTCTCCGTTTTATGAGGTCCCTTTTATTGCTGATCTTACTTCTTGAGCTAAAGGTCCAGAAAGTCTATTCCTGTGCTAATAAGTTGAAGGCTATTTCCCACTCTTTCTTCTATCAGGTTCAGTGTGCCTGGTTCTATGTTGAGGTCTTGGATCCATCTGGACTTGAGTTTGTGGAGGGCTATAGGCATCTATTTGAATTCTTTTACATGCAGCATCCAGTTTGACCAGAACCATTTGTTGAAGGACTATCTTTTCTCCTGTGTGTATTTCTGGCTTCCTTATGAAAAATCAGATGTTCATACATGTGTAGACTTGTATAGTTGTTTTTTGCATTTCTAGGGGCCCGCCACCCAGCTCCCAAATAAATACACAGAGACTTATTCTTACTTATGAATGCCCAGTCTTACATCGGCTTCTTTCTAGCCAGCTTTTCTAACTTAAATTATCGCGATTCTCTTTAACTGCACTTTGCCTCTGGGCTTTTTGAACCTTTATTTATTCTATAGGTCGTCCCTTCTTACTCTGTGGCTGGCTGTGTAGCAGGATGGCTGGCCACTGGTGTCTTCCTCGCCTCCTTTTATTATTCCTCTCTCTTCTCTCTTTCTCTCCTATTTATTCTCTTTGCCAGCAGCCCTACCTATCCCTCTCTCCTGCCTAGCTATTGGTCATTCAGTTCTTTATTAGACAATCAGGTGTTTCAGACAGGCACAGTCACACAGCTTCATGGAGTTAAACAAATGCAACATAAAAGAATGCGACACATATATACATCCTTAAAAAATAATCCCCAGTATAAATGAATGCAACACATCTTAAACTAATATTCCACAACAGATTTGTGTCTCTATCTTCAACCCAATGTCATTGATCAATGTGTCTGTTACGTGCCAATAGCATTCTGTTTTTATTACTATAGCTCTGTAATACAGGTTGAAATCGGGGATAGTGATGCTTCCAGCAGTTTTTTGTTTGTTTGTTTATTCTTGGTTTTTGTTGTTGTTGTTTGTTAAGGATTGTTTTAGCTGTTCTGGGTTTTTGTGCTTCCACATGAAGCTGAGAATTGTCCTTTCAAGCACTGTGTTTTGGAATTTTGTTTTGCACTGTATTGAATCTGTAGATTGCTCTTAGTAGGATGGCCATTTTGTTATATTAATCCTTCTAGCTCATAGTATGAAAGTTCTTTCCATCTTCTACTTTTTTTGTTGGCTGAGGATTTATTGGCATAAACGCAACCATATAAAAACTTGTTATGCAAAAATACAATCACGATGTACTCTTCCATTCCCCAAGCTCAGCCCCTGATGCCCCTTCTGCGGAAGGGCCAGCCGGGCACCACCTCAGTGTGTTCGGTAGTTGGTGGAACAAGAGAGCTCACATAGCTGTCCAGGTCAGTAGTGAAGTCCAAGTCGTGATTGTTTTTGGCCTTGGGGCTTCATGTCAAAGGTACCAAAGATCTTCTTGCCAGTCTTCACTGTTAGTTAGTCCTCCATGTAGAACACAGTCTGCTTCCAGTGTGTGTAAGGGGACTCAGGACTGGTGGAAAAGCTTGTTCTCTTGTGGCATCGGTGAACTCGACGTTGAAGCAGGCCACCAATGCACGCATGTAGTCATTCTGCTTCACTTGTAGGCAGAAGGGGGAGGTGAAAGTCAGGTCCTCTGCCTTGACTGTATAAATGTCCACCTCCTTTATGAGGTAGGCATTAGTGACCAGCTGCTTTGGATCCACCTCATCCACCAAGGGCTCCTTGATGGCCACGTCTTTGTTGCAAGACGTACCGAAGCTATATATTCTCCCACCAGTGGATCGTGTAGTCTTTGTCCTGTCAGTCCTCAATGGCTGTCACATAAAGGGTGGCCCAGTCTGGGAAGATGAGGCCATCAGGTGCACGCTGTTGAGCATGGACTCGTAGAAGAGACAGTAGCCCGTCCACTCTCGGATCATGATGTCCACTTTCTCCACTGGCAGCTCCACCTCCTCCACCTTGCCCTTGATGATGACATGGGCTAGCTTGTTGGCTTTGGCAGTCTTCACAGCATAATCAGAGATGCTTGAACATTCGATCCCAATGACCTTGTGGGCTCCTGCCTTGGCCACAAACATGCAGAGGATTCTTGTCAGTGCCTGAGCCCAAGTCCAGCACTACCCTGTCTGTGAAGAGATGCTGATTGTGAGAGACGGAGCTGCCATATGTAAGGGTGCACACCTCATCCTTCAGCATCTTCTCATGGATGCCAAAGTGAGCAGAGGAGTCAAAGCAGTAGTCTTTGATTGTCATGTCCTCAGCACTGGGCTTCTCATTGCTTTCTGGTTGACCACAGGAAACCTCCACGATACAGTTCACCGCCTTGGGTGCTGCCATCTTCACCCAAGTCCTCTCCTTCTATCTTCTTTACAATTTCTTTCTTCAATGTCTTGAAGTTTTATCATACAAGTAGTTCACTTGCTTAGAGTTACCCCCAAGATATTTTATGTTATTTGTGGTTATTGTGAAAGGTGATGTTTCCTTGATTTCTTTCTCAGTCCATTTGTCATTTATCTATAGAAGGGATACAGATTTTTGTGAGCTAATTTTGTATTCAGCTACTTAAAAGGTTTATCAACTGTAGGAGTTTTCTAGTGGATCTTTCAGGATCACTTACATATACTAACATATCAACTGAAAATCAGATACTTTGACTTCTTCCTCTACAATTTGTATCCCCTTGGTCTTCTTCAGTTCTCTTGTTTCTCTAGCTAAGACTTCAAGTACAGTATTGAGTAGGTATGGAGAGAGTGGGCAACCTTTTCTTGTTTCTGATTTTAATGGGATTGCTTTGAGTTTCTCTAAATTTAAAGTGATGTTGGCTGTATACTGCCTTTATTATGTTGAGATATGTCTCTTATATTCCTAATCTCTCCAGAACTTTTTTATCATGAGGGGATGTTGAATTTTGACAAGAACCTTTTCTGCACCTAATAAAGTGATTGTGTGGTTTTTGTTTTTTAGTTTGTTTTTATGGTAGATTATATTTATCAATTTACATATGCTGAACCATCTCTGTATCTCTGGGATGAAGCTTACTTGATCACAGTGAGTGATCTTTTTGATGTCTGCTTAGACTCACTTTACAAAGTATTTTATTGGGTAATTTTGCATCTAAGATCATAAGGGAAATTGGTCTGCAGTTCTCTTTCTTTGTTGGGACTTTATGTGGTTTGGGTATCAGGGTAACTGTGGCCCTATAAAACTAATTGGACAGTGTTCCCTCCATTTCTGTTTTGGGAAATAATTTGTGGTGTATTGATATTAACTCTTCTATGAAAATCTGGTAGAATTCTGTACTAAATCCATCTGGCCCTAGATTTTGGGGGCGGGGGATTGGGAGACATTTAATGGCTGTTATTTCACTGGTTGGTATAGGTCTATTTAAATTGCTTATCTAACATTGATTTAGCTTTGGCAAGTAATATCTGTGGAGAAAATTATATACATTTATTTTAGATTTTCCAATTTGATAGATTACAGGTTTTTAAAATATGTCCTTATGATTCTCTGGATTTCCTTGGTGTCTGTTGTTATGTCCCACTTTTTATTTCTGATTTTGTTAATTTGAATAGTCTCTCTCTTTTAGTTAATTTCAGTAAGGGTTTGTTAATCTAATTGATTTTCTCAGAGAACCAACTCTATATTTCATTGATTTCTTTGTATTTGTTGTGGTTTCTATTGTATTGATTTCAACAGTGAGTTTATTTCTTGCCTTCTGCTCTTTGAGGTGTGATTTTTTCTTTTTGTTCCAGAGAGTCTAGGTACGCTGTTAAATTACTAGAAAAAGATTTCTTCAAATTTTTTTTTTTTATGTAGGCACTTGATAGTATGAACTTGGCTCTTAGAACTCCCTTCACTGTGTCCCATGAGATTGTATATGTTGTATTTCCATTTTCATTCAATTCTATACAGTCTTCGATTTCTTTCTTTACCCATTTTTCATCCAATAGTGAGTTGTTCAGTTTCTGTATGATTGTAGGCTTGCTGTTGTTTCTGTTGCTGTCTATATACAGCTTTAATCCTTGATAGTCTGATAGGATTTGTGTCTGAGTATTGGAGAAAGTTCCATGAAATGCTGCAAAGAAGTTATTTTATTTTGTATTTGGGTGAATTGTTCTGTAAATCACCTGTTAAGTCCATTTGGTTTATAGCTTCAGTTACCTTCAACATTTCTCTCTTTAGTTTTCTTCTGGATAACCTGTCTGTTGGCAGGAGGGGCATATTGAAGTCCTACCTCAGTGTGTGAGGGTCAATAACTGATTGAAGCTGTAATCATATTTTTCACAAACTTGGTTGCCCTTGTGTTTGGTGTACAGATGTTAAGCATTGCAACGTCGTCTTCGTGGATTTTTTACTTGATGAGTATGTAGTGTCCTTATCTCATATGAGTATGAGTAGTCCCTATCTCTGCCAAATGGTTTTGGTTGGAAGTCTATTTTGTCAGATCTTAAAATGGCTACACAAGTTTGGTTCTTTGGTTTATTTCCTGGGAATAACTTTTTCCATCCTTTTAGCCTGAGATGGTATCTACCCTTGACGTTAAGGTGTGTTTCCTGAATGCAACAGGATGGATTCTGTTTTTGCATCCACTCTATTAGTCTGTGCCCTTTTGTTTGGAACTTGAGGCTACTGGTGTTCAAAGATATAAATGAGCGGTGTTTTTTTATTCCCATTACTTTGTTACTATTGTGGTGGTGGTGTGTGTGGCTCCCTCTTTTGATTATTTCCTGTCTTTTGGAAGGTGTAGTTAACCTCCTTAGGTTCTAGTTTGCCCTCTAGCCCCTTCTGTAGGGCTGGATTTGGAGAAAGATATTGCTTAGTTTGGTTTTACCATGGAACGTCTTATTTCCTCCATCTATGCTAATTGAAAGTTTTTCTGGGTATAGTGGTTTGAACTGGTATCTACAGCACGTGTCCAGGCCACACTGGCTGTTTGATCTTCTTCTCTAGCAGCATATTATCATGTCTTTTTCATTCTGTATGTTTCATGTTTTGATTTTTATGTGCCAATCTATTTGGTGCTCTGTATGCTTCTTGGACCTTGATAGGTGTCGCCTTTAGGTTAGGAAAATTTTATTCTATGATTTTATTGAAAATATTTTTGTAAGTTTTGACCTGGGTTTCTTCTCTCTCCTCCATTCCTATTGTTCTTATATTTGGTCTTTTAATTGAGCATTGAGTTTCCTAGATATAATGTGCCAGAATATTTTTTATTTTTTTTTAGATTTAACATTTTCGCTGAACAAAGTATCCAATTCTTCTACCATGTCATCAATGTTTGAGATTCTTTCTTCCATCTCTTATATTCTGTTGGTGAGGTTTGCCTCTGATCTGGTCGAGTTCCCAAACTTTTATTTTACAGTTTTCCCCCATGTTGGGTTTTTAAAACTTGATTCTATTTCTTGAAATTCATTCATCACATTCTTTTATCCTTTTCCTTCCACCGTTTATGTTTCCACAGATTTTTAAAAGGATTTGTAATGATTTCTGTCCCTTTAAGAGACAAGCCATGCCCACTCCCTTCCTGTCTGCAGCTGCAGATGCTTGCCCTTCTCTTTCTGTCTTCTCTCGGAGAGGCAGCAGCTGTGCTTCTTCTTCTCTCCCCCCTCTCTGTCTCTCCTCTTCTTCTCCCCTTCTCCCTTTCCCCTCCATAACCCTAATAAATGTTCAACTTTACTCTGCATGGCATGCTTGTCCATGTCTCTGTCTCCTGCCTGCCCATGCGGGATCATCCACCGCTTGGGGGCCAGTAGCCATCTCTGGCTGGGACTGGCTGCTGTCAGGGCCCGGCACCTGCCCACACCGCTTGCTCGCTGGGGAACAGCCAGCCGCCACATGGCTGGGGACCAGCCATCTTACTTTGGGGACCTGCCGCAAGGTCTTGACCCCACAGCAAGCTGCCGGGGACCCACGCAAAAGAACAACAGGATTTATTTCCTCTTTAAGGACGTCTCTTGTGTTCAGAAAGAATATTTAAGGTCTTGCACATGTGTGTGTGTGTGTGTGTGTGTGTGTGTGTGTGTGTGGTGAAAGAGAGATACAGAGACAGAGAGAGAACCCCATGTAGGAATCCATTTTCTACACCAGTATTATAAAGTATTTCACCATGTTTTCCTCTAACAGCTTCAGAGTCTCAGGTCTTACATCTTCTATCAATTTTGAGTTTATTTTTATGTAATTCTTCTGGAGAGAGGATAAGAATTACATCAAACGTCAACCTTCTGCATACACAGATTCCCCAGCATCATTTGTTGAAGAAGCTAACACTTGCAAATAAGGTTTTGACATTTTTATTGAAGATCAGTTGGTTAAAAATATGTCCTTGTATTTCTGGATCCTCCGGTTTGCTCTGCTGATCTCCATGTCTGGTTTGATGTCAATGCCATGCTGTGTTAGTTAGCACAGCTCAGTAGTGTGTTTTTGAAATAAAAAATCCAAGCTTGTGGTTTTGTTCAATTGCTTTGGTTATTTGGGGTTCTTCATACTTCAATAAGAACTTTAAGAATTTTAAAGTTTTTAGTTCCTCAAAGAACATCACTGGTGTTTGTCACTGACTGTCTATTGCCTTTGGCAGCATGGGAATTTACCATTAATTCTTTCAATCCATTAACATACATGTCTTTTTTATTTATTGTGCTCTGTAATTTTGTCAATATTTTTCATTTTCCACTATAATATCTTATGTATTAGGTATGGGTTGTGACTATTATGCACGGGGTTGCCATGATTTCTTTCTTAGAGAATAAATCATTGGTATAGAGAAGCTGTTAAATTTTGTATATTGATTTTATGTCCTGTTAGTTTACTGAATTAGTTTAATAGCCTTTTCTGCAGACTATAGGTTTTTCTGTATATGGTCATAGCATATGTGGTTAATGATAATTTTATTTCTTCCTTTCTTGTTTGTGTGCCTTTTATTTCTTTTTTAATTTCTTTGTCCTAAATTTCTATTACTACATTGAACAAGAGTAAGCACATACATGTCATCTTTGAAGCCTTCTCAGGTTTTTCCCTGACTCAGTATGCTCTCAGAGAGCTTCTCATTGATAGTCTTTATTATATTGCTGTATGATCTTTTTATACCCAGTCCTGTTGTGGCCTTTATCATAAGTAGATGTTGAAGAATTTTAATAAACTTTCTTTATCATGTGATTTTATCTTTGACTCCCTGTATGCTTACTGACTTTTGCATTTTGAACTCTCCATCTCTGCAGTAAATGGATATCATGCTCATGATGTATGAGAATTTTTAATGTACTATTGAATTCAATTTGCAAGTATTTTGAGGATTTTCTACAATTATGTTCATCATGGATATTAATCCAATGTTTTATTGTCTGTCTTTGTCAGGGTTTGGTAGCAGAACAATGCTGGTCTAGTAGAACGGAAGTAGAACTTCCTCTCTTTCAATTGGATGGAACTGCTTGGGAATCCAATGTCTTTTTGTTGTTTTGTTTTGTGAGATGGGGTTTCTCTGTGCAGCCCTGACTGTGCTGGAATTCCTTTGTAGATGAGGCTGCCCTAGAACTCACAGAGATCCACCTGCCTCTACCTTCCTAGTGTTGGGATTAAAGGCACGTGCCACCATGCCTGGCCAACATATCTTTTAACTCCCAAATGTAGGACTTTCTAGGAAAGACAGGCCCTCTCCCTCTCCCTGATAACTAAATGGTAGAGCTCCAACTGATGCTGCCATGTGCCTACTGTAAACCCCTAATGCCATACCTAAGAATAAACCAAGTACTGAATAAAGATCCCTCTTACCCTTCCTTTCATGTGTGCCATGTTCTTTAGGACCCAGGTCAACTTAGCAGAATGAAAACCCATTTTTCCTCCACTCTATCCCACATGCATTGCTCTCTTCCTCTTATATAGCATTAATTCTTCTCATTGTTCTTATCTGCTGCACTTAATTTTTTTGAGTCTCTTCTAGACCTAAATGTAGGCTATGATGTACTGATTTCAGATTCATCAAATTTGCCAGTCAGATTCAAGAGGTGCCATTTCCTCATGAATACTAAGCTAGATTGCTAACTATCAAAAAAAAAAAAAGGATACTGAGAATGGAGATCATTTATAATTCCCCCCCCAATTAGGACCCTGACACCTCAATGATGTGGCTCATGACTCCCAAGCAACCTCTTTTACAGTTTTGCCCCTTCATATACCCGTCAGGCCTCAAGCTAGGACATACTCTTCTGACTTCAGAGAAGATATCTCCGAATCTCCTTGGAATCCTGGCGATTATTGTGTGTGTTCTTGAGTCCTTCAGACGCCTCTTTGGTGTTCCACCTGTGTTGGACGTGGACAAGGTCTGTTACTCTAGGCACTGCTTGTGTCACATCCTCCCCCAACCTTGAGCAGGAAGATCAGCTACTTCCTCATATACTCTTGGTTCCGGCTGACTCCCTGTCTGCTTTCATCATTGCCCAGTCTAGATAGGCTCTGGCCTTTCCTCCCCATCTTGCTCTTCCCCAGCTCCAGACAGAGGCTTACCTCTTGATGATCCCAGTCTCTCTTCTCAGCCAGGCTGCACCCATAAAACTAGCTACAGCCTGAAAGAGCAACCACCCTAAAAACAAACCTAATTGTGGCATCCTCCCATAGCCAGAGCTTTGCAGGAGAGTTTTTGTTTTGCTTTGGTGTTTTTTGTATTAGTTAAGGACCCTCTTCTGGGACGTGTTGGGAAGAAAGTAGAAAGACTGTTTTTATGCTGAGGTTAGCGCTCCATGCTCCTCCGCAGTAATTCCGAACACACTAGCGCCACAGATAAGGTACTTCCTGCACACCGCAGCGGGGAGTTTTTAAACCTGAAGTGTGTGTTTTTAGAAAGGATCACAGTTACTATTTACGAAAACATCTTATTTGTATCTTTCCAAAGATGGTTGAAGTGAGTGTCAAACACCCGGAAAACTATTTCTGTAAAATAATGGTCCTTTTTTAGAAATGTTTTATTTCCGTGCTCAAAATAATTCCAGCTGAGAAAACTTTTTCCCAAGAACCTCAATTTCTCTTTTATCAAAAGTATCAGCCATGTAAGGCCTTGTGCTTTTCCCTGGGACTAAGAACCTGGTCATACTAGTAGTCATTGAAAGTCTACTTACTTCCACACATACCTTGAGTAAGGGAGACAACTGATTTTTTAGATGAAGAGAGTAGCTGGGCTGCTTCCTGTGCGAGCGTGAGGACTGGACTTCCATCACTGCATATAAAACCTCGGCATGAGGGCTGGGCAAATAACTCAGCGGTAAGACGGCTTGCAATGCAATCTCACTCTGCGACCTTAGTAATCAGGTATAAACTAGGCGTGATTGCATGTTCCCGTAGCCCCACTGTTGGAGCGCGGCGCACAACGCTCGTCTGCACTCTATGTGCCGCCACACAGTTCGTGAACTGGGCAAGGGGCTGGAGATTGAAACACACAAAGACTCACAGACAGCACAGACAGAGAGAGACACGGGTCATCCTTGAAACAGGAACGCTCCAAGAATGTCCCCTTTATTGTGTCCAGGGGCAGCTTAAATAGAGATAGCCACGCCCCAGCCAAACCCATCAGAAACCACTCTCCTGCCATCAGGAACTCCTGAGGGTCTCGTGCTCAGAGCAGCTGTGGGCACGCAGATCAGGGGAAAACAAGTTGTTTACAAGAAATTCAGGCTCTGGGGGTTTACAGCTCCCAACATTGAGACAGGCAGACCCTGGGAGTTCTCAGACAACTGGCTTGGTGGAAACAGTCTCAGCTTCACTAACACACCTTGTCTCAAAACCAAACAAATGGTGGAGCAGAATAGGAAGACACCCACCATTCTACACACACACATGCAGGATAAACGTGTGTGTCAGTCCAGACTTTGTGAACCCAATAAAAAGGAGGCAAAGACAGGAAGATTCCCTAGGGCTGGCTTACCTGTCATTCTAGCTGAGTGACTGAGATTCGGGTTCAGAGAAAGACTCAGAACAGAGGGGAGAGCGATGGACAGGCTTAACAGTGACTTCCGGCTTCCCTGTGGGTATAAACACATACGTGTGTTCCAACCACAGACACACGAGTCTGGAGCAGAGGTGCACATCTGTAATCCTAACGCTTGTTACAAATGCACGAGTCTGGAGCAGTGGCCCACACCTGTAAATGGAGACCGTGTGCTCATTTCTTGGCTGCCCAGACCTGACACAGAAACTATATTAATTACAACTGTTTGACCAATGGCTCAGGCATATTCCTAGCTAGCTCTTACATCTCATATTAGCCCATTTCCACTCATCTATGTATCACCATTAGGCTGTGGCCTACCGGTTCTGTTCCTGCATGTTTGTCCTTCCGTAGCTACATGGCATCTCCTGACTCTGCCTTCTTTCCTCCTCTGTCTCTGCTTGGATTTCCAGTCTTGCTCTATTCTGCCCTGCCATAGGTCAAATCAGCTTCTTTATGAACCAATGGTAATAAAGCATATTCATAGCATCACACATCATCTCCTCTTCTCTGTCTAAATAAAGAGGAAGGTTTTAACTTTAACATAGTAAAATTGCATACAACAAGACAGGTATCAAAGAAGAATTACAGTTACGATATCACACACTTCTAATCCTAACACTTGCCACATAGCATATGGTATAGTGGTCCGTACCTACAATCCTAACACGGGTGACAGAGGCAGGATGACCTTCCAGAAGTTCCAGCTGGGATACATAGCAAGACCCTGCTCCCCACTCCAGAAGTAACCCTCAAAAAGTTGAAGAGCAATGTCTCTTTGTACCTACATCCACTAGACGGTTATATGTAGGTGTTGCTGATCCAGGCTCATTTGACAGTGAATGGAATTCAAAAAGAAGTCTTCATTGTATGGAAGAAGCTAGATTCTAGATTGGCATTTTGTTTATAAATGACATGTTCATTTTTAAAAATTATTATCTATAATCATTTAGCTTTTTTTCTTTCTGTCTCCCCTACCCCCCCCTCTAAATGGGGGAAAGGTAGAAACATCTGGCCTGCTATAGCCTAAAGATTCATTTTTGGAACTTTATCATCCAGACTCGAAAGCATGGTTGATCGTGTCATGTCGGGGGAAGTCAGCTACCTAATGATGGTTCACCACACATCTTTCTTTCCTCCAAACCCAGATGAACTGCGACACCAGGCATGGAAAAAGAGGTTTAATTTATTTTCTTGAATATTTTTAGACATTGGGAAACCCATATTAAATTTCTTCAGTATGGGAATATATGTTAGTGTACAGTTTCTAAACTTGTCAAATGGTGTGTGTTTCAAGGTTTTCTGCAGAAGTTCCAGGTGGCAGGTTACAGGCTGGAGAGGGAGTTGAATGACACCACCTTTTCCTCCATCAGCTCTAGTGTGGCGTTGAACAAAGAGACCTTGCAGGCCTTTGTTGGACCTGACATTCTGCATTCGTTTCTTGTTTTAGTTGGAGCTTTTGTTGTTTTGTTTTGTTTTTTTGAGATGTGCTTGGTTTTGTTTCTGGTTTGGATTGACCCAGGCCCTCATTGCACAGGCCAGGGTTATGCCAAACTCACAATTCTCCTGCCTCAGCCTGAGGAGTTCTGGGGTTGCGGAAAAATCACCCTATCAAGAAGTGATGTGTGAACTGTGCAGATTCCTTTGTGAGAATCGCTGGCAGAAGCAGAAGAAAAACTCAAACCCTCATAGATTTTAATTGTTTCCAAAGAGTAACAGAAGCAACTCGGACAGGCTGCTTAGGGATGTCTAGCTTACTGCAAACGAGCCCTGCTTTCTAGGCATGGGGACCAAACGCTAAGCCAGACTTAACTGAATCACAGCTCAGTCCATTCTGCTATCTCACGGAAAGCATAATTTACCAGTAGGGGGAATAATGATGATGATGATTCAAATTAATAAATTTGCTAGTGAAACCACCATTCAGACACATGCTGGGTAATTTAATTAGCCCTGGCTGCACTTTCTCTGTCAATCCCAAACTTACCCAGATTGGATTGGTAAGCACATTTTTCACTCTGCGAGTCTGAGAAGTTTATTTTTACCTGGCAAATTATTTTAAACATGAGACAAAACAGGGCAGCTTTGCTGAAATCACACAGGAAGCCCATGTCCCTGTTCCCCAGGCCTGGACCTTAGCAGCCTGGACCCCTGTGCACAAAGAACTGGTGTGAATTTCAGACCCTGGGCCTGCTCTAAATCAAGGGAATGGGAGAAATTGGAAATGACATCGTTTACCCAGGGGCCTTTGCCATCGAGGGTTGTTTTATTTATTTATTTTTTTAACTTTTACACGGGACTCAACTCACTGGCTTTCTTAAGCCGTTTGTGTGTGTCCCTGTGTTAGGCAGAGGCATGATATTAGCTAAGGATAGTCTTCCCCCACCTTTTTTATTTCTTTTGCTGGTGGTTTCCCTCTCCCTACCCCCAAATATCTATTATATCTTTCTTGTCAAGACTAAGTGGCATCCTGTGCTGACTTTCTTATACACTGAGGACAAATACATTTCTTTATGTGCCCAGTTTCGGGAAACAAAGCCAAGGCGCCATTGAGAAAGGTTGGTACATTCTTGTCTCCCTCTTACCCACATCTCCTTCCCTCTTAACCACATCTCCTTCCTTTCCCTTAATCTTTAAGCTTTAGAGCCAAGGTGCGCTCTGTTTCTCTCTCTCTCTCTCTCTCTCTCTCTCTCTCTCTCTCTCTCTCTCTCTCTCTCTCTCTCTCTCTCTCTCTCTCTCTCTCTCTCTCTCTCTCTCTCTCTCTCTCCCTGAGGTGATTGTCCCTGAAACTGATATGTCTATCTGATAACAATTTCCCTAACCTCCCACAGAATGTACACCCCCAGACCCCCAGGGCTGGGAAGAACAAAGCTGGCTGCTAAGAGAAGAGGGGGTGGCCCTGTGTGCAGCCTCTCATCCTGGTGGCACCAACCAGAGCCCACAAACCATTTTATCATCCCTGGCCCTAGGAGATCAAGGGAGGCTGTGTTTGGAGAGTTGCCCTCAAGGTTGAGTTAAGCATTTGGTCTTTTGTTTGTCCCAGGGGCTTCCCTCCTTGTCTTCTCAGAGGACACACTGCCAAATGCACTGAACCCATGGGTGTTTCTGCTGAATGGGTTGCTCTTCTTCCTGATCTGATTTAGGTGGAGGTTTTCATTGGGGTGTATTAGCCCCATGGATCTCTGCCCCCTGCATGAATTCAGAGTCTTTAGTTGGTAGTCATGCTCAAGAAGAGATCATTTTTTCTTTTTTATACTGAGAATATGTTTCACCACCCATCAAGTTCAGTTTTAGCTGTTGTCTGTAGAATACTGTATGTATTTTTATAAAACCTTCAAAATAACATTTTGGTCCCATGGGGAGACCTATAACTCAGAGAAGTCCTTTAGTATTGTCAAAATTAATATGAATATCTGCAGAACATTTTTTACCCAAATGCATAATGCTTAGTGATGTAGTTTCTAAGTTACAGGAACTGAAATGTTCATTGTAAAGTAAGAAAATTTGGGGTGGTGACTGGCAAAGAAGGACTGCTAATACCATGAGGTGTGTTTCGGGGGAAGGATGATGAAAATGATTTCAAATCAGTTGAGGTGATGGCTATGAAGCTCCAAATATTACTAAAATCTTTTGAATTGTGTGTTTCCTTGGATCCTCAGGAGAGCGTCAGCATTTTGCTAACATCTAAACCCCACTCAGGACTAAACGTGCAGGCAGAGAGTAGGCTCAGTATATTCTACCGTCCCTTCCCCCTTAAATACTGGTTGAACAACTAAACCATTAAGTGAATGAAAATGAGTACATGACCCTTTCAAGGAATGGCTGCGGAACAGGAATTTGTTATAGATATGATGGAGAAAACAACCAGAGGCTTCTGGAAGGGTCCAGACCGAACTTGGCCATGAAAGGAGAGGTAGGAAAGAGGGAGCAAGAGAGGAAGAGAGGAAGAGAGAAGAGAGAGAGAAGAGGAGAGGAGGCAAACAAACCAGGCAGGGAGCAGAGATCAAGAAAGCAATAGGTGAAAGAGCAGATTTGTATAGAATGAGAAGCTGAAGACAGGGAAGGAAGCGAAGCCCTTGGGTTGGAGAGGTTTAGGAGCCAGGGGTGCTGAGTCAGCCTTGTTCAGGGTTTCTTTAGGACCTGATGTTAAGAAGATTCACTGGGGCTCCCCTCATAAAAAGCCTTACTTCTACTCTTCTCTCCACAAAACTTGTGCCCCTACCCTGTCCAGAAGGAACACTCCTACTGGTGTTATCTCACTCTCTCAAGTGCAATTTTCTGTAGGCCAGAGGTCCTTGAATTCTAGCAAGCATCAAGATCATATCTGGTAATTCATTAAATCAGGATATCTAACTTGGAAGACCTGGACTTGGGTCAGAGGGTTACTTTTCTAGCAAGTTCCCAAAGGAAGCTAACACTGCTGAAATGGAAGAGTAGAACCAGGACAAGGAGACCAGAAAGAGACAGAGGCTGGGTAATGAGCCAGCCAACCTTATTGAGGTTAGCAGAGGTTGTATGTGAGGGCTGTACTCCCTAGGCTGGCTGGCAAAGAAAACAGCTGCTTCAAGATAACCTGCAGGAACTTTTGAGCACTTGAAATGTGGTCATCATGACTGAGGACATACACTTTAAACTTTAATTGTAATTAAAATAGAAAACTGGTACTTGATCTAGCTAGGGAAAACTTTAAGAATGGGAAAACACATGGTATAGCTTCAACTATAAATTTTGCAAAATTTTAATACAGATCATATATTTCCTATGAAATATACATGACAGATATTAAAACTTTAGCATGAGCAGGTCATGGTGGCACATACTTGTAATCCCAGCACTCAATAAACTGAGGCAGGAAGACTTCATTTTCATTTGATGACAGTTAAGGCTACATAAGATTTGTCTCAAAAAACTAGTGTAAACCAGAATCTACTAGCTCATCAAAAGTTCTCAAATATGTCAAGACTGTTGGTGCAGGTCTGTAACCCCAGCTACTCACAAGGCTGAATCAGGAAGATCTCAAGTAGAAGATTACCTGATCCATGGAATAGATTGACGCCACCGTGAATGGTTGGAGCTGTAGCTCAATGGGAAATTGGAGTAGGAGGGTCTTCTGTATTTCTGTGCTTTGATTGGTTAAATAAAGACTCCGCCTGGCTTGTAAGATAGGTCAGCCCTTAGGTGGGCGGAGTAGACAGAAAGGAAGTTCTGGGAAGAGAGAAGGAAGTGGGCCAGACGCCATGAGCCACCG
>JAQHUG010000096.1:358660-388346 GCA_028555095.1 Dicrostonyx torquatus | reverse complement strand
GGGTAACTAGGCAGTGGTGGCACACGCCTTTAATCCCAATGCCTGGGAGGCAAAGGCAGACTGAACTCTGTTGACTTCAAGGTGTGGTAGCACACGCCTCTCCCCCAATTACAACAGGAAATGTCTTTCCTTGTGTGTTTGAGGTCCTGGGTCCTATCCTCAGCAACACACACACACACACACACACACACACACAGTGTTGAAATAGTTTTGATAAGATTGTTTAAACATATTAATTCTCTAAAATTTAACGTGATTGACTGTATAGAAATAATTTCTTTTTACTTGGTAATGTGCCTACTAGAGAACTTGAAATGACCTGTAACAGCCATATTCCTATTGGAAAGCATGGTGTATATGAGCAGTATCCAATAAAACAGATCATGCTACTACCTAATTTTAATCAACTAGAATTCTTTAAATTATAAGAAGCATCTGTCTCCATAGCTAAGCCTTTAATTGATGTACCCGCCTGGTGGATAATGCATCTCACTCCATAGATAGAGACTATTGGTATGATCACAGAAACTATTGAATAGCCTTGGTTTGCACTTTCAATAAATTCAGGAGTGAGATCTTTTCCTGGATTAGGGCAGAAGATTACTAAAGTAAAATGGCACTAGACGTAGCAGACCATAAAGGACACAGCACAAAATGAAGCCCACCGTGAGACAAAGAACTGTTGTTTACTAAGGTGAAGAAGATAAACAGAGATCCAACAGGAAAATGTGGAGGTTTGCAATGTTGAAAGAGAATGGCCTCGTCTCTTTCCCTTTCCATTCTTCACTCCTTCTGAGACAAGGTCTCACTGAGACACCTCAGCCCCAAAGCCAGGTATTCCAGGCATGGTTCCCAACAGTCAGGCAGGGATGGAAGCCAAGGTCTGACTACATCAGTGGGTAGATGGTTTGGAGCTGACAGTGATAGGGGAGCTAACAGAACATTAATATTATGATTGAGTTCTTGACAATGAGAGCTGGTAACAAAGATGAAGAGGACAGCCACAGGACAGATGTTCAAGGCCAGGAGCTGCTACATGATTATGGTCGGAAAAGGTAAAAACTGACAGAATCTGAAAATTAGAATTCCACAATAAGACATGGAAGAAGGAAATGATGACCACAGTGTTTGGAGAAAGAAGAGATGTACTGCTTCATGAAGGCGCCTTGGACTTCCTCAGAAAAATACAACCGTGACGTATTAGCACTTCTTTGGTGAACGCCTTTGGCTTTAGACTATTGATGCTTTGTATCCAAAAACCATTCTCCACATAGGTCCCTCGGGTCCCTCCAGTGCCACCTCCTTCATCAAGGAGACAAACGTGTCCATACCTTAATCACATAGAGAGCTCTTTGATGGACAGGATAATCCATTATTCCTTTTTTCCAATTTCCAAGTTTCAAGAAATTTATGTCAAATTAAGGTTAATATTCTTATATGCCCAAGTACAAAGACTGGACCCACAAGAATAAAGGAAACTCTGAAGACACCCAGTAAGACATGACATAGCTCAGACCTCCCCATCTACTTCTTCATTATTTTAATCAAAAATGTGAACAAAGGTATCTTGAGGCCATGTCACAGAGCTGAGCCACATCATTACGCAGAAGAAATCCGAACAATGTTAGGATGGGCACATGATAAAAATGAGACAAGAGGAATGGAGTGAACGTTTCGACATCATTCACCCCATGGGCTTTTTGCTGTTGTTGTTTGGTTTGGGTTTTTTATTTTGTCGTTTGTTTGTATTTTGCTCAAGGCACTGGGCTCAGCTCTGTTTATGTGTGTAGTCCTGGCAATAATCTCAAGGTGGAATGCTAATAGGAACTCCAAGGTAAAAAGCAGGCATGGTCTGTGAATTCCAAAGGCCTGGTCCTCAGAGCAGAGCCCACTAGGTGATGGAAGCATTGACTGGTCAGAGCACACGGAAAGCCTGGGCTACAGAAAGCCAAGCAGGAGAAACCGATATCCACCTACATTAAGACAACAGTCTGAACACCGTGACTGATATTTTAATCCCTCAGTACCCAGAGGTCAGGGATTTATATGCCAGGAGTGGATCAGTTACACAAATACAGTGGTGATATAGAGCATGTGCCTGGGGCAGCATGTCAGTCTGTGTCATCTCGGATGTCCCCGACACTACACATGACAAATGCCAGGATAGCTGAAATGCTAACAGCCACTTCCGACTTACTATGCTCTACATCCTTTCAGGGATAATTAACAATTTGGTGAAATTGATTTTGAAAAGAGGGGAAACAAAGACCACGTTTTATTTATTTCTTTCTTCTCTTTCCTAAGATCTCTTTCCCCTCTGTATCTATACAGTTCAAGTTGGTGATGTAAACAACTGAGTCTCATTTTGTTCTTGCACTTTCGGTAACTCTATAGTCAACGGGCCATCTGGATACATTCCTTGAAGCTCTCCTATCTATGTTGCTGGACCATCAGCGGAGACGTGCAGCCTGATTCTGCACAGCCCTCTGGGAAAGACATGGCAGTGAAATGGAGAAACGTAGCCTGCCCAGAGAGGCCTCCGTTTGGGGTTGCACATTTGGATGTGTGGAGCCAAATGTTCATTCCACGTGACGCTGGGGGAGCCTTGGTCAGCATGTAATCCAGTGTGGGTTGGGCAAGGAAAAGACAGGAGAATATGAAACTGCCAAGTCCGGGCCTGTTACGCAGTTGTGACCTGACCTGGAATGTGGTGTTGAGTTGTGTGTGGGGAACTCAGTCGTAAAGAGGCAGCTGTGGTCTTCTTAGTTGTGAACTCGAGACCATTTTTGCAGAAGACGAATTGCCCCTCAATGATTGATCTGGTATTTGGAGGAAATACTGTTCCCTGCATCTTCCAAATGGAGACACTAACCAGACACTTGTCCCACACCCAGACCAGGCATTGTGGTGTGGCTTGTACCATGGTCTGCCAGAGAGTTCAAGTACCATGACCTTGAACTGACAGTTGCCCTTTAAGTATCAAACTTGTGTTTTTCATCTTAACATGATATGCCAGGGGCACTGAATAGCAACCTCCATACTTTCACATACCACATGTTGGTGCCAGGTTTAAGCTGATAAAAGCTGGAAAAGAGTTTTGAGAGGTCTGAATGAGGCTGGATATATTGAGCAAGAGCCAGTAAGCCCTCCTATTTTGGCCTCAGACCATCTAGAAGAAAATTATAGGCATGTTCTCTGAGCGTGGACTCAAAGTAGTTTAAAATTTTAAGCCAAGGGACATGGCCTTCCCTTTGTTTTGTGAGGTTTTACAGAAAAATAACTTGTTTGGCTGAAAGGCTGGATTTGCCTGCTTCAGCTTTGCCCGGAAAAGTCGGACCTGGGGAATTAGGGGAAAATAAACAGGGGAGAGAAGCAAGACTCCACCTTAGATCAGCTGGCTAAAGTCAGAACCGACAAGAAGCTGGGTGGGGAGCTGGGGCACCAGCGAGCCCGGCATCCTGAAGTATGCACAGAACACCTACCCATGAGTGTAGATACGATATCCTCGCACTTCTGTCCAGAGTCCTGACTACAGACCGGATGCTCTTTGTTCTTCCCTAACCCTTGCCACCAGAGTACATCTGTCCCCTGAGCTTTCTCCTTCCTTTTGGCCATTTCAGCCTTCATGGGGGGTGAAGCGGTAGTGAGTCACATGACTGAGGTTTCTTCGGTCTTGAAATGCAGATTATTTCCAGGTGTGAAGTCAAAGGAGTCAACTGTTCGATCAGCTATTTGGTGAGAATAAAAGCCCTTAGCTCATTTGATTATCATAGAAGCTCAGTGAAATCAGTTCATTCCCAAGGCCACAGGTGAAGAAACCGAGGTTCCAGCTGACTGTTTCCCATGGAAAGTCACGGGAGTGGGGGGAGGGTCAGGCTTGATCTAGGGGAGGTACCATTCCATCCAGTCCTGTTGTAGGACTATGGAATGATGGACGGCCCTTCCTCTGACTTCGTCTATTCATGTCTGACTCCTCCTTCAGCTGCGGTTTCCTCCAATAAGATCATCACAGCATGTTCTGCCCCCCTCAAGTTCCACACCTTGGAAAGCGTCAAAGTCTTTCTTAGCAGGATCTCTTTACCAGCAGAGTCGGGATAGGAGTGGGTTTCAGTTCACGTCAGATGGAAGCCAAGCAGATGATTACAAAGCCCATCAAAAGATTTCTTCTTTCCCTGTCTGTTTTCCCTGCAAGCACATAGCTGAAAGGCAGTCTATCTTGCTTTTCACCAAGAAAAAAAAGAACAAAGCTTGCTCTTTTTAGCCTCTGCCTGTGCCCTACGGCTAGGGAAGAACTGTATACTACAGCATGTGCCTCTACACTCCGGTGCATTCAGCCAGCATAGAACGGCTTCGGGGAGGCCAGTCTGGGTCCTCAAGTCCCGGGCTGGCGGGAAGACATCCATGGCCCAGGCGAGTGGGTCCCACTATGATGATCAAATATGTGTTGGAGAAATGGGAGAGGAAGAGAAGCAGAATGGTTGGTGTGCTGTGGGAAGAGGCGGGACAGCAGACGTGAAGGTGGTGAGGAGAGGCTGATATGGGGGTCTTGCTACCCCAGGCCATGGCAATGTCCAGGCTCAGGCTGCTGCCAAGGCCCATGTCTGGGTCTATAGTCCTACGGCAGCCAGAGGGTGTGTGGCCATTTATAGTCCATGCTGCCACCAAAGGCCACAAGGATCACCAGTGTCTGGGGCTGACATTACTGGACTTGTCAAAGTCCAAGAGGTGTTTGGCCACCAGAGCTACACTGATCTTAGTGGCCTGTGCTGTTAGGTCTGTAACCCTTCAGCAGCCAGGATCTGAGTTGATGTCTGTGGCTCCTGTTGCAACTGAGGGCCATGTGGTTGCCCAGAGGCCATGCTGAATCCGAGCCATACGGATCTAATTAGCCATTGTGATTCTGGATCAGAACTGCAGCTGGGGGCCGAGTCTGGGTGGCCCTATTGCAGCAGGGGTCTGAGTTGATCTCCATGGCTTCCATTATCAGGAGGGCCATGTGGATCCCCAGGGGCTGGGCTACAACCTGGGGCCATGTTGGTGTCTGAAGGCCGCACTGCCTCTGGGGCTGTGACAATATGAGTGACCTTCACTGCCACTTGGGGTGATGGTGACATCCAGACTGTGGTCCCGTTGCAGCCAGGGTCTGTGTTGCCACCAAAGGTTACATGGAAGCCTGGGGTTAGGGCCTCAACCTATGGTCTTGTTGGTGTCCAGGGGCCATACTGCCACCAGGGCTATCCTTATCTAAGTGGCCCTAAGATGTCAACCAGGCCCAAGGTGCTGCCGAGGGCCATGTATAGGTTTGTGGTACTGCTGTGACTGGGGTCTGTGTTGATGTTTGTAGCCCGTGTCACCTCACAGAGCCTTGGGAACCATGTGTGATGGAATTGAGGTCCATGCTGAGCCCGTTCTGCCCTTCACTGGCTCTGAGATAGCTGACACTGCTTCTCTCTGGATGCTGCAGAAGAGAGCTGAGCCCAGTCCTTGTGGGAGAGCTGGCACCTCACACTGGGGAGAGGTGGTCTTACCCTTCCCCGGAGGCGGGGAGAACTGACCCTGATGGCATGGGTGTAGGGAAGCTGGTGTCATCCCTCACCTGAGGGAATGGCTCTGGGAGCCTGGACTGGCCAGCTCTGCTACCACCCAGAACGAGAGTCGAGTCTGGGGTTGGCCCATCTAACATCTACCCTGTCTAGGGACTGCTAGAGACTGTGAGGAGAATCGATCTGTGGATGACTCCCAGTGGCTGTGGGATATCCCAGAGGAGTTCGCAGTGGGATCCAGTAAAGATGCTGCACCAGAAACCAGAAGCACTGAACCAGAGCAGTGACTCACGGGCAATGAACATCTGCACATAAAGCTGATTGGCAAAAGGATCTACTGTGTGACACGCCTGGACTCCCAGTTCCACCAGAACGAATGAAGAGGTGTTGGAGAGGCAGGAAAGGTGGAAGAGGGAAAGGTTTCTCTTTCTTTTGCTTCCCCTTTTTTTGTTGATGGTGTTTTTGTTTTGTTCTTGTTCTTTTGTGGTTTTTGTTTTTGTTTGTTTGCTTGTTTTGTTTTGATTCTTCTCTAATTTTCGTGTGGGGGAGTGAAGGGGGAAGGGAGTATATGGAGGTACTGGGAGTAAGCATAACTGGGGTGCATGATGTGAAATTCCCAAAGACTCAATAAAACAATCATGATTGGTGTATGTAAAAAAGAAAGGGTTTGGGGGATATTTTCAGGACAGAGTTTTGTTTTCCCATGAATATTGGAATCTTTGTAACTTTCTCAGGGTCTTGAAGGATAGCTCCTGCCAAGAATACCCAGTTGTTGGGACAATTTGGAGTCCCGGCCTCCAGCTGCTCTTCCTTGCTAGAGATCTTTACTTTCCTTCTGATTTGAGTTAGTGAAAGCTGTGTCAAAGCTGTTTACCAGCTCTGCTTCATGAGCATGTGTTGCCTTGAGGATCAGAGGATAAGGTTTTCACCTGTTGGCCCACATGACTGTTAGTTATATAAGCCTCCATGGTGCTAATGAATAAAGGGCTTTTTACCAGTGACTAGAGGTCCGTGTCTCTGCCTGTGTGTCTCTGTGTGTTTCAATCTCCAGTCCCTTGCCCGAAGCTCACTAATGGTAGCGCATAGAGCGCAGACCGGCATTGTGCGCTGCACCCAGCAAGCTCATTCCCTCATCTCCTTTGTTCACTCCATCCTCATCTTTTAATTAGCTCTCATCCCCACCACCAGCCTACTTAAAACTCGTGCCTACCCACCATCCCTTCATGGCTGGTCCCCCACATTGCTCCACAATTCCTCTGCCTATAGCCTGAGCTACCGTCACTCCATGGCTGGTCCGGCACATGTTTGGTTGGTTCTTTTAAAACTGCCTATAGATCACCAAGCCTTTGGGACCAAGAACTATTTTCTGTTCATGAAAAGCACATGGACTGTTTTCATATTTTGATAATTATGAAATGCTTGATCTTCTCTGTCACTGGCTACCCTTCTCTCCACTTTCTATCACAATAATAATAATGGCCAACACATGTGCTGATATTACTGCGTACAAGTAAAGAAAATGTATTCATAATAAAATGTGGTGGAGACAGACCAAGCACAGGAGCACATAATTGTCCCTGGAGGCCATTGCATATGTAGCTTGAACTTTATCCCTTTAAGAACTTGGTTGCTGGGGCTGAAGAGACGGTTCAGTGGTTAAGAGCATTGCCTGCTCTTTCAAAGGTCCTGAGTTCAATTCCCAGCAACACATGGTGGCTCACAACCATGTAATGAGGTCTGGTGCCCTCTTCTGACCTGCAGGCATACATGTAGACAGAATATCGTATACATAATAAATAAATATTTTTTTAAAAAGACAACATATAAAAAAACACTTGGTTGCTATTGGAACATATTGTGGGGGAGGTGAGCTGATCAGAATGTTGATATTACTTCATAGGGCACTGGTTTCCCAGTAGGGCGACCTGCTCGTGAAACTACATCTTTAACTAAAGGCTGCATAATGAGTATACCTGCAAAGTGAGTGAACTCGGGTCTGTCTTACTGGCTGTGGTGATAGTTCCAACTCTAGTAAGTAGAGATACAGACACTAGACCAGATGTTCACTCTACAAGCACACACAATAGCCTGGCTGTCAACCTCTAACAAGCACACACCGTAGCGTGACTGTCACTCTCTTCATTTCATGCTGACACTATTCTCACTATAATACACATGTGTATTATATAATATCTATGTGAAGTTCGCATATTAAGGCATGCTTTAGACTATAAACTCCCAGCTTATTGTAAAGACCATTGTACCTTATGCCCATTCTAATTGATGACACTAGTAAAACTCTTAGCTCCAACTTTGAATAAGGAGACCACAGTAGGATTTTCCCACAGCACATATATCTTCATTTATGTATTTCATTTTAAAGAATGGATTACTACGATGACCTATAAGATCAAGTAAATTATGATTTTTATCAAGCCTAAATTCACCATTCTGATATGAGTCTAGGCTATACTATCTACAACTTCTGAAAACATTCTACATGATCAATGTTCCTGTGTTATCTACCCTAATGCATCTGATACTTAAATATAGTATAAGTAACTTATGCATTTTAAAATGTAAACAAATATGACAAACATTTATTAGCATACATTTAATATATGTGTGTCCAAATCCTAAGTGTAGAACAAGAGGAAAAGTGTAGAATGAGTTGTAACGACTGACATATTTTACTACATAAAGAAAGTCAACGAAGCACATTCTGAGCTCAAAGAACACATTTGCTGTACACAAAGAAAGCACACAATAAACACATGGGATAAAATGTCCACTATGAGCATTTGTCGCGATCTCAAGCATGTGAAACACTCTTCTAGCATAAAGCAACAACTTTCAGAGAAGATCAAAGGCCACGAGTAGATAGTTCACATAACACAACTTCAGGTGTTTGGAAATAGTAAACCTTTATCTAGTGGCCACAGAGATGCAGGTTAAAAAATATTGAGAATCTGGCTTTCAGTTTTCAGGCTAGCACCAATTAAAATAAATAATACATGTTTAAGTTAGTTTGAAGAAAGGAATATTACAGTTGGGGTGTTGCATCCGAATTCTTTAGAAGACTTTGTAACATGAGGGCCTGCTTATTGGGGTTTCTGTCCTGCCCAGTTCCCACAGTTGTTAGGTCCCAAAGAATCACACAGAAGGTCTACATAAGTTATAAACTGGCCCATTAGCGCAGGCTTCTTATTAACTCTTATAACTTACATTAATCCATTATTCTTATCTATGTTAGCCACATGGCTCGGTACCTTTTTCAGTGGGGCAGGTCACATCCTGCTTCTTCAGTGTCTGGACAGGACTGGGGAGGAATGGGTTTCCTCCTTCCTAGAATTCTCCTGTTCTCCTTGCCCCATCTCTACTTCCTGTCTGGTTGTCCCACCTATACTTCCTGTATGGCTACTGGCCAATCAGTGTTTATTTAAAACATAATTGACAGAATACAGAATTGTCCTGCACCAAGGCTCATTTTTTAAGGGAATTTTCAGTTACAGCAAAGCTTAGAATGAGATACAGAAATTTTCCACGTTCCCCTTAACCCCATGTGACACAGTCTCCCTCTCCTTTGAACCCCTATCAAAGTGAGACCTTTGTTACAGTTACTAGACCCACAAGGACAAGTCACTAACCACAGTCATGGCTACATTAAGGTTCCCTTGTGGTGTTGGTCGTCCTATGGATTTGGGCACACACACACCATCATCGCATCACGAATATTTTCACTGCTCAAATGAAATACTTGCTTGAAGTATTTGTCCTTCCCCCGTCTCAGTTCAGAGCAGCATTCCCCTAACTTCTCACTGTATCTGTGGTTTGACATTTCTAAGGTGTCACATGCTTGGGCTCTACAACTGATGTGCCTTTCAGATCGGTTCCTTCACTTGCCAATATGCCATTAAGGGCCTTCAAAGGACTCAATGACTTGGTAGATCTTTCTTTTTAATGTCGGCTACTACTTCACTGTGGGGCTGCACCACACTCATCCAATGAGACTGTCTCCCTGAGCTTTGCAGGCAGGGGTTATTGGGTTTGTGTTACTCACATCATCCTCCTTCTCCATGTCCAAAGTTTTTACCTGTGTAAAAACAGAGTCATACTGACTTGGAGTTCATCCTAATGATTTCACCTTTACTTGATCAGGTGATCAAGTAAAATCATCTCTTTCCAAAGATGACCATATTAATAAATTTGGAGGTCAGGACTTGAGCTAACAGTGTTAATCAAACAGACCGACAGTTAATAGGGTAGACTTTTTACTTATCGACTATGATTCCATTACAGACTCCTTGCTTATTAGATTCCAGAATGTGAGCAGCCTTCTGGACCCACCTGCCCTTGTCCTCCGCACCTGCCCATCCCAGCAGGCCTCGTCAGGCTTCTTGTGCATTTCTACTTGGTCACAATTCCAGGAATGAGCAGGACGTGCGGACTTCTGTCAACAGTGGCGGACAGTTGAGGGCATCTGCTCGCTTCTTGACAGGTCAAGAAGTCACACACACATTACAGCTCCTGTGGAAGCTTTGCTTGAGCCTGCTTCTCTTTCCCACTAATCCCTCATAATGCCCCTGTTTCATAATGTGATTTAGTGAAATTAAGCTCAAACAGCCCCAAATTATATAATTAATTACATTTGGCTTCAATTACATTGACTAATTGATCCAAGCCTGCTCACAGGCTACCTGCAGCCTAAGGTGGAGTAAGCAGGTGGTAGAGGCTCATTAACTTAGTACTCCATGTGTACTAGCTAATCTGGTTTTGAAAATTGAGCCACATCTCAGATGGATCATACCACATGTCAGGTATGTCTCACTTAGCCCAAGTATAGCGCGCTATGTAGCTATGTATATTTACCCAGAGGCCTTTGCTATATCTGTCGTGTGCTCTGACCCTTGCCCTCAAGCTCCCCACACTGTCATCCACTCCAATAAACCAAATGCATTTTTCTGATGTGGGACCCTAAACGATGGTGATCTTGGACTGGGAGGCAGGGGTTTGGTTGTGGGTGCAGTAGGAATGACTGCATGCACTGGAAACTCCATCTCCACCGGTCATGTCTTTTCAATAGTTCCTAATGAATTATGTTCAAACAGCCCTAATGGTTGCTGAGAACTTAGGACTTCAGAGCCCTTCCAGGAACCACAGCAGTGTCTTAGAGCTTTGGAGATGTAGAATCGAGGGCCACACCAAATCCAAATCTGGAATTTAGCAAGTTCCCTGGGTGTCTTGAATGCACTTTTGATTTTTGAGAATCTTTATTTTAAAGGACATTGCGAATTAAAGTTCAGCTTCTGTAACATGTGACTTGCACATCAGGGAACAGGGACCTGGAGAGAAGATACACTCAGAGAGGAACAACCTTTTCACAGCTGGCCCTCTGTTTCCCTCGATCTGCAAACTCTCTTCTATGTTTGTTCCTCGGTATAAAAGCCTGGCTGTGTTCTGCTTGTGATGCGTCCTCTTTCTACAGACTATGTGTGACCCACAAACCTTCAGAGCCACATTCTCTAGGATCTGCCCAACCTAACTTTCTAGCCAGCTTCTCCCTCCAGTCTGTACTGTGTGGTCCAGCTGAGTAGGCATGCCTGGTGTTCACTAAATGAACGCCATCTAGTCCTGCTAGAATGGGCAACTTGGGTTTTTGTTTTTCCATTGTGGCGTCTATAGATAACACAAATTTCCCTGGGCTTTCTTGATGTTTTCTGCACAGTAGGATTATGCACAACTATCGCCTACATCAATCTCCAAACATTCCCATCTCTCCCAATGGAAGCTTCCTATAGATTAGATACTAACTCCCCAGCCCCAGCCCACAACCATCATTCTACTGTACCACGCATTTACCTATGCTAGGTATTTCATATGAGTGGAATCCTCCCTCGTGCTGAGATGCAACAGTGCTTGTAATGTCTATCATTTTCCATCTGACTTAGCTCATACAGCCATGTCTTCCAGGTCCATCCATGTTACAGCATGAATTAAAATTTCCCACCATTTAAAACTGAACACCACTAAACTGTATGCTCCATGTCCTGTTTCTCTATTTATCCTTCTATGGACACTTGGGTTCTTTCCCCTATCCCTCGATCGCGAATGTGGCTGTGAATACAGACATTTAGGGTTTCTCCACCAGATGAGCACTGTGAACATGAAGTCGGAACATCTGATAGGGAGGCTTTAGATGGCTTACTCTGTTGATTCGATGGCAGGACTGGCATCAAGTTGAACATTCATCAAACTTCAGATAAGTGGATTCTGGTCATCAATTCTCCAGTCTCTGTAACACATCATGCTCATTACTAGTAAATGGGGATCTGAACAATGTGAAGGGACACTGTAGAAATTTCACTTGAGTGTATATAGTAGAGATTGTAATCTCTTATAATAAGGATCAGCGTTTCATTTAAGAATAAGTTTCTAATCAAATCATGACACTTGATTTAGAGTTGCAAAGGCTGAATGCATCTTCACAGGAAAGAAGATATTCCCAACATTCCTTGAGCTCCCTGAAGCTCCCTACGGTAGCACTACCTGGATGCTTCGGGCAGCGTTGTGGTACTGAATGGGGCAGATTTTCTCCGGTCACATTCTATAACGTATTCACCCACCTGAGATCTGTGCCAACATCCGAGCGTGTTGTTAATGGGATGCAGTCTCACTGACAGCAGCAGCAGAATGGATTGCTGACCACATGATAAGATCAAGATGCAGATTTGAATTGGCTGTATTTATGTTCCAGATGCAAGATGATTATCTCCCAGCAGAGGCAACATGATTCAATACATAAGGCACAGGGCCAGAAATCAGGAAATCTGGATTTTATTCCTGGCTTTATCACTTAGGCCATGCACACATGAATGTAGTATTTTGTAATTGCATTGTTCTTGACCCTAAACTGCTTCCTCCTGCCACTAAAAGTGTATTGCGATGTTCAGTCATGGCACCCTTGCCTCCCCCTTTTTCCTTCGGTTTTTTTTTTCTTGTTTTATGTCTTCCCTATTTCTTAGTAAATGGCAATAAACTTTTATCATACAACCAATGCATGCATACATGTCACCTTTTTTAACATTCAGAGAATAAATGTTGATTATCATGCTCCTGTTTCCACAAATCTCCCCTCTTATCGCTAATCGTGTTTCTCTTTCATCTTTCATTACACTTATTTTCTGACTGTAGAGTCTCATTCCTTTCTTCACCACCTTTCTGAGCAGTTTCACCAGCTTGAGTTGCACATTACATCTTACCTCCAACAACAATCCTCTGAGCTATGCGATGGCAAACAGAGAAACATGTAACTGTGCTCTAGAACAAAAAGCAAAGACGCAGATGGAGAGACTGGAGGAGACGCAGGTATCAGAGGATAGGATTTCAGTGAACTGAAACCTGCTCTCAGTTCTCCCACTCCACTAGAAAGGGTTAGACAGCAGCATACTCTGTTATCCAAGAGCTTCCTGGATAATAAAATGCTTCTGTATCCGCACGCTGGTCGTCCTCACGGCAGAGTCCAGTCCACTGCAGTGCTCTTTCGGCTCATCTAAACCACTAGGAAAATCACCCTGGGGGATAGAGAAGGGAAATCTACGACTGGAATTGCCAAGAGTGCAGGGCCTTCTAGTCACCATCCTTTACTTTGAAAAGAGCGGGTCACTGCAGAGCCCCAGCACTGAAGGCCTGTAAAGAGCTGAGAACAGTCTTACGGCTTGGACAAAGCTTGGTGTTCTCCTAGGTCATATTGTCAAACAAGCAGAGAAATGCACTGGAGAATAGTTACGTTGACCAAAATGTGCTGTTTGGAATTATATTTTTTGTTCCTTTCAAGTTCCAATAGTTATCCATGGAGTGACTGAGGGCACGGTTAGCACTCGGTAATGTTTGCAGAATAAAATACTGTTGGCAAAAATAAAGATCGGCGTTTCCTTGACCTGAATAGTGCTACAAAACACAGTGTGCTCTTGATAATAAATTTAAGATCCAATGTTTTTTGAGACACTGGGCAGTTTAGTAATTTCAGTTGTGCAAACATACACATCTGCACACCTTGAGGATACATATGTGTGTGTGTATAAAATCTCTACTTTAAAAAAAAATGGGGCAGGCAGGCTGAAACATAAAATTTCTGACCTTTTTGCCACATAGCAAATAGGATATGTAGGAGGGTCCGTCTTTATTTTTGTGCTTTGATTGGTTAAATAAAAAAAGCTGCCTGGGCCATTTGATAGGGCAGGACTTAGATAGGCGGCGAAAAGAGAAGAGGACGCTGGGAAGAAGACTGGGTCAGAGCCAGTCGCCAGGAGGCTCCCGTCGCAGATGGATGCAGGTTAGACCTTTCCGGTAAGTAACCCACCATGTGGTGACTTACAGACTTTTATAATGGGTTAATTTAGATGTGAGGGCTAGCCAAGAAAAGGCTAGTGATAATGGGCCAGGCAGAATTTAAATGAATCCAGTTTGTCATGTGGTTATTTCGGGTGCAGGCAGCCAGCGGCTGGACGCTGGGAAGAAGACTGGGTCAGAGTCAGTCACCATGAGGCTCCCGCGGCAGATGGATGTATCTTAGAACAGTCTGGTAAGATCACCACCTTGTGGTGACATACAGACTTTTATAATGGGTTAGTTTAGATGTGAGAGCTAGCCAAGAAAAGGCTAGAGATAATGGGCAAGGCAGTATTTAAATTAATACAGTTCTCATGTGGTTATTTCCGGCATAAGCAAGCAACCAGCGGCTGAGCAGGCCAGCGGCTGGGGGTTGGGGGAGTTGGGTGCCGGGAACATAACCCACTGTCTCCCCTATTTACAACAAGGATAAGTTACGCGGCTGCCTGTATACTCACAGATTTCTATCTTTTTGTTTGGTCTTTTCTATTATTTTTCTTTTAAGAAAGCATAAAAGGTGGCACTGAAACCCTCATCATTGCACGGTGTTCCTCTTTCTGAGAGGAAGTCAGTCTTGGGAAATGAATGGAAGCCCTTCCTGTTGAGGCCTTATGTTTTAACAGTACATGTGTCCTGAACCAATATATAAGACTGCAAAGTCCTTTAAAAACATTGGATTCCTTTGGAAATTATGTCATAAATAAGAAAATATTTTGTTTGTTCCTTTCCAATAAAAATCCACTGATTCATTTAATATGCATTTTTTTCTTAAATATGTTTTCTATATGCAATATATTTTGCAAGTTTTTAATATCTGGATCAGTTCACAGAAAGTAAGCAGGAGCTTCCAGGAGACTTGACAACCTTTTCCCTCCAACGTGGGTGAGCCACGTTGATCCTGGAGAACTGCTGAGGATGAAGTTCTCGGTATCATTATCGACAGTCAGTGTTTCATGTGAATTACAAATAAGATCCATCACCATAATAAATTATCAAATTGACTGTCCTTCAGCATTTGAGTTTTGGCATAAATGAAACCAAACTGGCCCTGATCTTGCTGCCCCAGTTCTCAGGTGCACTGTACGTGGGTTCCTAGACATTTTGTTTTCTACGTGGCTAAAATATTCTGTGGGGGGAAAAAAAATAAAAAGATGATGGGCCAGGGTGAAATCCAGACAGCAAGCTCTGTGCAGAGGCACTGCTTGCAGTGTTTGAAGATGGGAGTTGCGGATTCAAGCAGAGAATGAGTCAGTTTGGAAAAGCGTGTGGCTTGAAAGCCATTAAAATAAAGCCCAGGATCTGTACTATCCCAAAAGTACGCTCGGGATGCTTGGCTCTCCGACGTGCCCACATGGACTTGGGAAAATCTTCATGCTCCCAAAGGTTGTATTCAGGCTTTGTATGTGTGTATTTCCGAGGACAAAGTGCATGGAGCCATAAAAGGAATTTCCTTTCCCTGGAACTTTGAAAAACTTCTGCTGTAAGGGGAAAATAAGGAAAACTGAGAGCATGTTCTGGCAGGTTCCATAGAAAACCCAACAGGAAGTGAGCAGTTGTGGGCAGTGCAGAACCACTGAGAATCTGATACTTGGACAGCACCAGTGTCTGGGTGGATAATACCCGCAGTGTCTGGGTTGTATTTGTAACCGATCTCTTGACCTTCTTACTCTTCTCGCTAAAGAAGCAGTTACAGTGAAGCCTGACTCCGCACACCTTAGCAACCACTGCCATTGGGGTTCCCACAGCCAGAACAGCACAGTGCAGGGAATTCTAGCGTAAGCAGATTCGGTGTAGAGTAGCCACTGGGTTGGAATTTTCTAATTCATCATGAAGGCCCTGGTCTGTAATGTTCCCTCAGATGCTTAAAAATGGGGCTAAGAGGAGTTTAGGAAACATTGTGTTACTTTAGCACACCAGACATCTCAAAGATGAAATAGAAACTTCGTTGGCCATTTGGTTTAGCTGGAGCATCTCAAGGATGTGTCGGTCTCAACGAGTCACGCAATCCATAACACTCAGTTTTCAAGATAAAACGGACATGGTATGCTTCCTAGACTAGTCCTTTTTTCTCTTGAAAGCAGTAAGCAGAGCTCTTTGCTTACTGGGCAAGGAATGGTGGTAGTGGTTCTGGCAACCAGCAAAACTTTCAGAAGAGAGGATGGGTTTCTAATGTCAAGCCTGTGCCATTATGTTCAAATGGGCATAGAGTTCTAATGGCTCCCTATTCAAGCATGGTAGTAACTAGTCATTGGGGAAGCATGCGGCTTGGTTGGTCCTGGGGATGGAAATGTTTCACTCAGTGGGCATGTCTCTAACAAGTAGTCTGATAAGAGCCAGTTTAGAGCCCTTCTTATCTAAAGATAAAATTACGCTGCCAGTAGGGAAATAATGCCCAGCATATTCTATTGCCGACTGTGCAGGCTTGGTTTTTCAGCATGTGGGCAATGCTTGGGGTTACAAGACCTTGCCAACCCATTAATAAGGGGCTGTTGTTGCTGGGTCTTAAACCAGGGGAGGACTCACGAGAAAGTGAGCAAGAAAAGCCATTTTCAAGTCTACATCAGAATGAGACACTCAGCAAAGAAAGCCTCGTGTGCTGAGGTTATATAGCTAGTCTGCATTCACTTGGCCCCTATGGCAGAGACCAGCTTCAACATGACTCGTGCATTAAAGGGTGGGAGCATGAGGATTAGAATTATTAAGTAAAAGGAACAGAGATATGAGAGAAATAAAAAAGCAGAAGCACAGAACAGCATTGGGAGGGGCGTTCAGCGAGCACTGAATCTGCCCATCTTTATTTCTCACACGCTTATATATTTCACTTCAAAAGAGAAGCTGGGATACAGCAGACTTCATTAACATGATATAAGGAATAGACTTGAATTCTCTTGAATTCGGTCCAGGTGGAGCAGATCCCCCTCTATATACAAAATACTAATTAACCACACCCTAGGTCAGAATCTCTTGTCTGTAGCCACACCTGTTGTCAACAACTTTGAGAAGCAAAAATAAGCTCAGACTCTCTGTCCTCCAGTCAAGGTGGAAGAAGCTCACAAGTATGAGTCCCCAAGACCCTTCTTCAGAAAAGATGGCACATCTGAGCACATGCCTTACAGAAGGAACTCAATCTGTTGCCTGACCACAGTAAAGCAATGGATTTGAGCTGAAATCATTGGCTGAGAGCTTTTCTGCTGACCTGGAGTTTATTCTTTCCTTGGAATAAGAAAAAGTGGAGAGCACGAGACTGACTCAACTCGAGTCACGGTACCGTGCTCGCTGAGCACTTGGCACACATCCAGCAATACAAGTTCATTCTCATAAGAACCCAATGGGATGACTGCTACAGTCCACCCCGTAAACTTACGAGGCCCATGGAACTTAAGTCATGTATTCAAAGTCGGATGGTTCAAACCCAGGAGTTTTCATTCCAGGATCTGCAGTCTTAATTATTTTTTTTATTTATTATTATTTTTTTATTTATTATTAATTATTTTTCCAAACCATTGTGTTTGGAACAAAGACCGTGAGCAGAGGCCTTGTTTTAAAACATGCATGTATCTTGAAAGGTTATTTCATGGCAGCGACTTACAGAGCACTGGTCCTGGAATCAGAGATTTTTTTTCATCATGTCACTCAACCTCTCTCAGCTGACATTGAACTGAAGGTAATACTCCTTGCCTTAGAGAGGGCTTCAGAGGATTAGGTAAAGCCTTTAGTGTGTTTGGTACACATGGTAACGATAAGAATAATGATAATAATTGACATTTATTGAGTATTTGCTATGTACTTACTAAACATCTAATAAATTCTAATTAAAATGGCTTGGTGTGCTCAATATCTACCACATTTGGATGATTTTCAATCTTCTCTGACAACAGAGGCAATAGTCACCATAGTTACCTTCACTGACTTTTTCGAATAATGTTTAATATTAACAAACAGTTAACTTGATAAAACAATTCTTTCTTTCAAAGTTCTATACTTGACGAAGCTGTTTTGGATCAGTGAGATGAAGATAGCTAACCAAATGTCGCTTGGATTGCATCCATGCTGACTGGAAATTAACATTACCAAACGACTAGACAGTGGACATTTCTTTCTATACACAGAGAAAACTCTAATGTCAACTCTAGCTGTTGTGCTGTCTCTCAGACATCGGGAGACAGTGTAGACATGAGGCAGAATGGAGCGACCAGGAAGGACATATAAGCTCTTTCATGAGCCATACTTAAACTTAGAATACCCACAGTGTTACTCTCACTTGCAATGCCATCCACGAAGTCTGGCCTCACAAGAGAAGCCGCATGCCAACAGCCTTTAGGCGGCAGCAGTCTGTAAAGGTCAACAGATGGTGGCAGGCTGAATTTTGGGTGTTATAATAAGGGAAGGGCTGTTGGTTTGCATCATCCATTTGAACTGAAGAGAAACCTTAAGGCGAGTGGATGGACAAGAGGAACCCCAGGAGAACACGGTAAGAGTTAGGTAGGGTTTCAGGATCGTAGCCAGATGCCGTCCAGACATGGCAAGGAGCTGGGAATGAAATGAGCACAGATGAATCTCTAACCTTCAGTCTGGGACTATGAATTAGGGGATCTGATGGAAGACTGCCACAAAATTAATAACCAAGGACTTCCTGAATATCATATAGAAACCAAAGACAATTTAGGGGGATTGGATGCCTTGGACTAGTAATGGTTTATATTACAAGTTTCATGGTACACTAGTAGATGTCTCTATTCTGGGATCTCTTTATGGGTCTCAGTGTTCCCCTGGAATAAATGTAAGGTATTTGTATAGGTGCCCATATATGCAACTTTTTGGGGGTGGGATGGGGGAATCATCTCTTTTATTTGATTCTCAAAGTAGCTTTCTATCCAAATTACATCACAACCACATCAAGTGAACTCTATATAGACTTGATAATTTGGAATTCACATTGAAGAGGTACATTTACCTTTTTTTTTTTTTTGAGACAAGGTTTCTCTGTAGCTTTTGGTGCCTGTCCTGAAACTAGCTCTTGTAGACTGGCCTCGAACTCACAGAGATCCACCTGCCTCTGCCTCCCGAGTGCTTGGGATTAAAGGCAGGAGCCACCACTGCCCAGCCATTTACCTCTTTTTAACACCACAAAAATACTAATAGTGTATCGTTAAACCAAAGCATTGTAACACGTTACAACCCTTTGTATCCAAAGAGGACTCAACTAACCATAAGACTACGTGCTTTGAGGACTAACTTACCAAAGACACAGATGCCTGACCTGCAGGCTCAGCGTCCCCCTTGCCAGCATCGAGTCCTTCCATCCTGGCCACTGCCTCTCCATCCTTACTCTTCTGTTGTTTACCACAGATACTAAAACGTATCCTGGGAAATGACTTTCAGATTTCTGTTCGCAGAGGGCTCCCCACCTAACAAGGCTTCTATGGCACAAGGGAAATATGATGAGTATTTGTTCACAAAGCTAGACTTACTCAGTTTAAATACCTTTAAAGACAAAAAGGTATTTATTTATGAGTTATGTATCCTTGAAAATGTCCTTATTGTAACGGTGATGCTCAATGGTAGTTTGTCTGTTTCTGGCTCTCCTTGAGCTACAGTGGTCCTCCACTCTCAGAAAGCCTTCTCCAGCCTGTGAAATCAGAATTGTGAGACTCTACAGTAGTGCATGTAGCTGACAGGGAAATGGAGCAAGAAGCCAGGTCAGAAAAGACCTTGTTCTCCATACCTCGTGGCTACTCAATTCACCGCTTTTTCCAGTGTGGCATGGAACTAAGTAGGTACAGTAGCCTTGTATGCTGATTTGTTACTAGGCACCTGGCTTAGACGGTGAAGGTGGCCTGTGGGACTTCGCAGCTCCATCTTTAACCACGAATGTGCCCAACCGCACATGTAACAAAGGCTCGCTGGAAAAGACTCGCTTGACTCATTCACCATGTAGGAGAGCTTCTCACACAGTTCCCTCTTGCCGTGAGTCACAGTCAGCCAGCTGCACCCAGCAGAAGGCTCCTCACCTATGCGAGTGGGTGGCAGCTTTTATAAAGAGGCGGGGTATGAGAGCACTCATCGATTTGATTTTATTCCCAACTTGCTCTCTAAGTGACATGGTCACTCAACTGGACTTTTCCTACTCCTTGCAAGGAGTGAAAAGCTCAAACAGTACTTGTTGCGTAAGAGTCTTTGTTTAAAGACAGTAAGTGTGTGGGCTTCTTAGGAAAACTGTCTTTAACATAATTATGTGCTCTGGGAATTACGGAGGTAAAGCATTTTCATCTTAGCATAAACAGAAGTGAGCACGCTCTTCGGATAACTCTGATTACTGCATTGCTTGCCTTCAGACTCACATTTCAGACATTTTTAATCTATGTGCTTTTATTCTTTATGTATAATTGTGGTTAAAACTTTCATTAAATAATTTTCTTGCAAGTTCATATATTGGAAAAATATCAAAACAAATGTATGCAAAACTTATAATGGGAGAGAAAACTATTATTAAATTTATTACCATGAGAAGGCCATTTTTGTACAACCTTTGTTCATGTAACTTCAGGCACACACTTCCTCTGCTCAACTCTGCAGAGAGTAAAAGCTACCTCCAAGAGTCATTGTAAGAAATAAATACGCTAATAAGTGTGTTCCAGCAGCAGGCATGACGCATGACAGTAACTTTGTAATTAATGTCGCTCCTATTACTGCACACTTGAAGCAGAGGTGTACAAACGTCAGTGGCAGAAAAAAGACAACAATCTCACATCGTTTCTTTCCACCATTAAGCTGCAACTTCCCTTCAATTCATCTCCATCATGGCTTTCCGAGAGACCAGCAGGACACAAATGAGTTCAATCATTCTTCATCTCCACCCTCACACCAATCTCAGACAATCCGATCCCATCTCCCCACATCTCCACCTAGACTGCACACCACACACACGAGCGGACACTTGTGCTGACTGTCAGTTTTTACGAGATCCTTTAAAATTCCAGAAGGCATCCTCTAGCAAGGCTCCTTCTTTAAGCTGACTTATATTTGATTGCAAACAGAAGGATAAGCGGTATGGAATGTCGCTTCAAAGCATGGGCCTTGAAGGCAGACTGCTTGGTTTCAAGTTCCAGTTCTATTTTGTTCAATTTTCCATCCTTCCTCCACGTCTGTCTGTCTGTGAAGGCGGCTTTATAGGAGAGCCATGAGGGTTAATTGACAGGCAGTATAGGAAACACGCGGCCCAGCGCCTGGCGCCTTGTACATGCTCATTAAGCTCTAGCTATCCTCCTCTGCTGTAGGTGTGCTTCTGTCTCTAGAGTTCCAGTTGAGGCTTTACTGCTCCTTCCTCACCATGCTGTGCGTTCCTCTCCGTCTCGGAACATGTGAAGAACGCAGTAGTTGTCTACAGCCTTCGTTAATTCTGTCTTCTTTGTCGTTCCCTATTCTCTTTTTAACTGCTGTTCTCTTGCCTCTGGGTCATACTGTATTGCCTTTTTGCATACCTGGTGCTGTGGTTTAGATGCAGTTGGGAGTATTCCCCAAAGATTCAGGTGCTAGAAGCTTGATTCTCATTTGGAGATATTTTTAGAAGTGGGACCAAAAATGGAAGATATCTAAGGCATTTGAAGTCTTGCCCTCAGAATGGAGTAATATGGCTCCAGTTAGTTCTTATAAAATGAACAAAAATGTGCCTGGCCATCCTGAAGCTTGTGCCGCAGCCTGTGATTTGTCCATAGCAGGACTGCCACAAACACACCTGTCGTGAGATCGTTGCCATGTTGAAATATATCAAGAGTCCTGAATATTCAGTTTCAAAACTATGAGTTAAATAATATAAAATACACACCTCCAAACATTTAGACAAAGCAACAGAGCAGACTAATATACACATTACATTTTTCCATTATAAACTTGGTTATTAGTTGCTGGGTATTTTGAATTTCCTTTAATTGGTGTTGGATTTTTATTTGCCACACATTTGAATTACCTTTAGTCTATCTTTGTTGAGGATTGGCCTGAGGTCTCTTGTGCTGAGTTTTTCCGCTGTGACTGGTAGGAATACCAGCCGTCCCCTTCCGTCTGTCTCACCAATTCTTTCCAGCACATATACCGGCCATTTAAGCTCATGTGTATGCAAATCACTTCTGAGCCAAACCTTGTGGGCACCCCTCAAATCTCCAACTTTCTAGATACCCACTTCTTCATAATAATGTCTTTTAAACACAGGTAACAGTTTACACTATACCTGATACAGAAATAAACGGGAAGGGGATACATATGTGCATAGACTACATTCAGCATTTAAGGAGAGCATCCCTTTCTCTTGTCTTCTGCCTTTTCTCTTTCCTCTTCCCTCTCCCATCCCATCTCTTCCTTGGTTGCTCTCAGTCTCTCTTTCTCTGTGTGTCTCTGTCTCTTTCTCTCTCGGTCTGTCTCTCAGTCTTTCCCCCACCTCTCCTCTTTCTCTGCCAGGAAAGCTTTCTTTCCAAAACTCTGTCCATCAAATTCTAAGAGACTTGGCCTCCGTGAACACCAGTTCTGTCTTTCTCTGCTGGTCCAGGATGCTAGGCTGCTCCTCTGCACATCCAGCCCTGAGACACTCCAGCCATTAAGCTGTTGTAATCCCAGGACTGCCATTCCTTGCTTCCCTTCTCTCAGGAAATGACAGCCGTCTAGCTGCTCAAGGTGGGAGAGCAAATGCGGACTTTCCTGCTCCATCCTTTTCAGAAGTTCAAGTCTTCAGCTATTTCTTCCAAAAGCGAGTTTTAGGTACAAAATCTTACACATCTGAAGTCAAATGTAAAGAAATACCAAATGTAATATATTACAGAAACATGCGGGCTCGTGTGTAGTTACAGAATGTTATTAAACACACTCACCGATCTAGGCAAGCACTGGCTTAGTTTCTCCTTTTGTTTTCCCTTCTGAGAACATTTAGCTTTTGGATTCTTGGCACTGAGCCAATTTTATGTAAAAAGCCATGAATTTGGAAGTGTTTATATAATTTAAAATCTTAGATAAGATACGGTTATGTTTTTTGTGAATGACTTAGTCAATTAAAAGTTTTCCTAAAAAAAAGGGGAATTGGATTTTTTGTTGTTGTTTCTCTCTGAATATTAACACCGTGCAATCCCGTGAATGTGGAGAGCTGTGAGTTCTCTTTTATGACGGCATTGGAGGGATGATTTCATCTGCTTGTGAGGCTGAAGCACAGGAAGCTGGGCCAAGCGAGGTTTAAATTTGTGTACAGCTCCATGTTTATATTAATCATGATCACGTTGTTCAGTGCTCAGTGAGCTCGTAGGAGACATGTGTCTGTGAAGGACACAGAAAAGCCGTGTCCACATGAATGATGAATGTGAACCACCCCAAACCTTTTGCTTAAATAAATACAGTATTTTTCCTACAGATAGAGAAGTGAAAAATCCATGCTTGGGAAACTGAGGAAATAAGACTTAACAAAAATTCTCCTTGGAATTTAATCGCTGCATTTTCAGGCGTGCAAAGGTGCGATGTGAAAAGAAACTGTCCTCGTATAGGAGGTGTTCAAACAAGAAACAGTTCCTGGACCCGCAAATTATAATGTGTGTGCATAAAATTATTCTTAAATCTTACATTTCCCCATTGAGACATTTATTGTTCCTGCAGAAAACCATATTATTTCTTATTCCTAAATCTGTCTTCTATTAAACCAAAGAAGTCTATAAATCAATAATAACCTTTTAGATATCAACCTCTCCATAATTATGCCCCCAAATCCAGGTAATTGTTTGCATGTTTTATATGAAAATAAACGTGGGGAGACATGTGTTCTGCGTGATTGGATGAGGGTCTCAAGGTTTCAGTTGGATTCGAACGTTTGTGAAATTTGGTTTTATCTCTTTTATATTACATTTAGGCTAATTTATTCCACCCAGAGAAGCAAATAGATCACATATTTGTCAGCTCTTCAGGGAAAAAAACAAACAAGCAAGCAAGCAAACCAAGATGTCCATAAGGACCTGATGTGGATTTTATCATAGTGTGGTTTCCATTAAATACGACAGTAAACTTGTCAGCCAAGGAAATGTTTGATTTTAGTTGAATTAAGGTCTGCATATCTTTCTGTAGCTTCTTCGGATTGTCCCAACAGGAAGTGGCTAAATGGCCACTCCAGACTGATCTTAGATTAAGAGACCCGGCATCTCAAAGCCATTCTCCTTGTGGGATGAAAGGGCAACAGCCAGAGTGTCCTGCGGCTATTTCCCTGATGCCTGGACTGTGTGCCAGCCATCTGTATTCATTTAGACAGGGTGTGCGTGTGCGTGTCTGTGTGTGTGCGCATGTGTGCCTGTGTGTCTGTGTGCGTGTGTGCGTGTGCATGTGTGTTTGTGTGTATGCGTGCATGTGTGTGTGTCTATGTGTGTGCGTGCGCACATGCGTGTGTGTGTTTGTGTGTATATTCGTGTGTGCATGTGTTTGTGTGTGTTTGTGTGTGTATGTGTGTGTATGCGTGTGTGTGCATGTGTGCGCGCATGTGTGTCTGTGTGTGCGTGTGTGTCTGTGTGTGTGAGCGTGTGTGTGCATATGCATGTGTGTGTTTGTGTGTGTATGCATGCATGTGTGTGTTTGCACATGCGTGTGTGTGTTTGTGTGTGTATGCGTGCATGTGTGCGTTTGCACATGTGTGTGTGTGTGTGTGTGTGTGTGTGTGTGTGTGTAGCTGGAGAGGGTGGTGAGGGACAGTGCTCAGGTTGCAGGTCTCAATGTGGGTTTGATGCAGAATGAGCTCTTCTGCCTGGTGCTTCTCTAACAAGACCCCTCATCTGCTGCTCCCTCCAGAGAAGTAATTTCACCAATACCAGCTGCGAGGGGAATGTTTTATGTTCTCTTTATTCAAAGTGAAAGACATTAAACAGAAATTTTCAGAAGCACTTTTGTTTGGAAAATGGGAAAGGAAGATCACGGAAACTGGAAAACATCCATGAAATTAGCCCCAAATCACGGCCAATCCTGGTCATTTCCTGACAAGCTGTCAGTGAAGCCACAATAATAGTTTATTCAGGGTGTCCTGGCGCTGACAGTGTTGCAGCACTGCTAATTAAATATCAGGACAACGGCTGGCATTCTCGTGTTTTAATTTTTATAATTGCAATAGTGGCTCCATGGCATTTTAGTAGCAGGAAGTTTCAAATACTCATCGGTATGACTCTCCAAAGCTTTGTACTAGCTGGAATTAAAAGAATATAGCTTTAAATCAAAGTCCTGAATATCTATAGGAATCAACTAAGACAGAGAAAAATGAAGAGAACAGGATATAGGGTGCACTTGGTCCCACTGATGTCACATGGAATGTTTGTTGAAAGCTAATACAGTGTGTATGAATAGGAACTGGAATGAGCTTATTTGGATGTATACTTTATTTATTACTTATAACCCAGCTGCCTCTAATTATATTATATTATAATTATAAATATATACATATTTATAAAATTTCACAATATCCCTATGGCATCCAATGAGTCTCTTGTCTCCTCCTCTCTCCTCCCCTCCCCTCTTCTCTCCTCTCTTCCTCTCCTCACCTCCCCTCTCCACCCCTCTCCTCCCTCCTCCATCTCCAGTTTTCATCTCTGTACCTTCCTTCATGTGCGCTCCCTTGTCTTTAAATATGCATCCATCAGTTCCAGCCCCAGCTCCTAACCGTTGCCTGCCGTGCCCGATCCTGGAGCACAAGTTCTGGGTGGCACAACTGCCCACAGCAGAGGAATGTGCATTCCCAACTTTGTGTCAAGTTGTCCATGCACAAAGCTATTAAAAGCTGTGAAACTAGCCTTCCTAAACTCTGCTAAAGGGGCACATTTTCTGCTTATTAACCTGACTTTAAAAGCTGTCATAAAGCTTGCTCTGAAAATAGTTCCCAAACTTAGCAAGAGGCTTCCTGCCTCGCGTAGGGCTGCATTTCAGTGCAGACATCAACCGGACCCTCAGAAGTGTGGGCCCATTTACAGAATGTTTCACATACTTGGAGAATTACTTCAGATGAGAAGCAGACTCACCTGGGTAGCATTTCACCTTAAAACTTCTCTGCCCGAATTTGCACATCATGATATAAGAAGATGCATAAGGAACTGGTTTAAAGGCTGTGCTCTCGCTGCTCTGCTGGTTGACAGACACGTGAGAGATTTCTTCCTAGCTGGAAAGTGTTTTCTTCTTAAGGGCTCTGATAAAATTCTTTCTCCACATTTTAAAATTTGTGGACTCGGGTTACTCTGTCTCTTTTCATGAATCAGCCTCTAGTAGTTTTCCAGAGTCCTAGACAGAGTCCCCATACCGAGAACTGAGCATGCGGCTGGAGGAAGCAAGCCAACACACGTAGGAGATGAATGGAGACCATCTACTCTTGGGGAGCATGGTGGGAAACGGTTTGCCCGGGAACTAAGTGAGTGACCAGCAATGTCAGAGATCTGGTTGGGGAAGATTTGGATCCCTGGAATAAAGAAAAACGCAAGAGGAAAGCATAGACTAGCACCGCCTCTGTGTGAGAGACCCAGGAGGCGATTTACCTCCGAAGGCAGGCAAGAGTCCTCAACCAAAGACACTGTGTATTCTTGACAGCTCCTTAACAGAACTGGTATTTTACAGAGGAGAGTTTTCAGCCTTTAAGAAGCTTTCTCTAATTTATGATTCCTAGATTTTAATAGATACATAAAACCACACACACACACTCGTGTATAAACATGGACATAAAATGAAATGTCTATGAGAACCGTCAGGACTAGTAGGAGTTGGGAGGAACAAGGAGCAGGAAGGTAAATGGACAGAACTGTGCTCATCACACGATATACACTCATGAAAGCTTTAGAAATAAATGTGTTTTAAATTGATGTGTTACGAAAAGCGTTCTGACAGTAGTGTTGGAGACTTGATGGGGACATCTCAAAGAGAACTGGAGAGCTGTTGAAGTGAGCCGCAGTGACCAGGCCTGCACTGCACTGGGGAGCTGTTGAAGTGAGCCGCAGTGACCTGGCCTGCACTGCACTGGGGAGCTGTTGAAGTGAGCCGCAGTGACCAGGCCTGCACTGCACTGGGGAGCTGTTGAAGTGAGCCACAGTGACCTGGCCTTCAGTGCACTGGGAAGCTATTGAAGTGAGCCGCAGTGACCAGGCCTGCAGTGCACTGGAGAGCTGTTGAAGTGAGCTTCAGTGACCAGGCCTGTACTGCACTGGGGAGCTGTTGAAGTGAGCTTCAGTGACCAGGCCTGTACTGCACTGGGGAGCTGTTGAAGTGAGCCACAGGGACCAGGCCTGCAGTGCACTGGGGAGCAGTTGAAGTGAGCCGCAGTGACCTGGCCTGCACTGCACTGGGGAGCTGCAGTGACCAGGCCTGCAGTGCACTGGGAAGCTATTGAAGTGAGCCGCAGTGACCAGGCCTGCAGTGCACTGGAGAGCTGCAGGGACCAGGCCTGCACTCAGTTCATGACAGCTAATGAAAGGCACCTCATCTCTGAGGAAATAAACAATGGGATATGGCAAACTAGATGCAGGAAATGAGTGGCTACGAGTCCAAGGTGGCATGGTGATCTCAGACTTGGGAAACTGAGAGATGGAGGATGGCACAGGAGACGTGAGGGCATTAGATGTGTGGGTAGAAAACACGCTTTTTAAAGGGAGGCCGGAGGTAAGAGTAAACAGAATTCAGAGAAACCATCGAAGATATCTGAACAATAAAATTTGTTTTTAATTTTCTCTTGTGTGCTTTGCTAAAGAAACACGAAGAAGGAGTGTGTTCAAATGTATCAATGCGCTCATACTTAAAAATCAAATATTCTGGACCAAGAAGTTGTCTCAGCAAATAAAAATACTATTTGCCAATCCTTGGGACCCTTAAAAGTGGATGAAGAGAACTCACTCCTCAAAGTTGTTCTATGATCTCTCTACCCATGCCATGGCACAAGTGTGCACACACACGTGCACACACACACGCGCGCGTGCGCACACATGTGCACACACACGTGCACACACATGTGCACACACACACGCGCACACACACGCACACACAAAGTCTAAAAACTTAAATGAAGCTGTAATGATCCACAGTACATACTTCTAGAGAAATACCTCCAAAGAACTGAAAGTAGGGACCTGAACATTGTCATAGCGACCAAAGGGTAGAAACCCAAATCCATCAACAAAGGAGTGAATGAACTAAATGTCAGTCTATATATAATGAAATACTGTTACTAGGTTACATTTAGAAACATATGGGTATGCATGTGATAACAATTAAAGGAAACGGAGGTCACCTCGCATTTGAAGGCGAGCGGGGAAGGGTGTATGGGAGGGTTGAGAGGGAGTAAAGGAAAGCAGGACATGTAAATACATTATATCAAAATAAAAAAAAACTATTCATTCTCAGAAAGAAACTATGCCCTGAGAATTCATAGAACAAGAATAAGTCTTGAGGACATTAAACTTAGTAAAACAGTGGGCTGGGGGTGTAACTCAGTAGTACAAGGTTTGTCTAGTGTGTTTAAGGCCTGGATTTAATCCCCAGCACTACAAATTCAGTAAGCCGGACACTCAAAGGCACATGCCCGTGTGCACACTTGTGCCAAGGGATGGATAGAGGGATCACTATGGTACTTACAAAGTCAAAGTATTAAAGATACATAGGACAGTCGGTGCCCGTGGAACCGGCAGCTACTGTTTCAAAGATACACTTTGAGTGTGTAATGACACACAGTCTGTGGATGGAGCCCCGTGACTGCACAGGGGTGTGAGTAACATGTTTGCTGATCTGTGTGTTTAAGATAGGGAAGACAGTGAGTTTTATGCTATGTATGGTACCGATTTTTTAAAGTGTTTTGCCCTGGGTATTAGCTCAGCTGTAGAGCTCTTGCCTGCGGTATGCAATACTGTGCACCCAGTCTGCAGCACTGGGGAAGATTGAATATCAAAGGGAAACTATGCATAAACACAGAGAGCAAATCAAAGAAATGTTTCAAATAGATGAATGAAATCTGTATGCCTGGGTCATCTTAGACTCGGCCGCTTGCTAGCTCATCTGTTTGTAACCAGGGACAATAATGAGCATTAAAAGAACTGACATTAAATTCTTTGGCATCTATTACTTCTACAGAAACGCGAGTATCTCTCGGTTAAGAAATCGCTCTCTGAACTTCTTCCCCCCCCCCCAGAATTAGACCTCAGGTTTCTGTGTGCCTCACTCGTGCTGCACAGATCTTCAAAGAGTGGGCAACAAAGGAAGGCAGGTCAGCCAGGAAGCGCCTCTCTCCAGGTTCAGACAGAAGTAAAGGAAAACACAGTCGCAACCACAAGGCTACCTTTGACTGACATCTCTGCCTTGGCCTCCCGGTGTAATTCCAGAAACTTCTGTTGCATGTACTAGATTGGGTTTGACTTTTCCCTTAATGAGCTTTTATAACTAAAGGTGTAAAAATGAAAGCAGGACCTCCGGCTTTGAAGCTGAGTGTGTCTAGTATATATGAGCAGGCGAAGGTTGGAGGGGATGGCTTGGTCTGTAAAGAACTTGTCTTGTTAGCAGGAGGACCCATGTTTGATCCCCAGACCAACAAAAGAAAGCCAGGCATAGTAGGACATCATGTAATCCCAGTGCTGGGGAGTCAGAGACAAGAGCATCCTTGACTTGCTGGCCAGCTTGTCTAGTCTACTTGGAGAATTCTTGCCAGTCAGAAACCAAAAGAAAAGAAAATGAGGTAGACAGTGCCTGAAAAAAACTAAGATTGTCCTGTGTGTTCCACATGCAAGTGCACATAC
>JAQHUG010000096.1:282231-309090 GCA_028555095.1 Dicrostonyx torquatus | reverse complement strand
AGTTAGGGTATTAGTAAAGAGCTCGACTTCTCCACACACTCCTGCTAGATCCTTAGAGGGGTAAACACCGGAGTAACAGGAGGCAAGCTGCCCCCAGCAGCCCCAGTCCAGCTCCGGCGTCATAGAACGACCGTCTGCTACAACACTTTCCCCAGTTCTCTCTGACCTCCACACAAATGAGGCTTGTGAAGCAATTGTTGCATGTACTGAGCTGAGAGGCTCCGTGCATTTCCATTCATGCGCTGCTTTCTGGGGTTCTGTATTCAGGCAGAAGGAAAGAAAAGGCTGATGGAGCAGCGGGGTTTGGTCTGAAATCAGTACTTGGAGTATCAGCCCACGTAGAAACAGATCTTTTTGTAAAGTTGAATGTGGCTGATAAAATAATAGAGTGTCCTGCTGTGTGGAAGCGATGGGAACGCAGCTAATGGGGCTCACTCGGGTTCCAGGAACCTACCTAACAGTGGCAGCAAGAAATGGTGAAAAAGCACAATCTAAGGAAGGAAAATTAACCCAGTGGGTGAATGTGATCTGTGTGTGCATCTATGTACCGTGGTAACTGTGTTAGGAGAAAATTTTAACCATTAACACACACACAAACACACACACTTAATATATTTAGCATCCTCTGATGGGAGTTGACACTATGGAACTATATCTCAACCATACTCCTACTGAGCAAACAGTTTCCCCAGGATATAGGGCTGTGTATTCCGTTAAAACCAAATCAACTGAATTCTTAAGTCATATAAATGTTTCCATGCAATTAGTAGTATAAATATAATTTTCTAAAAAATGTCACATAAATAAATCTTGGAACATAGTGATCAATTCAAAATGTTTATTTAGAGTCCCTAAGCCTCAACTTTTCTCCATGATTTCCAACCCACTCCACATCTTAGAGTTCCAGACACATGCTCCACGGCTACAATGTACGAGGCAGCTTGGGCCTCTCACCGGAAGGCCAAAACCACCTTTGACCTTTTGGCTCCTTTCCTCCTGAACTCAAGAAAGGACACTGTGGGTCCAGATGACAAGAATCTGTATCCATGTGCTGAGTGGCCCATAAGCAAAAGTTAAAGTGAGTATGTTTGTGTGTGAGAGAGAGTCAGAGACCAGAGAGGCAGACAATCAGGAGGACAGCTGCTTTCACAAGAAAGAGTGTCGCGTTTGCTGAGAAATATGTCATCCCAGCAGAGCCAAGTCTCACGCATTCTCTCTTTGTTAGGACTTGTGATCACGTCCCCAAGCTGCTTTAGGTTCCCCACATAGTCTTCAGTAGAAACGACTGTGGTGCTAGAATATAGCACCATGAACTTCCTGTGCTGGGAAGGAGGGATGCCCTTCTCAGAAGCCTGAAGGGAGGGAGGGTTGCAGAGTAGCTTCCCTATCACCCCCCCCAACACGCAGCTACTGACCTTATTCCAAGGTTCCCTGGACAAAGGATACGGCCAGATAGAAGGGTGTGCATACTGTCCTGAGTTTCATAAACAATTAGAATACTAGTAAGCAACTCAACCCTTCAAGGCACCAATGTTAGGTTCTGAAAAGTCAAACTCTGGAGCAACCAAACCGAAATTTGGGATGATCTAGCAGTCCCTCACATTTCCCTAGGTGACCAATCATAATTAGCCCACAAACCAAAGGAGCCTCTGTTATAGTTTTAATTAATAATAGGGCCCCCACAGCTGCTATGGGTCCCCGCGGGAGACCGCGTGGCGGCAAATGGCGGTGGCGGCAGAGGCGGGAACATGAAACCAGACAGATATTAAAGTTAAGCATTTATTAGATGGATTATGGAGGGAAAGGAGCAGAAGAGGAGAGAGAAGGAGGAAAGGAAAGAAGGAAAGGGAGGGAGAGAGGGAAGGAGGGAACGGGAGAAGGCCGGCTGCCTCTCCCGAGAGCCCTGGGGGCAGAGAGCTAGAACTGCAGGCTTGCTTGCTTGCAGAGGAGGAGTGGGCATGGCTAACTTTTAAAGTGGCAGGAATCTATTACAGCCTCAGTCTGTACAGACAGGAAGACAATAGGGAAGAGTCAATGCCCTCAGCTTTGCACTCTGGAAGGCTTGAATGTGCGGGAATCATGAAGGGAACTAGTTGTCAGTCCGTAGTCTCAGAGTCTAGCCACTTCCCTCATGCATTTCTTACTGGGGGAACGAAGGACCTGAACGTGAAGGTAGTCTGTAGAGGCCAGCATCTATGCAACTATGTGTTGTGCCTTTAGCCTGCTCTCTGCCATGTGTATCTCCAAAACACACCATGACTGACCCTGGATTCAACAGTGGGCACGGCTAAGCTACGTTGACAGAATTACTTTTGGGCTTGTCATGCTCTTCAGTAAATGCTCCATGGTAATGTTCTGTATGTTGTTTTCAGTTCCTTCTCTGTGCCATATCCTGTATCCCATTAGGATGGTAAAAAGGGACAGCATAGTATACTGCTCATTCCTCACAGAGCACCATGAATGGAGGCCTCTTTAAAGATACCAACTCTCGCTGGGTGACGGTGTTGCAAGCCTTTAATTCCACCACTCAGACAGCAGAGGCCGGGGAATCTCTGAATTTGATGCCAACCTGGTCTACAGAGTGATTGCCAGGACAGCCAGGGTGGTACAGAGAAACCCTGTCTCAAAAAACCCAAATAGCAGATTCAGGTAGATTTCTGGGAGCTTAGGCAAGCCAGGACGACATAGCCAGACACTGTCTTTATATAGAAAATAATAGAGCTAATAGCACTGATTCTCTTTGGTGCTGGTCTGTGGAATTATTCTTTCCCAGTCTTGATAGAAAGTGCCAAGAGACAGTGCACATATGGTTGTCATTTGGGGACTTTATGGTCGTTTATGGCCTGTGCTGAAAACTATAATACAGACATCAGGACAGAGTATACAGTAGATAAATATCAATTTTTCCTCACTTTGTTATTTATCTATTTCGAAGACTACTTTCTGATTCTCCTATTTCTGAAGTTGCATACATTTTCTTCAGAAATATTTCCCTTGAGATGGTCTGCTGGGAATGCATCATTCAAAGGGTAACCCAACAGTGCCCCACTTCTACAGGTAATACGGTCATCCGCCACATTAAGAGAACACAATACAAGCAGATGAGGCAGTAAGCAGTAATTATCTACTTTCAGGGAAGACTTTAGCTCTCCAAGAGAGAGCTGCTATAGGCATAGTGTGTTTCCTAAGTGTTTGGGTTTTAGTTTGCCTGAAGCTCTTTGTAACAACAGTACACTTACTAGAATCTCCCCTCCTGCGGGATGCAGACTTGCAGCTAGGCTGCACAGACTATTACTGGCAGCACATTTGCATTTCAAAACATTTTTTTCAAAAAAAAATATTAACCCCATACTACAAAACAGCAATTAGAAAACCCAAGTCTAAAGGAAGATCCTCCTCTGAGGATTGTGGCAAAAGAAGCCTCAAGGGGACTTTTCCAGCCCTGGCCACTAATCCAGCTGGATTCCACCTGCATGTGAGTGAATGACGTCAGATTCTTCTACAGCTGTGACCCACTGGGGTCACTGAGCAACCAAAGAGTCCAGGCGCAGCTGGCCATTTGCTGGACGATCTTATCAAGCTTGACTCTTATTTTCCATTAGAACTCTCCTGTCTCCAGCTCTCAATTTTCCTCTACTAACAAATGGCCAGAATAAGAAAAGGCTCAAAGGGGTCTTCTAATCCATTGGTTTCTAAGGTTGTTTTGTTTTGTTTTGTTCTGTTTTAATCAAGGAACCCTTCCCCTCAATTAAGACTTACCCAGAAAAAATGGAACGTAAAACAGAGGCGTTTGGCTGAATCTGGTCCTGAAGGAGGAGGCCTGCTGACACCTGCCGCAGTGCCCTGTCTTACTCTCAGTAAGACATCCGAGTTAGAATGTTCCTCCATGAGCAGGTGGAGGATCTCGAGGCCACGCGTGGGGTTCAGACTTTGGTTGGAGAAGCTGGAGGCCAGAAACTGTCTTAGCACACAGCTATCGCTTCCTGTGCTGGGCCTGTAGCTTTGCCACCCCCACCTAAGTGTGGGAACCCCCTCCTACACTTGTACTGACTCTGCAGAGAGAATGGCTGCCTCGTCCACATTGCCAACGGCAGGCACAGAGTCACGTGCCAGAGACTGACTACCGAGAGCTCTCTGCTGGCCACTGGGTAGATTTTCCTGCCAAATGCAGTTGTTTTCTCTTCCCTCACCCACCTTGAGCTTCGTTTAATGGTGTGATCTCTACTAATCCAAGTTAGCTTCTGCTCCTTGATGTTGCCTTGCCCCTTACTGCTTCCCTCGTAGGTGTCACGTAGGCTCTTCCTTACACAAGTAAAGGTTAATCCCCAGAAAGACGACATCCCCTGGATTCTCTGATCAGTGCAGCTTCCCCCGGAGTGATTTTCCGCCCAGTCATCATTTGTTTGGATTTATTTTATTTATTCTCACCATTATTTGTTTGGCTCATCTAAATTCTAAAGGCTGGAATCAACATCGATGATACTGGCTGTGTAGCCAGAGGATCCTGGCTTAGACTCTTCTACCAGCAGGGAAGGTTTGTGAAGCGCAGACCCCCCCTCCCCTGCAAGGACCCTGGTGAGAACCCTGTGCCGCATGGCACACAGTACTGGGCACCAGCCAGTACTCAGGGAATGGTGTCACTGCTGTGTCACTGCTGTGTCGCTATCCCCGCACCTTGCATAATTAGGTAAAATGCAGAAAATTACCCTGTCAGCAGGAGGGAACCAAGCACCCCAATTCTGAACTCTTTGCACAGAGTTTTTCTCCTCGTATAGACTTAAGCGGTAATTCCAGCCCTGTTTGGAAGAAGGATAAACTCGCCTCCTCATCCTCTCCAGAGAGCTGACACCCTGGATGGTGTGATCTTCTTTCCCGCTGATACCCAGACCTGCACTGGCTGCCTATCAGTTCTGCACCAAGACGCTCGCATCTGAGACAGTTGGGATCTATCTCCACTGACAATTTGAGTTGTGTGGTTGAAATCATCTTTGACAAGAAAAAAGCAGGCTTAAGTACAACGAAATCATAGGCCAATAGTGACCAATTTTCAAGCTTCAAAACCTGCACTAGCGCCTAATTCTTACAAACAAAAAAGGAATTTTCATGGAAGTTTGAAATGATTTTTTGTCGTTTGCACTCAGTACTAAAGAAGCCAGTTGAACAATTTCAAAAATCACAGCTATTAAGTCAAACTAAACCAAACACAGTGTTCTGATATGTTTGCCAAAAGTTTCAAAATACACTTTACTTTGCTGAAATAATTAGTTTTACAAAGTTATGTATGTGTGGAGCATCCTGTCAGATGCCTACGCAAACTCTATCCACATGGCTAGTCTTTTAAATGATATACACAGATGTTAAATATATATGTATATATATGAAAAAGTATATTTTATTAAAATAGTTAAAAGCTAAGTAAATTATAAATTCAATATTAAATTCCATGTTGGAATTTCTTATAAACAGATCAAATTCATGGACTCTTCTTAATAGAAAGCTTTTGTGTTTCTCTGAGGAGATTTTGGCCCAAGGAAAGACTGGGAGTGAATCCACAGCTACATTTCCTTTTTTATTATTTTAAATGAAACAATAATTACTCAATTAATCTCATTAATCTCATCAACAAGTCATGGCTGGTTTTATTTCAACTCTTTACTCATTATCATTGGGTGGATCTTTAGAGTCTTGAAAATGTTATCCAATTGTGACAAACTATTAATGAAGCAAGGCTTGCTTAATTAGAGAATGAGAGCAATTAGCTTGTCAGTGGTTCATTCCGACGGTCCCTGGAGAGATGCTACATTTAGGGGATCTGTATCACAGGAGCTATTGACCTCTAGACCTTCCACCTCTTCCGTCACTGCTGTTTAATGGAAAATCACTTATTCTGTCAGGCTAATAACTGGGGCAATAAACTAGCCTATAGCTTAAACTCACTGCTGTTTTCCTCTTGCTAAGTTTAGAAAGTTTAAAAATAGATGAATAGATCTATTCTGGACATCATTAAAAGAGGAAGCCCAAGGTAGGGCGAGACAGAATCTGTGGAGCCTGCCGGCACCAGCGCTCTGGAGTTCATTAGCTGGCCAAGCCATCCCCGCCAGAGGAAGGCTGCCGGTGTGTCAAGCCTGTTTCGTTTGAGAATTTGCTTTAACCAAACAAGAAAGGATGATTCTGAGATAGGTTCTTTGGTTCCTTCTCCACTGTCTTTGGAAAACAGTGGCGCTGCCGTGGCGCTCACCTGCCAGCCTGGCACTTGAGAGGCCAGGCAAGAGACTCTTTGAGCACAAGGCCAACCGGGACTACACAGAAAGACCTTGTCTCAAGAACACAAACCAAACAAAAGCAATGAAATAAGCTCATTCGTTTGCAGCCACCAACTTGCACCCAGGAAAATAAGTTTAGGGTAGGAATTGTTTTTCATAAAAGATCTTGAAAAATAAAACTCCATATTCCTCAACAAAGCCACCAAAGGGTAATCTGGCCATGCGTTTCAAGCAGCTCTCTTCTGCAGCAGAAGCTGTGCGGAATCTGCACTCCAGAGCAAGACTCACCCGGCCCACTATTGTCGCATGTCTCCCCATTGCTCCAGCCGCTGTGACAGGAGAGGCTGTGCCTGCAGCCCGGCAGAGCAGCCATGGCACTGGCCTGCTCGCTACACTCCAGAGCAAGACTCACCAGGCCCACTATTGTCGCATGTCTCCCCATTGCTCGAGCCGCTGTGACAGGAGAGGCTGTGCCTGCAGCCCGGCAGAGCAGCCATGGCACTGGCCTGCTCGCTACACTCCAGAGCAAGACTCACCCGGCCCACTATTGTCGCATGTCTCCCCATTGCTCGAGCCGCTGTGACAGGAGAGGCTGTGCATGCAGCCCGGCAGAGCAGCCATGGTACCAGCCTGCCCACCACCTCATGCTACTGCAGACCTTCACTCTCCTTCAGGAGACAGAAGAAATGTCTCTAAACCTAAACCGTCAGAGCCGGAAAAAAAAAAAAAAAAAAAAAGTGAAAAGACAACAAAACGAAATGGAAAGGGGGGCAACTAATTTGATCTTAGCCCCGAGTTTGGTTGTGAACAACAGTAGGGTAACAAGGTTGACCTTTTTAAAAGTCAAACGGTCTAAACAAACAGCATCTTTCTTTTTTCTGCCCTCCTGACTTCTGAACCAAGTAAGAGATACAGAAGAGGTGGAGTGGATGGGAGCCCATGCCACCTTTCTAAAGGTCACTTCAGATTTTACTATTATCTCATGGTAAATTGCCTCAATATCTTTGTAAAAATCAGGAAATATAACACTATTGAATAGCATACCAGAGAAGGTGGTCGGTATGACAATGTGGCTTTCTACGGGCCACCACAGAAGAGCAACAACCGGGCCACATGTTTCCACTTCATATAAAGGAAGGTGCCCTTGTGAACCAGTGGGATAGCAGACCACGGCAGCTGCTGGTGCCCGCAAGGCCAAGAGGCAGTAGTGGGCTCCACAGGCTCAGCTTCTCCTCCAAACTCAGTGATAAGTGAAGCCCCCTCCTTCTACCTAACCTTCATATGCAAGCTTCGGTGACAACCATGGGAGGCTTGCCGTTTTCTGAACAGAAACAGAGGAGTAGATTGAGGAGTAAGTGAGGTGAGGAGGGGGGGGGGAATAGGAGGAAGAGAGGGCAGGAAAACTGCAGTCAGTTATTATTAATTAATTATTAATTAATAAGCTTAATTAATAATAATAAAAATGAAGTTCTTCCGAGGGAGCAGTAAGGATGGGACAATAACACAGAGAAGCTTTCCAAGCAGAATTCCCTCCTAACAGATGTTCCCCACAAAGACAAGACCTGCATGGTTTATATTCTCTCTGATTCATTAAGGAATTGAGTACAATAAAATCAGAATTAAACTTCATTAATTTAAAAATTAGAGCAATTAACTTTTTGTTGTCAATACACAAAGAACCTAGGAGGCTAATTATTAGTGTCAATAAAATTTTCAAGAGACTATTTTGATTCCCAGGAGAAACCACTCATTTTAAAACACTTCAAGGTATCCACTCAAGTAAACAAAAGCCCATGCTAATTATAAAGACACTTTCAGCTGTTTAAGTAGCTCATATATACATGCGTTCTCACCACAGCAGTAGAATTTCTGTACAAACCGACTTGACGGTCTTACTTTTACCTCTCACTATGCACATATTCTCCCAACAGTCTAGCAGTGAAGGCTGCAATGATGGAATACCTGTGTTTTCCTGGCTCCACCCACCCCTCCCCCACCCCTTCAACACATTTAGCATAAATGACTAATACAGAAATTAATGAAATAGCTGAAAAAGTGATAGGATTCCCGGTCATGTAACAAATTCTGGTTTGAGCAGGAAGTGTGGTCCTTTGGAGTTGTTAACATCCGTTCTCCTTCCTCCCTTTGTTACCCAGGAGTGGCTGGCACACATCATCTTGTACTTTCTTTGAGTCCTGCTGAATTCCCACGCATTGAAGGTCCACCAGTATCCTGTGCTCCTGGGATGTTATAAAGGCTGTCTTTAAGTGGGATTGCTTGCTATTGTACATGCCTCCTCTGCTCAAATGTGAGCTCTGTGGGCCCACGATACTTCCTTCTCAGGCAAGTTCTCTTTGGTTGGCAGGAAACATGGCCACTGTCACATCCAAACTCCTGATTCTAAGGAAGAGGTGTACTTAAGGGAATTCCACAGGTGTCTTCTACTTACCTCACTTGCATGGTCCAGTTGGAGAAGTCATTGATAAGGATCAGGCTTGATGACCTACCTGACCGTGTTGTGGGCAAGGCAGACAACACCAGACAAACCAGGGAAGTCGCACAGAACAGGTAAGGGATGACTTCCCCAAAGAGAAGCTGTGGCAAACAGAACGACATGTGTTTCACAATTGCGCCCAAGTGCATTCCTAGAAATCTCACAATTCCTTCAATATACGAGACTTCTATGATACAGATTAGGGCTTTCCACTTGGCCTCAGTCTTGGAGGGCCCTTCTCTCCTGCCTGGGGAACTCGAGATGCCATGGTTACTCTCAAAGTCCTCTGTTCACTTCCTCCGTAGCTACCTCACCCACTGTATCCCTTGGCTGGGTTTGCATGTCTGTTCTTCTTTGTCAGACTGGGAAAGTCTTGATTTCAGAGACAGTGAGCAGGTGCTGATCACAGTAAATGTTACACAAAGAAATGGGTGTGTGAGTTTCACTTCCAAAGATCACACAGCTAATGAATGACAGACCTAAAATGAAAATCCCATGTCTTTCCTGTGGCCTGTGTTTCAAAACCTTTGTAGTGTGATACTCAGACAAGAGGCGTGTGAAGAAAGGCCATAACTTTTTCATTTATTGCAACAAAAGCCTTAGTTTTTGGATCAATGTAGAGGAAAAAGGAAAAACAAAACAAAACAAAATGGTTCTCCACTGAATAAGTAGAAAAATCTAGAATGTTCTGCAGGTAAATTGTGTTACTGGAGTCGTGATAACTCGGGGAACTTTCCTATGTTTAAGTCAGAATGCAGGGTAAACACCACTTACTGGAGACTGAGTAGGAGCCTGCCCACCCTCGCGATGAGGGAGGACGGTGGGGTAAAGAAGACACATCGCCTGTTTACAAGAAGATACTGTCAGAAGAGAGCGTCATCCCCTGCAGCCTACACAAGCTTTGAACATCCGGTGAGTCGTGTCACTTTATGTTCAAAAATATCCACTGGTTCATTCTCATTCTGGAAAACTTCAAAGTCACTATTGTGACTTGTAAAATGCCCACATCTTTTTCAGTCTTCTCCTCCGCTACTTCAGTATTCCCAGGTTTTCTGTCTCAGGCTGCTGAACCTTCCCTCAGACCCCTGGAGTCCGGTCTCTCCAGTCCTTTTGATCTCTGTCCAGATGCCTTTTTGTCTAAAAAGACGTTCCTGTGCAGTCTGTGCCATTCATCTCTAAACATCTAACCTTGCTTCCTTTCTCAAGCACTTACTGCTAACTAATATAGTAGACGTTGCTTCTCTCTCTTTTATACACACACACAAAAGAATTATAAGATCTATATAACTTCACAATTATGAAATCCAAGCAGAAATTTGCTGTTTTATTCCTACCCAACATGCAGCTGCTGAATGAATTAATGAGTGAATGAGAGAGCACATTCTACGAACTTTTGTGAAAATATAATTCCTCCCAATTACACGACTATAACCACTTATTATCTTAAACTTCTCCAATGACAACTCTTACTTGTGAGAACTGAGGCCTGGTGTTCAGTACTCAGTTTTCAATGTTGTGGCTGTTTGCATTTCTAGAGAGCCATTCGGAGCACTAGACTGGAGGTGGTGGAGGGTACAAATGGTTAAAAGGAGATTCAAGCTTTAAGGAGACTAGTGAGAGAGAGAACATCTACACCTGGCCACCCAGACGGCATCAAATGGACTGTTGAAGATAAAGCACGTCATCAAAGTCAGAAGAAAGAATTTTTGTTGGAAGCTCAAAGAAGATTTAGAGAATAACCTGGAGTTTAACATAAGTATTGAAGACGCATGAAAAAAATAATTACCCACAGACAAGACTAAGACAACAAAACCCTGAGACCGTAAGAGTGTTTCTAACCTGCCCTGACCAGCACCAACGGGAAAATGAAATAAAGATAGGATGAACAGCTGAGACCACAGGAGCCAGAGAATATGCTCAGTAGCTGGCCTTGGCCAGGCAGAGCTGTGGACTGTGCTCACACCCACCCTGGGGCTCAAGAACAAAGCTAACCTATCAGAAAACTTGAAATAGCAGTCCTTCATTCTCAGAGTTCCAACAAATAGCAAGCAAACACAACTCAGAGATATCAAAAGTTCTATTACAGATCACCACCATAAAGCTGACAACACAATGACATGAATTGCGTAAATTACAGTCTCAGCCCAGTGGTGGTGGCATATGCCTTTAATCCCAGGATTAAACTCAGGATGCAGATTCAGGCAGATCGCTGAGTTTGAGGCCAGCCTGGTCTACAGAGTGAGTTACACAGAGTAACCCTGTCTTGCAAAAAGAAAGAAAGATTGATAAAGTCATAGTCTCACTGATTGTGGAGTCCTCTCTCAAACTCTGCGTCTGCTTTATCGATAAGCTTAAGTGATGATATTCTAAGCCCTTTATGGTCATTTCAATAATATTGCAGCAAAGTGAACCCAAAGAAAAACATATAAAGATTTTCCTGGAAGTCGGAACCAAACAAAACCTTCAGACAAAAGTTGGAAGCACGGGTGTGGGGATGGGGGTGGAGGTAGGGATTGAGGGAGGGGGGAGGTGAAAGAGAGGGGGTAGAAGGGAGAAAGGAAGAACCGCGGAGAGCCTGGGTTGGGGGAGGGTGGAGATGCAGGAAGGATGGTTATTGGGGAAGGGAATAAGATATCTACATTAACGGGAGTCTTTTTAAGATTTGCAAGGGACTTGTCTCTTGAGAGGATCCCAGGCATTCATAGGGAGGTCCCAGCTAGGTACTTGGGCAGCAGAGGAGTGGGTGCCTGAACTGAACTTGTCCCATAGTTACTTTGTTGAATATCCTAATCGTCACCATAGAAATTTCGCATGATGGATGGAGATAGAGCCAGAGACTCACATTCACATCAGAACAAGGGATTGAGCTACCAAGGTCCAGTGGAAGAGCAGAAGGAGGGAGAAAATGAGAAAGAAAGTCAGGACCATGAGGGACTGGCCCACCAACAGAGACAGTGTGCTCGATCTATTGGGAGCTCATCAAATCCAGCTGGACCAAGACTGAATGAGCAAATGACCTAACTGGACCCTATGAATGTGACTGCCAGCGGGGACTGACTGAGAGGCCAACGATGATGGCACTGGGACCTATCTCTTCTGCATGTATTGACTATTTGGGAACTTATTCTATATAAATGCACATCTTCTTAGACTGAGATGGAGGGGGGAGGGCCTTGGGCTTCCCATAGGACAGGGTATCCTGCACCATCTTAAGGAAGCAGGGGGAGGATGGTGGGGTAGTGGGGGAGCGGGAGGGCCGGGAACAAGGGGAGTAAATGTAAATTTTGCTTTTAACAATAAAAAAAAAATATTGCAGCATCTTCAACAGGAGAAGATTCCAGCTCAATAAACCATTTTTCTTCTTTTCTTTTGTTAAACACCAAATCCATATGCATCAATCTACAAGTGATGCCTGTTGTTTGAAAACAATAATTAAAATGAGTCATTCTGGAAAGAAGCAAACACAGAAAAATGTAACAAACATTACCTCCACTATGTGCACTGTTGTCTCAGAAGACGAAAAGACCCAGCACAGTGTTTCAGGAGCTGATACTGACGGACAAGGCAGCAGCAACAAAACACAGCACGCATAGTTTGAAGTACAAAAGGTGATTTTAAAAACTGATTTTTTAAAAAATATACATTCAGCCGGGCGGTGGTGGCGCACGCCTTTAATCCCAGCACTCGGGAGGCAGAGGCAAACCGATCTTTGTGAGTTCGAGACCAGCCTGGTCTACAAGAGCTAGTTCCAGGACAGGCTCCAAAGCCACAGAGAAACCCTGTCTCAAAAATCCAATATATATATATATATGGAGCACTCTCTCTACTCCATTTTTATCATTGCAGCAACTTGGCATCTCTTCTAGTTCTAGTTCAGGTTCCACCTCTGGTTCTGTGTGTTTCCACTACATCTGTAGTCACAGCCTCCACTAATGCCTTCAGGGCCTCTAAGTCATCCATGGAAGTTAGAACTAACTTCTTCTAACCCTCTTCACTACTGGTATTTTGACCTCTTCCTATGAATCACGAAGTCTTCAGTAGCACCTAGCACACTTTCCAGAAGGCGTTCAGCTCCCTTCCCCAGGTCCATCAACAAGATCGCTATCTACACTGGAATGGGTCTTTTAAATACTGGGACTTGAAAGGTCAGGATTCTCCATGATCACGAGTGGAAGGTTGGGTTAGCGGGATTAGTCTCATCATGAGCATGAGTGGAGGGTTGTGTTAATGGGATGAGGGCATCAGTCTCATCATGAGCATGAGTGGAGGGTTGTGTTAGCGGGATCAGTCTCATCATGAGCACGAGTGGAGGGTTGTGTTAGCGGGATCAGTCTCATCATGATCACGAGTGGAGGGTTGTGTTAGCGGGATCAGTCTCATCATGAGCATGAGTGGAGGGTTGTGTTAGTGGGATGAGGGCATCAGTCTCATCATGAGCACGAGTGGAGGGTTATGTTAGCGGGATGAGGGCATCAGTCTCATCACGCATCTTCAGCTTTCAGGTGACCAAGTACAAAGAATCCTTCTAAGCAACGGGGCTCAATCCAGGGGTTAGACTCTTCGGTCACCCCGTAAGTGGTTGAGCGGGCTTTGCTGTTTATATGTAGAAATAAGCGGAATGGTAGTAATAATTCTCAGGGCCCCAGGGCTTTCAAAACGGAAGAGCCCTGGCCTTGTCTGAAAGTCACTAGCTACATTAACCACTACAAGAGAATCATCTTGACCACTGAAGCTTAGGAAGTAGCTTTGGCTTCTCCCTACTCATGAAAGCCCTAGCTGGTGTTTTCTTCCAATGGAAAGCTGTTTTGTCCACACTGGAAAGCTGGGGTGGTTGTTTAGTGTAGACATCCACTTTCCTTTCATCTTCACTAGATCTTCCCGAAATGCATCAATTCTAAATCACCTCTCCCTGCCTTACCCTATTCGTTTGTATTATCAAGGTGGCTTCTTTCCCTGACACTCGTGAAGCAGTCTGTGTTACCATGTACTTTTCTTCTGCAGTTTTCTCGCCTCTTAGACCTTTTAGAAGAGAAGTGAGTTAGGACCTTGCCCTGCACTAGGCTGTGGCTTGTGGGATGTTACGGTGGCGCCTTTCTGGTCCACCGAGTCTCTGCACCTCGGCAATCAGGCTTCTTCGCCCACTGGTGTAGGAACTGGAATCTCACTTTTCTTTCCCTTCAAGTCCATTTCTTTGGCTTTCACTGATTGTGTCTTCACTGATGCGAACAGGGCAGATCAGCTATTGATACGCTTTCCACACCAAGCTTCTCCATGGCTAGCCTTGGATTTAAAGGAAAGATGCAAATCTTTTCCTTGCCCTGAACACCTAGGGGCTACTTCAGGGTTCCTTAACCTAATTTCAGTTATCGTTGTGTCCTAGGAAAAAGGGCATCTCAAGAAAAGCGAGAGAGGCAGAAAACAGGCAGTTGGTGAAGCAGTCAGAACACAATACGACTTTATTAAATTAATCTTTTGTGGATGAAACTCATAGCGCTCTCAAATCACTGGTCACAGACCACAACTGAAAGCCATGAAAGCATATGAAATATTACAATTCCTACTAAGTATGGGAAGCCAAGGAATGAATGTGCAAGGCAGGATGAATTCCCTAGTGAATGTATATTGCTTGACGTAGGCACAGCCATGTCAAAGACTCCAGTACCTCAAACCCATGGGAGTAACAAAGCTTTCCCCAGGCAAGGCTCTGAAGAACAACAAAAAAACAAAACAAACAAAAAAAACTTTCTCTGGTCTGCATGCAATGTTGACAATGTGCTACTATGTTCTTTACCAATAACTGAGCAGTGTGTACAAGAATTAGCAACTGCGGCCTCCTCATCCTGGAGCGTCTTCATACTGGATGACTGCAGGCTGAGACTGCTCCCCTCCAAACTCTCCTAGGAGATGAATGCTTCCTCCCTGGGAGGAAGGGAGCTGAGGTCCAGGTTGTTATGTAGCTGGTATACGTTCCACCCAAGCACAGCCCACCAGACCCAAGCCTTTCTGCTGAGTTATCTGCACTGTCTTCTTTCCCTCACCACCCCAGTCAGTCACCAGACAACAAAAGATATGATACAGACACACATGTGAACACGTGCTACTAGGAAAAATGACATCTGCTGATTTCCTATAGCACAGTTGCCACAAACCTTCAATATATAAAAATAAATACACAATATCGTGACTGCCAAGTGTTATATAATGAAGTGTGGCTGTATTTGAAATCACTACTCTATAGCATATTCCATTAATCTGTTTTTGTAATCAGTTAAAATGTATTATCCATTCTCAGAAGCAATTTGAACAAATAGAAGGACACACTCCGAGTGTTTGCTTGTTGTCAAACTATCTGAGACTCTGGTGTGGTTGAACTTCCTCTTCAGTGGGGACTTATGAAATTCCAAACTCAATTTCATATTCCCTATATGCCAATCACATACATGATAACAACATTAATCTCTTCTTTTATATATATATATATATGCATTGTGTAAATATATGTATGTATACACATATAAAGAGAATAACAAATGTGACCCACCTCCTACTTGTAAATGGTCTATCAGCTGAGAATGTCATTTCTTTTATGTTTTTAAGATAACATGAAAATTACAAAACTTTAGTCTTCATTCATTAAAATTTTATTTAAAGCATTTCCACCAGTGTCCTTTTTTGTATTGTCTATGATAACTTTCATTATGTAAGAACAAAGTTAAGTACAGAGCCGTGTAACCTGCAAAACCAAACATTTCACCAACTGCCCCTTTACAGAACGTGCTGCTGGCTCCTGGTCTACTAAATCACACTAGACGTCTAGAGAGAGGAGGTCTCCAGCAGTGCCCGGCTCGATGAGACACAGTCAGGAGAGCTCATGAATGTCTCCTGCATTCAGCAGCTCGGGAAAAGTTCTAGGATTCAGATGTATGCCACAAACCCCACTTCTGTATGCTGATGATACTGAAGGCACTAATTTCCTCATATTTTTACAAAGCTTGACATTTACCTGGTTTGATATTTAGCATATGAATTCTACAAAAGATTTTTAACAAGAACTCTGTGCTGCAATGAGAGTTTATCATACCCAAAAAGAGAAGTAATTTTGCAGTCTTTAAAAAAAAAATATGAAATAGATGTTCCTGTTGAAATCTTGAAAATTACACTAATGTACCATTCAAACTTTAAATGTCAGTACATAAAACTGTTAGTTTTCTAGTGCAAAAATAAATTAAAGATTAAAAAGTTCCAATCCCTGGCACTGCATCTCCTGAGAATAAATTCAGAACTACTGTAGCAATAGTTCTAAAAGTTCTAAATTTTATATTTCATTTATTAAGACAAACAGAATTCTATAATGTATCTTGCAAAGTGCATTATTGTGTGTTTAATAGAATTTAGGCAAATATGTGTGCAGTAATTACAACAGGAGTGGACGCGGTGGACAGAGATGGGCAGTGTGCTTTGTACCAACTCCAGCAATCTTCATGACCGTTTGAATTAGATACTGCTACGTGAATGTGAAATTTGAATGAAGTCCCACACGACGATTCTAGTGTACAGTTTTACAGCATGCTGGAGTTTTACAAAATATTGGGTTTTTTTTTCTCCATTCTCTTTTCACAAATTTTCTTTATTTTTGGCTTTGAGATGAAAACTTTGCACCCACAAAATCATGCACTGCACTCCTGAGCTGTTCCTGCATCCTCTTCCTTTTGTTTTACGACAGACATCACCATTTTTCCTGTGGGAAGAAAAAGCCTAGAGACGAGGACCTACAGAAGAGGGAATGAATTATGTGACTCAGTTTCCTGAGCAAACACACAAGAAAAGTTCCGAGATCCAAGGCACAACTTGAAAGATGGAATTAGGCAGAATTGAGGCAGAAATGGGCATCACCCTTCCAAGGGAGCAGGATCTGGTGCATTCTGGAGATGCTGGGATGTGGGGCATAAACAAGGAGGCTCCACCAGAAAGAACTGGATGAGAAAGGTCTGGGCTCTCCTTCATGTAGGGACTTGTCTGGGAAGGCCAAGATCCAAAGAACACACTGAAGAAAATGTGGGCAGAGACACAAATGACAGATTGGAGCCTGTCTCATGACACTGAAGCCTAGAGCCCTCAGAGCTTGGCTACCAGAACCACCACAGACTCCAGCAGACTTTCCACAGAGAACAGAGGAAGTCGCTAGAACAAACACTGCCCTGAAACTTGCCCCAAAGCTGAACCTCATCAAACCCCAATGTTTTTTTGAGGTTAGAAAAAAATCCTGGCTTAGCGTTTTTAGGACAATATCTATTTGCCTTTTGTCTCCCACTTGAAGCCAGGAGTGGAAGTTCTAAAACCCATTAAAAACTTTGGGTTTTATTGATTTCTTTACTATATTTCTTGCCTGTCCAAAACCAGAGAAGGCTGGAACGACACAAGCTCATTCTCCTGAGATATCCAGATCAAAGTCCTTCCGAAGCGCCTTGGCTAAGCATCTGGATTTTTCCATTCTTACCCAAACCAATGCTTCAATTCCTCGCAATTTGCTCAAATGCATCCACTTCTCAAGTGTTCTGAGGCACTGCATTCGGCACTCTCGTCGGCCTTATAAGGATAGCAAGAAACTGCACACAGACAGAGGAGCGCAATCAAGCTTCTACCTCCCCAGGATTATCCAACAAAGAAAAAGAACTTTCTGGCAACATGGTCCACTCAATGTATCTTGTGTAGCGTGAAAGTAGAAGAGAGGGCCCCTCAAACATCCTCCTGCTGTGCCAGTGCTCATCTTGCCATATATCTAAGCATACAGTTCAGTTTGTCTCATACAATCCGAAGGCAACTCATGTAAATCTGATGCTGATGGAAGAAGTGGCTTCTGCTCCTCCTCTTCATGTCTCCCGAGATATCTGTTGGGGATAGAACAAGCTCATCCTATCAAATAAGTTATGTTTCGTTGGGTAACCCAAAATTGACTTCTATTTCACCACAGGTCAACCTTTTCCTTAGTCACATCCATCCATGTATCATCGCCGTCCAGAGAGTTGGTCAGAACACAATAAATACTTTGTAACCCCTAATCTTTTTGTTGTTGTTGGTTTGTTTGTTTGTTTGTTTTTCAAGACAGAGTTTTTCTGTAGCTTTGAAGCCTGTCTGGGAACTCACTCTGTAGACCGGGCTGGCCTCAAATTCACAGACATCCCCCTGCCTCTGCCTCTGGGATTAAAGGTATGTGCCACCACCGCCCAGCTGGAGCCTCCATTTTTAACGTTGCCTTCATTTTAAAAATCTAGTTTATTGACAATAGATTTTCTTCTCAGTGTTCTTTGTGTTGATTTTTTTTCAATGGGAAACACAGAAAACTAGTTTGCCTTATCAAAGAACTGAGTCATTGAGAATTTTTCTGCTTTTCTGATGGGATCAGGAAAGTGTGTGAGAAGACCTAACAGCCATGCCCATCTTTACCGTTGTTTTGAGCCTATCCTCTTAGTGTTCTTTGGCATTCATGCAACCACCTGGGACATCCCTGGCTACCCTGTGCTGTGTACATGAAGCCATGCTCATTATGACATGTTTCCAATGCCGAAAGAAGAAAACACGATCATTCTGATCAGACCGAGCAACAGTTAAGATCAGCACCCCTACTTCAGTCCCCATTCTCTCTAAAACACAGAAGTGACCCTCTAGCTTTGGAAACCTCTGCCTGCTTCTTTTCTCTCACGTGGTTCGCCTTTGTTCAGCTGTTTTGCACCACTCCCAGAGTGTTTTCAAATATATTTCAGCCTCCCCAGCAACCCCAGCTCAGCTGATTGACTTCAGGGAACTCTAATGCTGGCCAGGCATTTTACTGCAATTCTGTTTAGACTCAGCAGGAACAGCAGATTTAAAAGGCAGATTACATTTTTAGCTTTCTAAAAACTGCTTTATTAGAGAGGCTAAAAGCCACAGAGGTGGTAAGCTAGATTCTTTTGAAATACAAGCAAACTCATGACAACTAGGGAGCAGCCCCCAAGCCCTAGAGCTCCTCCTTCAGGTCTCAATGACAACAGGGGCCAGCTGCCTCTAAGAACTTTTTTTAAAGGTACTTGTGACTCCTACAACAGAGTAACTGAAGGCATGAAAAGGGGTTCATTTGAGAGTAGGAGACCTTTGAAAAGCAGCTCACCCTGGGGCTTCTAGCAGGCCATTTTGTGTGAAAGTGTTGGTTCTATACTAATCTCCCCTGAATTGCAGAAATGGCCAAGGAGCCATAGGTAAAGAGCCATGATGAGATTGTAAAAGCCAGTTGGAGTGGACAGAATACCTACAGGCCTGCTTCCTAAGGGAGCAGCTGGAAATCTCAGAATATAGCTAAAAGAATGCAAGATGGGTGGATGGGATAGGGATGAACGAGTGAGTGTTAGAGAAACATCACACTGGTGGATATTGCTTCAGAGTTCCTGTAACACAATTTACTAGGCTGTTCTCTTTCACTCCCTTTGGGTTCTGTTTGAGCTATCCCAGATGCTAGCCGCCTGTAATGTGTCTACGACAAGAAGGTCGGTGTAGAGCGAGGCTGCCGTGCATGCCATGAGGTCTATATTGCAGGGTGGGTAAAGAGGTTTGGAGATGAAGGGAATATTACCAGATTTGGGCATGTGTCAAGGAAGAGTGAGAATTGCTCTGGACCCATTTTAAAGACTGGAACAGAAATCCTAGTGACAATATGGGGCAGGCACAGGCATAGATGACATCGTTCCCTGTGTCCCAGAGAAAACACCAGCAATGGTCACAACTCTACGGTAACATCCCCAGCAGTCTTTGCCACCCTGGACTAAACAGGGTCCCTAATGATGTGTGTGGACCAATTAGAAAAGGATACAAATTCCAAATTCCTGTGGGAGGGGCCAGCAAGAAGTGACAGAAGCGGACTAATGTTGTTATCAACCTGAACAGGCAGTAGGTGACCCGCTCCAAGTGACACCCCCACTTCAGCCTGAGATCTGTGCTGTCAACAGCAAATAAAATTAAAATTTTACTTAGAACCTCTTGACTTTTAAGTATTAGATAGGTATAGTTAGCCGTGTAGGCCAGACAGCTGTTCATGCCAACAAATAAAGCTAAAATGGGCTGGGGGGAGTCAATGACTTGGTTGGCAAAATCATCTCTTTGTAAGGAGGAGGACCTGAGTTTGATTCCCCAGAACTAACATATAATAATAATAATAATAATAATAATAATAATAATAATAATAATAATAATAATAATAATAATAATGGAATAAAATAAAGGCCAGGGTGTGGTGACCCACGCTTGTCCTAGAGTCGTGACTGGAAGGTCCCTAGGGCTCACTGGCCAGACAGATTACTACCCTAATTGGTGAGTTCCATCCAGGCTGGCTAGAGACCCTGTCTAAATTTTTTTTTTTAAAAAAAAAAAATGGTGGACGGTAGATGATGCCTGAGGCACAACTTTATCCTACACACACACACACACACACATACACACACACACACACACACACACACACACACGACTGTGGGTTCAAGTAGTACCAAGCTGGAAGGAAGATTCCAGTTTCCTCTTATCTTTCCTGAACTATCTTTACTGGCATACAAGGATGCAGCTTAAAAACAAAGGAGAAGCATCTCACCAGGGCTCTAAGAGGGCATTGACAAATTGCAGAAAATTATAGCCAACATTTCGTGGTTGCTGCTCTTCCCTGGGTTACACACTAGCAAAGTCCTCGGGGGAAGAATAGCAAACTCCAAAGATCAAAGTTTGCCCGCTGCAGAGGGGACTCTGCAGTCAGCTCGCTTTTGTCTGGCGCCTCCCACCCCCAAGCCTTCTTGTCAATCACAGCAGCGTTCCTAAGTTCTGGGCTGACATGGTCCGGGGCTAACGGTGCCCTTCCCTGCCTGCTCCGTCTGGGCACTGGCCCTCTCAGACCTCCGGCTCCCTTCGGGCTGTTTACAGACAATTTCCTTCTGGGTGGAACTTTATTTTTCCTTTTCTTCTTTTGGGGCTGTTGATTTTTCTTAAAATAGGAGGTCATTTCAGGCAGAGCTGTGTTTTCGCCCTTTGCTTCCTCTGTGGCTGGGGTTGGGGCCCTTTGGGGCAAACGGAAATTTCCACGTTGTTTAGGAGGGCTAGGTTGGTTTTCTTTGGATTTCCCATTCACTTGCTGCGTTTCGAGCTTTGGAGTTCCTCCTATTACCTAGGACCGTGAGAGTGGAAGGTGTGTCTTTGCTTGATTTATTTACGTTCATAACTGTGCTTTTTAAAAACTTATCTCTACCTTGCTTCCTCGCATCTTTCCAGGGAACCTAGGCTTCCCAGATGCAGGCCTCTGGACGCCAACCTGCTGCCTTGTCTTCCCAGGATCCCCCAGCTTTTGGTGTCAATCTGGATTTTTCGACCAGTACTCTGAACCAACTCCAGCATGACTCATAGTCTCATACTTTTGGATGGAAAAGCCATTTTTCCCCTTCTCTTTAAAATGCACTCATCTCGCACTGCCATTACTGGGAAAGGCAGACATGGTGGGGCCACCTTTCTGGACCGTGTCTTTGGAGAAGGAGGTCAAATCCGACAGACAGCAGAGTCAATATGCACCCAGGTGCAAGTGATCGCCCTAAACCCCATTCAGTTTTCTCAGCACCTGTGGAAGAAAACATTCTCAAGAGAGCGCATTAGCTGAAAACAAATGTTTCCAAGACCATGTTTTCCAAAGCCAAGCAGAATAAAACCCCTCAAGGTAAATCTTAGGGCGGCTTTATTAAGCTGGAAATGAAAGAATTATTAATTATGACATGGTGTATTTGGAGGCCACTGCTAACGTGTGATTTCGTGAAAACAGCATTATCACTAATGTAATTCTTAGACACTGAATTCGACGGAGGCAAGTGACCAGGTCACTGTGTGCAGTCCCTGTCCGCTTACGGTTACTACTCACTGAAGCTGGATTTGGGAAGTGTGCGGTGGAGAAAGTGCACTGGGAGGAGAAAAGAAGGCGATGATAACGAGATAACAGAGAAGGCAGGTGAAGGCTGCGGACAGGAACAAGTCTGGTGTTTTAAGAAATATGATTACACTGGTGAAAGGCGTGTCACTCTGTTTGGGTTAATAAAAAGCTGAGTCAATAGCTAAGGGGGATTTCCAGGCATAGAGGACACTGGGAAGAAGTGTAGAGTCACCAGCCAGATGAAGACAAGGTAGCATGGGCAGAACAGAGTAAGGTAGTAAAGCCATGAGACAAAAGGTAGGTTGTTAACGGGGGTTAATTTAAGTTGTAAGAGCTGGTTAGTAACAAGCCTAAGCTATCAGCCGATCTTTTATAATTAATAATAAGTCTCATTTGGGAGCTAGCAGGTGGGACAGAAAAATTCTCCTAGTGGTGGTTTGGAGTCTGGGTTTGGAACAGATGCAGACACAAGATGGGTGGTTGGCTGACTTGGTCCTCGCTGAGTGGCCTTGACAACTTGCTCCCTGTCTAGTCAGATTTCTCACCTGTAGAACAAGAATAATAATAGTTCCTGTTTCATAGAGTTAGTGGGAGGGAGTATGTTAGACACCCTAAGTTCTTGTCACAGCCATGACAATAAACCTTTATGGTGAAAATATGCATCAGTCCCTACCTTTGCTAGAACGCTCTGAGAGATGGACCTTGTTGCTACCTTCTTTTTTGCCAATTAAAAATGAGGAATTCAAAGAAACAGTAACTTTTCCAAAGTCCCAGAGCTGTGTAACCTGGCCAGGGTTCCAACTCCAAAGAACTGTTATCAACCCTGAGCCTTTATGCACTGTAGAGCTTTGAACCTCAGTTTACTGTGTGATGGGGTCCTCGCTGCTCTTAGCGTCCATTCACCTTTAACCCACTTCTTCCCTGTGTGTGGGTATTTGCACGGAATTGTACACTGGTTTTAGCAGAGATGCTCAGACTAGTCAATCTGCCATACGTAAATATCCACACATGTGCATAGACTCAGGCACACACCGAGTTGGCAAACCGCCCTGGGCTGTAAACTGATACTTCAGAGTAAAAAGAGAGATGGTGGGGGCTGGAGAGATGGCTCAGAGGTTAAGAGCACTGACTACTCTTCCAGAGGTCCTGAGTTCAATTCCCAGTAACCACATGGTGTCTCACAACCATCTGTAATGAGATCTGGTGCCCTCTTCTGGTGTGCAGGCACACATGGAAGGAGTGTTGTATACATAATAAATAAGTAAATCTAAAAAGAGAGAGATGGCTTTCTAATTTATTTTTTACTTTATAGTTAAAGTAAAATTAGTCAGTTTAATTCCGATTTGTAGCTGGGCTTAGTGATGCATAGCTATAATCTCAGTACTTGGAAGTCTGAGACAGGGGGGATTGTGAGTTCCAGGACAGGCTGAGCAATGTAGTAATATCCCATATTGAAACTAAAACGAAACCAAAACTCTCATTCCACCTAGATTTCTGGCTAAGATTATTCTCTACGGTAAAGTAGATACATTTGGCAGAAATTTCTGAGTCACAGCTTCAGCTCTGAAGGTCAGAATTGTTCCAACTGATCTAGATTCTAGATGAACGAGTTCTAAACTGTTGGTGAGAAAGCAAGCGCTGAGCTGGGTTTGGTTCTGGCTGTTCAGGAGCTGTGCAGGAATGCTGCTCACTGGTCCACTCTCCAGCTCACTCCTGCGCTGATGCATTTTCATACAGGCCAGGAACCCTTACGTAGGGATGGTGCCCCCCACAGGGGGCTAGGGCCTCTTACATCAAACATCAATAAAGACAAAGTCTCGCACACATGCCAACGTGCTAATTTGATCTAGACACTTCCTCAATAAGCAGTTCCTTGTTCCCAGGTGACTCTAGGTTGTGTCAAGTTGACAATGAAAGCTAATCAAGGCACAGAAGTGGTATTTCAACAGAACCGCTAAACCACGGAGAACAATTTCTCCACCACAGTCCCCACACTTCTTCTGTCTTTATTGTCCATCTGTCTGAACTGCTTTTTCCAGATTGATCCATTCACAGTCTTCCTTCCTTTCTCCAGCCAAGCCTCCCCAATTGCTCTTCAGCATGACTTCTCCTGGCTGTCTACTCCGAAGCAGAGTCCCTGTCCCTCTTGTTGTCGTGAACAGCTAGGTTCCACCTCAGCACCCTTGCAGGTAAGCAATCACATAGAGTTCTGTCTTTTCATTTGCTTACTCATGGGTTACTTTCTCTGCTACTAGAAAGAATGTTCCATGAGGGCCTGAGTTTGCTTTAGCCCACACTTTTTTTTTTTTCTGAAGAATACAGTCAATGGCTTGATGCATTAATGTATCTGTTAATGAGTAACAGACATGGACAAGCACATCTAATGGACTGAATCACTCTCAGGAAGAGGTAAACTAAGGATAAGTCCTAGTTCCAGGGACTTGCACTTTATCTGGCCAGGAGCTTTGGAAAGACTCACAGAAGCCCATCCAACCCAGCATGACACAGTGTGCCGAGGGCCGAGAGGGGTTGAGCCTCTGGGCACTCATAGTTTGACTTTCGTCTTCTTACTAAGGTGTTGGCATCTGATCCCTATTCCGAATGAATATTTCTGCATCAGCAAATCAAATGTTAACATTTCTGAAGGTGACTTCAAGTGAACTTAAATATTCTCTGAAACATGAGAGATATGGTCGTTTTCTTTTGGATGTGACAGTCTCTAGAAGCCTCCACAGAGAGCACTGAGTCTTCCATCAAAGCACATTTTGTAATTACAGAGTAAACTGGGAAGGTAAATGCTTTACAACTGCTAAAGATCTGGGGAGATTGAAAAGCAAACTCTGCACTCAGCCCATTTGGTCCCAGCCACTGGGCTGTGTCTCCTGTGGGGGTCATTAATCAATCCCATTAAGTTATAATTCTTCTCCAAGCTAAGAAAACACAACCCAAACAGAAGTAAGCATTTCCTGCTCTTGCCACTTACCCCTAAATATGAAGGGTGGCCTTCTAAAGACTTCAGTCTTCCTGAGATTACCTGGAGAATGTCTGCTCAATGTCCACTGGGTATGTCCGGAAAGCAAATGTGCCAAGTGTGATGACGGGCGAGAACATGACTTGATTCTGACCACTCACGTTCAGAAGTGTTTCGCAAGCTCAGATAAAGCAATGCAGAGCTGCCCAGGATGACAAGACTTAAATAAAACAAATCCTTTCCAATGTGATTTCCTGCTGCGCAGTGTGCTAAGCTGCCCACTGTGGGTAGCTGTTAACTAACACAGAACAGACCTTATGATCTGGAGTGGCACACGTGACATTGTGTAGATATTAATGAATGGGGCCAAAGGAAAGCCACGGGATATAACGGAACCATCAATGGCTGCAGCTGAGGAAGACAACACTGTACTTCATCAGAGAAGTGCAGCTTGATAGGGTATGATGGGCCAAAGGAATAAGCGCCCTCTGGGACAATCCAGCTTTCATTAAGATGCTCAGGCAATGCAGAGAATGGCTTGCTTAAAGAGCAATACAATTTAACATTTTTTCTTACTTGAAACAATGTTTAGTATAGTCCTGTCTGGCCTGAAATTTGCTATGTAACCAAAGATGATCTTGAACTTCTGATCCTCCTGCCTCCACTATAAAAGTGTCGGCATTATAGGCATGTGTTGCTACACCGATTGATGCAGAGATGGGATCCAACTCAGGGCCCTGTGTATAATGGGCAGGCATTGTGCAATGTGACATAGTTTATCAAGTGCCTACTATAGACAATGCTAGAAGCTAGACGGTGAAGGGCTAAAGATTCACAAGACATCTCTGCTCTTAGAGAAGAGCAGAGCACTAATTAATGAGCCAGCACTTCATTTGGTCCTTGTAAAAATCTGGGAAGTAGAGCAAGCTTAGAGCTAAGGAAGCTGATGCTCAGAGCGGTGAGTGGTATGTCAGATCTTCATGGGAGTGAGCGCAGAAGCTCAGTGTGGGCCTGACCACAAATCCTGACTCTCATGTGACCTTCTCCTGTCCGTGGACTCCACCTTGGGAAAAACACCTTTCCTTCAGAAGTATTTCTGGGGTCAATTAAAATCTGACCTGTAACTCTAAACTTCTCATCACTTCATTATGTCATTCAAAGCATGATTTGACTATCTGCCATACACCGTTTGACCACATGACAAAACAGTCAGATGACCTCCAAAAACAAAAAACAAAACTCTACTTTCACCCACAGAACAAGTCAGGACTGAAGAATGCCAGATAGCGCTGAGAGGTCCCAAAGATAACAGGGTCCTTAAACGATACAACCTGGGCTCGGTGCCTAGTCAGAATTAGCATCTCTATCTATCTGTTCACAGAGGAGGCCTGTCACTGCCTTCACCTTGCCTGTTTCTTAAACTTTGGTGCCACTTTTGATTCACATGCTCCTTCCTGGCATGTTTTAAAACATGTGTACATGTTTATGGTGTGAGGGCACACATGTGAAGGTCAGAGGAAAAACCTCAGTTGTCATCCCCAGACCCCAGGAAAGTCAGCCACCTCCTTTGAGATGACCTCTCACCATCCTGGAACTCCAGGGACTCCCCAGTTTCCGTCTTCTCAGTTGTGGCATTGCAAGAGCACACCACCAACCTAGCGATCCTCTGTGGGTTCAGAGGATCAAACTCAGGATGAGGCTGCAAAGCAAGCATTCAGCACTTACCCACCGAGCCAGCTCCTAGGCCTATTTCCTGACAGTTCTGGTTCTTAGAAACAGTTATTCCTTTACCACTGTACTTTACCTTTGTGGTCAAAGGGATTCTTTAACTTCTCCCTCCATTTCTAGTAAAATACCTGTTTCCTACATTGTATTCTCGTACATATGTTTTTTTATATCGCCTATGAACTTGAAAGGCCTTTGAAGACAAAAGCTGTAACCAAATGATACGTTTAAAGTTAAGTCCTGAACTAAATAAGCGTTTGGATGGTATGTTAGGTGAGAAATTTTCAGACCAGCAGCGGTGGCGCACAACTTTAATTCCAGCACTTGGGAGGCAGAGGCAGGTAGATTTCTGAGTTCAAGGCCAGCCTGGTCTACAGTGAGTTTCAAGGTAGCCGAGATTATTACACAGAGAAACCCTGTCTCAAAAAACCAAAAAGAAAGGAAGGAAGGAAGGAAGAAAGAAAGGAAGGAAGGAGGGAGGGAG
>JAQHUG010000096.1:227973-264340 GCA_028555095.1 Dicrostonyx torquatus | reverse complement strand
AATCCACAAACAAAATGATGATGGTGGCAGTAACAAAGGCAATTTAAATAATTTTTAAAGGTAATATGAATTAGAGGGTCTGAGGAGAAACTGAATAAAGTTCTCACTGAACAAGCCTGACATACTGGTTTGGCTCCCCAGGCTTCATGTAAAAAGCCAACGACGGCACAACACACCTATCATTCCTGCGCTGGGAAAAAGAGAGGATTGCTTCCCAGGGCTTCCTGGCCAACTAGTCTTGCTGAATGAGTGAGACCCAGGCTTTCCGAGAGATCGTGTCTCAAAAATAAAAGGGAGAGTGACAGAGGTGAGCACCTCATACCAGACACTAGACTCCACACACGCATTCACACCTACGTCCACACAAAACATGTATGTGCACCTCATGCCCATACCTCGAGAATACTGTAAACTAGAAATGCAAACAGAAGGGTTGGTATAAAACAGTGTGTATTCCAATATGTAAATACTGGGGAATAAGAACATTAGAAGATGTAGGGAAATAGCACGGGTTTGCACTGGAACACAAACCAAGATGGCTATGGCACGTAGTCAACAAGGGCTTTGGGGCAGTGTTGGAACAGTATAACTTCCAAAATCATGAACCATGTTTTCAGAAATAATATTGATTCTTTGGGAGTTTCCCATCACACACTCTAATCACATTCACTTCCTAGTTGTACTGTGTCTATTACCCCAGCCTTGTGATAGCCCCCAAAAAATAAAAAAAAAATCATAGAAAATAAAGAAAAAAGCCCAATTTGTGTTATCTATACACTCTGTGGAGCATGGTCAAATTCTCCGTGGCCTGCCCCTTACACAGGACTGAGTCCTTCCCTCCTGTTCCCCACCATCAACTGTGGAGAGCTAACTTCAGCATCCCTTCTGCAGTTTTGGAGACTTCTTTGTGCCGGCTTCTTGTTTCAGCTGTTGCTGTGGGAAGGCAGGGGTGTTGAGGTGAGAGCAGGGCTTGTCCACGTCCCTCTTTCCCAACAGTGTGTCTCCAGTCCCTGAAAGGGAAGGCAGGGGTGTNTCACAACCATCTGTAATGAGGTCTGGTGCCCTCTTCTGGCCTGCAGACATACACACAGACAGAATATCATATACATAATAAATAAATAAATATTTTTTAAAAAAGATTTGATTTAACTTGTTCTGATGAGATACACATAGAGCATCTAGCAGAATCTGAAGTGCAGAGTGTGGCGGCGCTGAGCACACTCACCATGCTGTGCAGCCGTGACCGCTGCACACCCTGAACTTTCCACCAACCTAATAAAAACAGTAAGCTGCCCCTCTTCCTTTGTGGGGCCCTGACAGCCTACTTTCCATTTCCTTGAACTTTGCCCTTTTCACTCACACAGTATTTACCCTTTGTACCTGGTCCATTTCACAAAGTGTGCTGTCTTCCAAGTCCAGTTAGGTTGTTGTAAGCAGGACAAAAGAATCAAGCTCTGCGTGCAAAGAGACAAGTGTGGGCCCGTGTCCTTCTCGGCGCAGCTTGAGTTTAAGGCTACAGAGGAAAGAGCTCTGCCTCTCATCTCCCCTGACCCTGGCTGGCACAGCCTCCTCCTCTGCTCATCAAAGTCCTTCCCTGGTGAATGAGAGGCCCAAGAGGTTCTGGGTTTTTGTTTTGAATTTTCTCTCAGTTTATCTGGTATTATGAATTCAAAGTTTCTGTTTGGAAAACTGAAGACAAGATCTCTTACAACAAGGCTTCGTGGTCAGCCCCAGAAGATCCCACACCCTTCTTTAATCCTCCTTGGCCTGAATATTGGTTCTAATTTTCCTTTACTCAAATCAGGGTGGGCACCAATGTGCGGCGATGGGTATCTACTACCTCCCACACTTCCATTCACTTTCTTAAGACAAAATAATTTCTTTTCTTTTCTTTTTAAAGACAGGGATTCTCTGCATAACAGTCCTTGCTATCCTATAACTCTCTTTGTAGACCAGGCTGGCCTCTATCTCCCTGCTTCTGTCTCCCAAGTGCCGGAATTAAAGGCGTGTACCATCACTGCCCGACTGAGATAATTTCTTAAGAGATATAGAGATTAGAACTCACAAAATAGTTCAGAGGATTAAAGGCACTGATGCCCAAGCCTGATGATCACCATGCTGTGCAGCCGTGACCGCATTAGATCCCCAGGATCTGCATGGTAGAGCGATCTGACCCCCCCAATTTGCCCTCTGACCTCCATATGTATTCTGTAGCATGTGTGCACCGTCAAATGTGTATGCACACACACACACACACACACGCACACGCGCACACACACACACGCACACACACACACACACACACACACACACACACAGACACACACATATAATCCACAAACAAAATGATGATGGTGGCAGTAACAAAGGCAATTTAAATAATTTTTAAAGGTAATATGAATTAGAGGGTCTGAGGAGAAACTGAGTAAAGTTCTCACTGAACAAGCCTGACATACTGGTTTGGCTCCCCAGGCTTCATGTAAAAAGCCAACGACGGCACAACACACCTATCATTCCTGCGCTGGGAAAAAGAGAGGATTGCTTCCCAGGGCTTCCTGGCCAACTAGTCTTGCTGAATGAGTGAGACCCAGGCTTTCCGAGAGATCGTGTCTCAAAAATAAAAGGGAGAGTGACAGAGGTGAGCACCTCATACCAGACACTAGACTCCACACACGCATTCACACCTACGTCCACACAAAACATGTATGTGCACCTCATGCCCATACCTCGAGAATACTGTAAACTAGAAATGCAAACAGAAGGGTTGGTATAAAACAGTGTGTATTCCAATATGTAAATACTGGGGAATAAGAACATTAGAAGATGTAGGGAAATAGCACGGGTTTGCACTGGAACACAAACCAAGATGGCTATGGCACGTAGTCAACAAGGGCTTTGGGGCAGTGTTGGAACAGTATAACTTCCAAAATCATGAACCATGTTTTCAGAAATAATATTGATTCTTTGGGAGTTTCCCATCACACACTCTAATCACATTCACTTCCTAGTTGTACTGTGTCTATTACCCCAGCCTTGTGATAGCCCCCAAAAAATAAAAAAAAAATCATAGAAAATAAAGAAAAAAGCCCAATTTGTGTTATCTATACACTCTGTGGAGCATGGTCAAATTCTCCGTGGCCTGCCCCTTACACAGGACTGAGTCCTTCCCTCCTGTTCCCCACCATCAACTGTGGAGAGCTAACTTCAGCATCCCTTCTGCAGTTTTGGAGACTTCTTTGTGCCGGCTTCTTGTTTCAGCTGTTGCTGTGGGAAGGCAGGGGTGTTGAGGTGAGAGCAGGGCTTGTCCACGTCCCTCTTTCCCAACAGTGTGTCTCCAGTCCCTGAAAGGGAAGGCAGGGGTGTTGAGGTGAGAGCAGGGCTTGTCCACGTCCCTCTTTCCCAACAGTGTGTCTCCAGTCCCTGAAAGGGAAGGCAGGGGTGTTGAGGTGAGAGCAGGGCTTGTCCACGTCCCTCTTTCCCAACAGTGTGTCTCCAGTCACTGAAATCACTGCAAGAATGGTTTCCTCGCTCTTTGTAGCCAGCAGCAGCTTCCACATGGTTTCTGGTGACAACACAACCCTCAGCACAGCCCCTGCTGCAGCAGGACCACAGCTCCAGACAAGGTGCGCGGAGGCAGCCCAGACCACAGATGACACCATCATGGCTTCTGTCGGCATCACAGACTGTGAACATCCACGTGGATTTTGGGCTTCATCGTGGCCTGAGGCATCAGCAAAGACCATATACACCAAGTTGCCTCTGGTAGCTTCACTGACCGTGGTGGTCCTACCAGGAGGTCCAGTTCAGAAGGGGAACACTTCCTCATGTCAAGCCTCGGCTGTGGCGCAGAGCTAGGACAGCCTGTCCGGGAACTGAGTCTGTCTGCTTAAGCTCCAGGCTGCTGCACCCTGCCCCATTGACTCTTGGGGCAACGACATGCTCTATGTCCACTTCAGCTACCTGTCACTACTGTCGTGTGTCCAGTGCCGCCTCTCTCAACAGCACATATTCTGCTCCACTGTTCTATCTTTCCTACCTCTGCACATACCTGTTCATCACAGTGGCTCCCACCTCTCAAGGGCTTCCAATCAACAACGTTTTGTTTTGTTTTGTTTTGTTTTGTTTTGTTTTGTTTTGTTTGAGACAGGGTTTCTCGGTAGCCTTGGAACCTGTCCTGGAACTAGCTCTTGTAGACCAAGCTGGCCTCGAACTCACAGGTGTTGGCCTGCTTCTGCCTCCTGAGTGTTGGGATTAAAGGCATGGGCCAACACCACCCAGCCAATGAACAACTTTTTAAAAGTTCTGAATGGGTATGGGGGCACATGCCTGTAACTCAGAGAATTGTGGGTTTGAATCTGGCCTAAACTACAGAGGAAAAACTATGTCTCAAAACAATAACAGTTCTGAACAAAACTAACCCCCAAAGCCTTACACCTAGGAAAGCTAGGGTACACTAAACTACGCAGTAATACAGATGTATGTAAAACGTAGTGAGATTTGGGGTTTGAAGGATTAGATATAGGTTTCTCTAAGTTTGTAATTTCCTAGTCGGGCATGTGAGGTCACTTCTGGTACAGATCCACTTCTCTTTCCAAAGATTTAGCCCAAATGTGTATACCGTTGTTATCCTGACACTTGCTCAGGAAATGTCAGTTGTACCCTCAATCAATTGATAATCAAAAAAAACAAACTCTCACTTTTAAAAAAACATACTTATGGTAGAAATAAATCAGGTTATTAATATGTTTTTAAATTATGTGCATATGTGTGTATCTGTGTGTGAGAATGTGCACATGTGAGGGCAGGTGCCCTTGGGGCCAGAAGAGAGCTTAGATCACCTGCAACTGGAGTTCCAGGCAGTTTGATCCACCATTATGGATGCTCAGATTCCTCTCCAAGAGCAATAAGGACCCTGAACCACTAAGCTCTCTCTCCCGACCCTGGTGTGGTCTTTTAGTGATGGGATCCCAAAAGCCGCTGAATCTCAGGGAGTTGTCAAACATCTCAGCGAGAGAGAAGCCCACAAACAAATCAGGTGATAGGCTCGCACCTCGAGGGGGCCTTTGTGTCCCTGTCTACCCTGAGGCCCTGGGAGCCTGTCTTCCGCTTCTCCCTTGTGGTGCTCCATCTACTTTCTCCATGTCGGGAAGGACATCATTTTCCTGTGGCATGGTGGAAGCTTTAGAGCTGAACATGCAAATTATGTCATTAGAACTTCAAAAGAGGACCAAACTCTCTTCTAGCTCATTTTCCCCTTTAAAGTTTGCCCTTAATTGCAGCCTCTAGACCAAGCTGCATGTCTTGGCATAACTCCCATGCTGAAAAAAAAAAAGAGTTAAGGAATTCCTTCCTGCCTGTGTGTCTAGTCCACTTTCAACCTGGTCCCAGGCCAATACTGTTCTCTTTAAGGTTGTCTGAACCATGCCCTTGCCTTCTGAGTGTTCTACAATTGCCTGAACAGAGTTTTCCCTGTGACAGCATCATTTTCTCCCATCACTCATGGAAAGTGACCCATCTCACCACAGTTCAGAAGTGGCTTCTAGGGGCTAGAGATGTAACTGGTGAGAGAGTGTGTGCCTAGCATGCGTGAAGCCCTGGTTCAATCCTTAGCACTGCATACACCTCAGCAAAGGGCTGTACATCTGTAATCCCAGCACTCAGGAGGATCAGGCAGGGGCATCAGGAGTTCAAGATCATCTTTACTTAGCTATACAGTGAGTTCAAGGCCAGCCTGGAATATATGAGAACCTATCTTTGCGGGGCGGGGTGCAAAATTAGCAGATTCTAGACTAGAACCGTTCAAAAATTGTGTACTCGCTAGAAAGTACAAGGCCCTGGGTTCAGTCACCAACATAGCAAAGTCTAAGGGTGAATTAAAGTAAAATTAAACTAATAAAAGAACAAGTTCTCTTTACTACTCTATAGCGTTCAACTCCAGTGCTTACTGGGTAAAAGGTTAGGGAAGTGACAGAGTGTCAATGAGCTCACTGGTGTGCAAAAGGATCTGTGGATTTACTAATCAATTATTACTATTATCATTAGTGTTGTCATGAAACTGCTACTAGGTAAGATGGGACAATGATATAGGCTTTTGTTTATTTTTGCTGCTGTTTTTAATCCCAGCAGAGTTAGATGTTCCGTCATCTATTCATAACTCCACTAAAGTAAAAATATCTTTGGTGAAGTAATTCATATTTACCTTATCCTTGCTCCTTTGAGAGTTAGCGAGTCTCTCAAAATGTCTTCCTGCCTTTTTCTTTGTCAGCACAATTGGAAAACCCTTCATTTTCCAGTCTATTATCACATCCTCTGACGTGCCTCTGCCCTTCTGATGGTTTAAGGTGCCCTTCCTTTGACCTTTTCCAACATCCTTAGTTTTTTTCTGGATATGCAGAGACTTGCCAAGCTGGGAGACACATTTGGGCACAGATACAGAACCATATGTTTCCATTTTCTTTCTAAAGAACACCACAGGCCAAGGAGCACTCGGGGCTTGACACTTCTTAGAGAAGCAACCACTGTGTGTCTCCTCCCTGTGAACCAAGGATGCAGCTTTCCGTTCATGCTTCCCTGCCCTTCAGCTGCTCCCTCACTCTAGAATTCCACGCCACGTCCAGACCTAACTTGAATGCTGCTTATCTATTGTATTAGTCTGTTTCCAGAGTAGTAATAGAAGAAATTGATTCACATGGTTGTGAAAGATGTCTCATAACCTGCCAATCAAAAGCTAGACATCCATGAGAGAAGGAAGTACAGTTCCAGCCTTAACTGGAAACTCTTAGAACCAGGAGAATCAATGAGATAAGTCCCAGGTCAAGTCCAAAGTCGCAAAAGCTGAAGAGCCCCTTATATAAACCTGCTATGGTTTAGGCATAAAGAGCTCTCATCCCTGCCTACCAAAACCAAAGGATTCATGTGTTGAGGGCTTAGTTCCTAGTACCCTGGTGTTCAGAAGTAGGACTTTAAAGGAAGAATTGAAATGCAAAGGCTCGCCTGTCATCAATAGCCTGATCTACCGGTGGAGTCATATGTGGTGGTCTTCTGGTGGATGGTAGAAACTAGGTAGTGAGCTTTACTGGGAAGTAGATTCCATGGAGGGTCTCATAGAAACTTATCCCGGGTCCTATCCTGCTGTTCTCCCTCATTCTGCTCCTCAACTGCCGTGAGGTGAACAGCTTTGTTCTGCCACGTGCTCCCACCATAGTGCTGTGCCTCATCTTGGACCAAAGAGCAATGGATCTGGTCAACAATACACTGAACGACAAGCTAAAAATTTAAGAAAGCAAACACAAGCCCTGTTCCTAATAGGAAAAAAACAATGTCCCCACTGCAGCATCGGAGAGGAAAGAAAACCCATTCTTCTTCCATAGACTTTTGAATTAAGCTTATAAATAAACAAAGGAAGTTGTGTTGGATGATGCCCAGTCACAGTGAGGAAATGCAGTTTTCTTTACTCAATATATGTTTTAGAATGCTGCTCAGACCTCTCCAGAAATATTTAGCCAGATTATATGGCTGCCCTGTGGCCTAGTTATGGAACCCATGTGCTAGTGTTTACTTGTTGCTCTGGACAAGTAAAGAAACAACTTGAGAGATGAAAGACTTACTTTGGCTTACAGTTTCAAAGCATCCAGTCCACGGTGTCTTGGCCTTTTGTGTTTGGGCAGAGCATCATGGTAGAAGGAGTGTGTGGTAGAGTAGTTGCTTCAACCTCATGACGACAGCAGGCAGGTAACTAGAAAGGGAACAGGGACAAGATACCAGTAAGGAACCACACCCCGTGACCTACTTCCTTCAACTAGGACCTATCTCCCAGACTTTCCACTATATCAAAAATGGTGGAACCAGCTGGGACCAAGTCCCCAGCAAATGGGCCTTTTTATAGTACACATCATAACCAAACTACAGCAACCATAAAATTACTCCGTGAAGCCTTTCATTCTTAGCACAAGTCCTCATCTCTTAACAGCATACTTCCTAAAAATCTGCTGAGCACTTAATTAGTATTTTTTAAAAGATTTATTTCGTTTTTATTTTACATGAATATGTGGACGCTTGCTCCCGTACCTGTGGGTGCCTACGAAGGTCAGAAGAGGGTCTCAGCTACTCTGCAGCTGGACTTGCATGCAGTTCTGAACTCTGTGATGAGGGCACCGGTAACCACTGAGACCCCTCTCTAGGCTCAAAATTGTACATAAATATACAAAATTATATCTATATATAATATTTGTTCACTTTTTTTAAAAAAAAGTCAAATAACAAGACTGGAAAGATGGCCCAGTGGTTAAGAGCATTTATTGGCTTTGTAGACGATCCAGTTCATTCCCAACGTCCACATGGTAGTCCATAATTATTTTAATCCCAGGTCCGGGGAACTGACACCTTTTTCCTGACCTCTTTGAGCACCAGGCATGTAGGTAGTACAGAGATATACATGCAAGCAAAGTAGTGGTACACTTAAAATAAAATAAATATTTTTTAAATTTAAAATAAATAGAGTCAATTATCTCCCTTACCAAGAACTCTTGAAATAGGATGGCTCTTGATCCCATAAGGGAAAGAGCCCTTCCCTCACTAACTCTGACGTTTCCTTCCTTTCTGCTTGACTGTGGGCTAACACTTTCTAGACAATACATACCACCGCTCACTAATCACAGATGGACATGACAATATCCAAATCAAGAGGACTTTCCCTCTTCCTTTTTGTTGTTATTGCTGTTATTTTTGTTTCTTTCTTTCTTTCTTTCTTTTTTTTTTTTTTTTGATTTTTCAAGACAGGATTTCTCTGCATAGTCCTGGCTGTCCTGTAACTCACTCTGTAGATCAGCCTGGAGTCAAACTCAAAGAAGCCACCTGCCTCTGCCCCCTGAACGCTGGGATTAAAGGTGTATACCACCATCACCCGGCTCCTCTTCCTTTCTTGATCCCTTTCAAGGAAAAGAAACCTTTCATTTAAGCCAACCAATAGACTTCTCTCTAACTGGACAGGATGAAGTGTGCAGCCCTTTCAGAAACAACTACACTGTCCAGGGCTACAACAATTAGTGCAGGCCAAGGTAAGTGAGGACCACACCATCATGCTGAGGCACAGCTGATGTGTGCTGTACTGGAGAATCCTCACAGGAAATGTTCCCTAGACATCCCTGGTCTCCATAGCGGGCCACATAGACAAAGCCAAGCAGGGCTCAGCTTCAGTGCTATGCCAGGACAGAGAGCTTACACTATGCGGGTGAGTCACTTTCAGTGACGTTGGATCATCAGGAAAGTGGCAACAACAGTTTCCAGTCAGGTGAACGGGCTTACTGGGATGAGAACTTGTGAATTGATTGTTAGCCACTTGGGCGAGTTCTGTTTCCAGTTCTGGTGTCAACTATAGATACCGTAGCTCTTTCTGGCCTGGGTCACCTCTTCCTGAGCTAGTTTGCTGCTAGGCTGTGTAAGGGAGCATAGACCTTGGTGCCAGAGGCAAAGTTCATCTTGCCTCATTCCCAAATATCAAGTGAGGAAAGGTTGTACACTTGGATCAAACACACTCCCCTAGCAACAAAGTCCATAGAGCGAGCAAAGCAATGGATCCTGTGCCACAACTGGTTGACCCTCCCCAACTGTTGCTAGATCTCATTTCTAAACTCAGATTTTTGCCTTGAACACTGAAGATTTTACCTGTCTTCTCTCATTCAATGTTGCAAATAAGGAAACTGAGGTTCTTTGTCTGGTTCTAGACGTACTCTTCCTAACTTATTTTCTTTATCTAGCGAGACATGATATGTCTGATCCAAATGTTCTAATTCCGTGTGGGATCTTCTCTCTTGCTTGGAATATGTCCTCAAGCCTAAGAGGTCATTTAGATTTTCACGTTCTCTTTCAGTTGTTGGCATGAGGATTGCCTCATGGCAACATATTTCCCAGAGCCACCTAGGGAAACCACAGACTACTAAACAGAGTCTGTTACTTAAAAACTTTCATACAACCAGTGGTAGCTCCCACCCTTAATCCCTGTACTCTAGAGGTAGAGGCAGGGAGATCTCTGTGAGTTCGAGGCCAGCCTGGCCTACAGGGGATTCCAGGACAGCCAGGGCTACACTGAGAAACCCCGTCCTTAATTTTTCATCTCTTTATTCCTATATGCTGTTCTAAACAGATGTGTGGCTTCAATCTCCAGATTACCAGTTCAGTTTTGTCTTTCCAGTTGATCACCCTGATGTGGAGATTATTTATAAAGAATTTTATTGGTGCATACAACATGCATAGAAGAAAGGAGGAGTTAAAGAAGAACCACAAAGTGAGTATGTTTGTATGCTACAGATGAAGAAAGAAGGAGCCAGAGGAGCTCATGCCTTTAATCCCAACACTTTGGTGGCTGCCTTGGTCACTGCTTTATTGTGGTGAAGAAATGCCATGGCCAAGGCAATTCCTCTAAAGAAAACATTTTGTTGAAGGCTTGCTTACAGTTTTAGAGGGTGAGTCCATGATCATCATGGTGGAAAGATAGGCATGACGCAGGAGCAGTAGATAAGAGTTTTAAGTCCTGATCCAAGGGCAGGGGCATGACGACGACATGACAACATGGACATGACTGCGTCTGGAGAAGGTTTTTGAAAGCCCCAATGTCACACTTCCTCCAACAAGGCCACACCTACTTCAACAAAGCCGCAATTCCTAATTCTCCCTTAGCTGGTCCACCAATTAGGGACTAGGCATTCACTATATGGCCTGATGGGGGCCATTCTAAATCACGAGGAGTAGTGTGGGAGAATGGTCTATATTCTGTCAATTATATTTTAAATAAATGCTGATTGGCCAGTAGCCAACCAGGAAGTATAGGCGGGACAACCAGAAAGAAATTAGAGGTGGGTCAATGAGAACAGGAGGATTCTGGGAAGGAGGAAGACCACTCCTCTGCAGTTGTGAGCCAGCTACAGAAGAAGCAAAATGTGACTGTCTCACTGAAAAAAGTACCGAGCCATGTGGCTAGCATAGATAAGAATAATGGGCTAATATAAGTTATAGGAGTTAATAAGAAGCCTGAGATAATGAGCCAATCAGTTTATAGTTAATGTAGATCTCTGTGTGATTTCTTTAGGACTTAATGACTGTGGGAATCAGGCAGGACAGAAAACTCAGTCAACACTCAGGGGCCAAGACAGGATGGTCTTCAGTTCAAAGCCAGCTTGAACTTCCATGGCAACTTCCAGGCAAATCAAGGCTACCTTATCTCAAAAAAAAAAAAAGTAGACTATTTTTATTGGCCCTTTAAGATATATGACACATACTTCTGAAGAGTTAATAAAGTGGAAAACGTAAAAAATAAATCCAAACCCTATTGGGTTCCTTTTTAAATTATGTGTTATTCAGATTTCTATCTTAGTGCCAAAGTATCAAAGATGATCAATTTAGGAGAGACAAGATTAGTTTTTCTCATAGTTTCACTGACTTCATTGACTCCACTGCAGGTTGACTGCATGTAGTACAAGGGGCAGGCCACGTCCTACCACCTGGCTAGCTTAATCCCTAAAATAGCAACACAGAAATTGTATTAATTAAATTACTGCCTGGCACATTATATCTAGCCTCTTCTTGGCCAACTCTCACTGAACTAACCCATTTCTACTAATCTGTGTAACACCACCAGGTCGTGGCTTACCAGGAAAGATTTGAATCAGCGTCAGTCTCGGGCAGGAGCTTCATGGCGTCTGCCACATTGCCTTCTTCCTCCCAGAATTCAGTTCTGTCCTCCCCACCATACCAAAAGGCTAAGGCAGTTTCTTTATTAAACCAATGAAAGCAACAGAAATACAGAAGGACCTCCTTCTTTTCCCTTTTTCTGTTTAAACAAAAAATATTTTTACTTTAACATAGTAAAATTACATATAGTAAAACAGTTATCAAGCAAGAATCACAGTTACAATATTTAGATCTATTTTATCGTTTATCTTAACAAAGGAAAACTATAACTATCTATTCTTCAACTCCATAAAAGACTGCAGAAAGAGATAATATTAGTTAAGTAAACAGGAAGTGCATTATAAGCAACTTCCAAAACTCTAGAAATGACAGAGACATCTCACTGCCTGGACAGTCACCCAAAGTTCCTTTGTACCATTAAGGCATCCATCTTCCGCCTTCAGGCCTGTAGTATCAAGCAGACTTTTCCATGAAGCAGGAAATTTCAAAGACAGTTTAGTCCCTTTCTTTTGTACACTGAAGAATGTCTCATAGATTCTTTCATGAAGCAGGAACCCCAAAGAACCATCTCACCTTTAGGCAAGTTTAACAGCCATCTCTCTGCGGGTTCTCCATGTCCAGTTTATGCAACAGTCCAGGCAAGAACAGTTTCTTGCCTAGATGGCTAACAAACTCCATAAGGAGCCTCTTCAATGTCCATCTTCTTCTTGAAGTAGATTGGTGCTGCCAGGAACAGACGTGTCTCATTGTCATAAAAAGTCCTAAGTTATTAAAACATCTTAAATGCCATGTTCTGTAGTCTTTGAAAGATGTGAAGAATGACTATTCTGAAATATATCTAACTAACATGACTACAAACTTGACTATTATAGATGATTATCCATTAACAATCTATATTTTCTAATTATACATTACATTTTAAAATGAACTACACAGTCATAATACCCTAATCAAGAGCAGAAATATACATATAACAGGATTGAACTTAGATTTATATCAATAAACCAAGATTTATACCAATGCAAATTATTCATCTCTGTATCATATCCCCCTTTAAATTTTTTTTTCTTTTGGTTTTTCAAGACATGGTTTCTCTGTGGCTTTGGAGCCTGTCCTGGAACTAGCTCTTATAGACCAGGCCGGTCTCGAACTCACAGAGATCCGCCTGCCTCTGCCTCCCAAGTGCTGGGATTAAAGGCGTGTGCCACCACCACCCGGCCCCCCTTTAAATTTAAAATAACATTGATAAACAATATTTGGGAATATGGGTGCAGTTATTTCTCTCCAAACTGCGTTGTGTTGTATGGAGGTGCTGTTAATCATGGTGTATCCTGTATGCTAGGTTCATTTTAGTCAGCAGTTGAACAAAGTAAGTTTTTGAGGGTGTTTACAGCAACCTTTCAGGAGGGCATGGTCTATCATACCATACTGGTCGAGAGGCAATCCATAGGTTCTTACCTTTTGTGAAAACAAAAGAACCTCTTTTCCAAAGCATCATAACCTTAGACTCAAATTTTGAAGTCAAGATACCTTTATGATATACATGCTGGATTAGCTTAGCCCATACAATGAAAAGTCTCTGTGTATTTAGCTTCTTCACAGTCAAAAAATTTAAAGAAAACACAATAATACACATTACCCAGACTCTCTGTGAATTTTTCATTTTTACATGGCTTTTTTTTTTTACTTTTTTAATCTATGACTATTTGTACTCTGTTTCTTTAAAGACTTTACCCTTTTGTAAGCATTAATTTTATTTTATGATTTTTTATACTCCTTTTTTTCTGTCCCAAGCCTACCTATGACCCATTCATTTATTTCACATTGTCACCCATTTTGAGGTCTTTTATGTCTGAATCTGTCCTTATTGCATTGTCTGTAATTCTCTACTGTCTTGAAGAACTTTTAAAATGCTAAGCAGCTGTTTTGGATGTTGGCTCCACCTCTCTCCAATTTCAAAATGGTGAATTACTATTTTTGTTAGCTCTGGGGTCGTTAGGCAGAAGCTGTGCTCAGCAGTCCAACCTGGAAAATGAGCATGCCACACATAAATACTTTTTATCTGAGTTACAGCCAAGTCTGTCACGCAGAGCACTGCGCAGCCTGGAAACATCTCTGTACGGTGGCAGGAATCCGCCATGCTCTCCTGCTTGTGCACACCTAGTAAACCTGCCCAGGCAGGGAGCGCTGAGTCACAGGCTTGGTCTCTGCCATTTTTTTCCCAACCGTATTGGGCACAGAAACTCCTGGGACCCACAAGTGTCATTGAAATGTTTTATAGTTGGCATTTGTACTGGCGGCACAGCCCGGGAAGCTGCGTTTTAAAACCACGCGGCTTTTTTTTTCTCACTACAACTGAATCAGGAAAATCTCTCTTAAAGCAGCTGCAGCAAGCCGCCCGCAAACCGCAAGAAGCTGTGTTAAACTCTGTTTTTTTTGTGTGTGTCTAGAATTCCTTTTCAAGCCCTCTCAGGTTTTATGTGGAGTTAGTCGGCCACCTTGAAGCGCCAATCTGTAGTACGAGGGGTAGCAGGCCGCATCCCGCCACCCGGCTAGCTTAACCTCTGAAATAACTACACAGAAATTGTATTAATTAAATAACTGCCTGGCATATTATATCTAGCCTCTTCTTGGCCAACTCTCACATCCTGATCTAACCCATTTCTACCAATCTGTGTAACACCACGAGGTCATGGCTTACCAGAAAAGATTCTAACCAGCATCAGTCTCGGGCAGGAGCTTGATGGCATCTGCCACACTGCCTTCTTTCTCCCAGAATTCAGTTCTGCCCTACCCACCTACCTCAATTCTGCCCTATCAAAAGGCCAAGGCCTTTATTAAACCAATGAAAGCAACACAAATACCGAAGGACCTCCTACGCCAACTGTGAAGTTTCTGGTAAGTCAGAATGGTGATGCAGAGTGAGTGGGAGAGAGTGGTGACTCAACCCATGGTGCCTAGAAAGCAAGGAAGGAGGGACCAGCGAGAAAACAGCTACGTCCCTCAAGAGTGCATCTCTGCAGGCCTGCTTTCTCCAAAGAGGAACCAACTCTTAAAGCTTCTACTACCTCCTAATAGCCCATTAAGAAATGACTCCTTTGGTGCTGAAGACATGGTTCATCACGTAAGAGCACTTGCTGCTCTAGCAGAGGACCTGGGTTTGGTTCCCAGCATGCCCATAAGGCTCAGATCCACTTGTAACTCCAGTTTCAGGGGAGCCAGTGTCCTCTTCTGGCCTTCACAGACATTGCACATATGTGGCATATGTGCATACATTCAGACAAAAAAAACTCATACAATAAAATAAAGTAAATAAATCTCTTTTAAGAAACAAAGATGAAATAATCCATCACTAAGTTAATGAATTGATGAGATCGAAGCCCTCATGATCCAATCACCCCAAAGGTATCACCTCTGAATACTTCTACATTAGAGATTTTCTTCTTTTGGGGGTTGTAAAAGATACTTATTTTATTTTAACTGTATCTATGTGAGATGCACACAGTGGGCAGAGGAGGGGGGTCAGATGCTAGAGCTGGAGTTGTGGATGGTTATGGTTTGTCCAATGCAGATGCTGGGAAGTGAACTTAAGTCCTCTCTAAGGCAGCATGTGCTCTTGATCACTGACTAGTCTCACTCACCCCTGCATTATAGACATTAAGTGCATCTGTTTAGGAGACTTTCAGATCCAAGCCGTAATAGCTTAGTTTTCAATTATATCACACATGCGTTTCTACAGAGCTGCCATTTTGCTTAAGAGGGAAAGAATTTTCTTCAAATGGAATGAACATCAGTTACCTATATCTAAAAAGATTTGGTGTACCCTGTTACTGCTGATGGCATTTCTGATTATTTCTGCCAGAAAGGGACAGTTAGATTATTGACACTTGGTCTGATGCTCTGTCTGCTACTCTCAAAGCCATTATCATCCATTCCATTAGATTAAATTAATTAGTTGGTTAATTTATTTATTTTGGTTTTTCATGACTGAGTTCCTCTGTAGTTTTGGAGCCTATCCTGGAACTCACTCTGTAGACCAGGCTTGCCTTGAACTCACAGAGATCCACTTGCCTCTGCCTCCCGAGTGCTGGGATTAAACACCTGTGCTATCACCCATTTTATTGTTAACTGTTAATTTCATCAAAAGAATTTAAGAATGGACTCATAAGGAAGCTCAAGGTCAATTTTTAAAAATAATTTATTATGATTTATCTAACTTTATTTTATGTGCATTGGTGTGAAGTTGTCAGATCCCCCGGAACTGGATCTTCAGACAGTTTTGTGTGTGGTGGGTGTGGTGATGTTGGTGGTAGCTTGTTTGTTTGTTATTATTTGTGGGCAGTGGATTTTTTGATTTTTGTTTATTCATTTTGCATGTAGTATGAGCACATGTATATACAGGGTCTCACTCCCATGCACACACCTGTGAAGGAGAGACTGAATGTCCAGCTTTTCCCCCTCCTGTTATGCCCAAGTTTCTGGTCCACAAATGAATTCTCAGAGCCAGATTTCTGATGCAAATTACATGAGGGTTTTTAATAATATTCAAACTTACATTTAGACCAGCACCTTTCTGGTGTGGGACCATGATCTGTATTCTGTCAATTATATTTTAAATAAACGCTGATTGGCCAGTAGCCAGGCAGGAAGTATAGGTGGGACAACCAGAAAGGAAGTACATGTGGGTCAAGGAGAACAGGAGAATTCTGGGAAGGAAGAAGTCCATTCCTCTGCAGTCTTGGTGCAGCCACAGAAGAAGCAAGATGTGACTGCCTCACTGAAAAAGGTACTGAGCCATGTGGCTAACATAGACAAGAATAATGGGCTAATATAAGTTGTAAGAGTTAATAAGAAGCCTGAGCTAATGGCCAATCAGTTTATAGTTAATGTAGACCTCTGTGTGATTTCTTTGGGACTTAACGATTGTAAGAACCAGGCAGGACAGAAAACTGGGACAACACCTTTCCAGCACCCCAGCATGGTGGGTACAGAGAGTGTGGCAGGGAGCTCTGGGAGGGTAGAACTTTTAAAGGAGAATCAGAGGAGTTCGTGTCTTGTCGTCTTGGGATTGGGTAAAGAGTACATAGGATAAGGTAGTTTCTGAACCCATTGGTCAGTTTGGGGGTGCAAAAACCTAACAAAGGACGATTAATAACTGACAAGGTGTCTTCAAATACAGGAAGCCTCCCAAGAACATGTGGACCTCGGTAAATCTTATGACCCTGCTCCCTATCTTCTTAATTGGCCATTTTTAGGGTATCTGTTCAAATTTCTGCTAGGCAGCGCATTTCTGGAACTGAGATCGCCCACTCCCAGCTCATTATGTGGTTTAAGATGAAGCCCCTTAAAGTGGAGTTTGCAAAGTCAGGTCCTCACACCCCCAAGCACATCCAGCATTCCTAGCCTCTGGAAAGGATGAGGCTGCGAAGAGGCCCGAAGGGTTGGCTTTTTTTTTTTTTTTCTTTTTTTCTTTTTCTCAAGACAGGGTTTCTCTGTAGCTTTGGAGCCTGTCTGAGAACTAGCTCTTGCAGACCAGGCTGGCCTCAAACTCACAGAGATCTGCCTCCAGAGTGCTGGGATTAAAGGCATGTGCCACCACTGCCCAGATCCAAAGACATGGCTTTAATCAAGAAAGAAACTTACTTTTCTTTGGGGTGGATTTACACTAAAATACATAACTTAGTTCTACTTTCTGTTCCCGTCACTATGGACCTCAGATGCTGCCTGATGATATTCTTAACTTTGGAGTCCATGAAAATACCGTGGCCTGTTAATACATCAAAAAACGGTGAACATAATGGTTACAAGGATGTTAGGTCAGACACAGATGGGCAATGACTAACTGCTTATAGGGCCAAAGACGGCCCTAGATTAGCTGTAGTTAGACTCTGGACCTGCAATTTCCCAACATCTCCACGATCACTGGAATTTTAATAGAGTAATTGACCTTTGTCGAATCTCCAATCTACAGCAGCACAGGGTCTTTTCAGCAGCACAGACAGTGAGCTCCCGGAGGTCTGCCTGTCTCAGGCACACACAGCTACACTGGCTTTTGTGGCGGGGGGGGGGGGAAGAGGGGGGTCTCGGGTTTTAAACTCAGGTCCTCGGGCAGCAAGCTCTGTCCTCCACTGAGCCACAGCCCCACCGCGTCATTGCTTAAATGCCTCCTTATCGCTAAAGCAACGTCAAATGGGCTGCCGTCTCCACAATGTGGACAAAGAAAAAGAGGTTGGGGGGAGGCATTTGGGAAAAGTGGCTGACAACCTGAGATCTAAAAAGTGCCACACCCCACGTAAATAAAGCAGCAAGCAATGGTGACTAGTGGAAACTGGTGTGATCAGGAAATGTCAGGAGCTCTGGGGCCTGAAGTCCAAGAAGAGTGAAGTAGGACGGCGGGCATAACAAGGCAGGAGCCACACCTGTGATTTTAGTCAGCATATTCCCATTCTGGAAACAAGGGACATCATCCACTCATCGGAAGAGAAGAGAGTAGAATCTGGAAGAAAAAGATAATAGGAGGGGGCTGGAAGCAGACAGTCAGTGCCCCCCTCCCCAGGTAGCAGCCAGGAGCTGGGACTTCTTCACACAGCGGTGACTTGGGCATGTTCTAGTAGTAGGGGAAAGAAACTGTACTGCCTGCGTACGGCGTTAAGGTCTCTCTCTCACCACCCTGCTTGTCAGAACATTATGTCAGCCAATTCTTTAAACCGTCAGGCTTAGAAATAAGAATATTACGTACATTGAAGACATTTTAATTGACTTGCCTGAGAGCTGGAAACTCACCTCTTGTAAAGCTCGGCACATTCCTCAGAGTTGCCTTCACTTCCCCGGCGGCCGAGGCAGGCAGGGAAAGGGCCTCCTTGCTGCTAACACATCTCCAGCTCGGCCAGCTCACCAAGTTGCCTTCTGCTGAGCTCTGAGACTAGGCCTGCGGTGGTTGCCTGGAAATTCACAACCACACAAATACAACCTCTCCACTTGTCATTCTAAAAATCTCCCTTGAAAGCCCTTTTCTATCAACCATTTTATTTCTGTATATCAGTTTTACTAGCCATGAACACTCTCCTCTTTAAATGGAAATAATTTAAAGTTCAATTTTTTTTTTCAGATATTTTAATTCTCACTTGCTAGTATTCTATTCCAAAAAAAAAAGGAGAAAAGGAAAGGAAGGAAGGAAGGGGAAGGAAAGAAGGAAAAAAAGAAAAGAAAAGAAAAGAAAAGAAAGGAAAAGAAAAGAGAAAAACAAATCTCTAAAAGGATCAGAGAAGGACTGATGTAACGCTCAGAGCTTAGGACTAGGTTCCAGCAGGTACACGAGTATAGACTGTAAGCTCATTTCCTTGTTAAAATATATGACTCCATAGATGTGGAATAGCAGTGTAATTCATCTGGATTTCCAAAAGGTGTTTGGCTAAGTTTCAGGACTAGGAGCGAGGTGAAGAAACAGAGACTGTATAAGGTTGTGTGGTTAGACTAGCTCACATCTGACAATACCCAGAAGGTGTTGATGAATGAATCCTCTACATTTTATAGAAAGGGCTCTAATTTTAACTTTGCCCAATTCATCAAACTTATAATCACACATAGTGACACAGGATATTAATTTTACAGATGGCCCAATTCATCTAGTGCAATGCTAGGCACTTAGTTCAATAAATGTTGAATTTAATCAAGAGGAAACTGTCCATATTTTATATGATGGAATCACAATTGTGAATTAGTTCATTAGGCAGAAAAGAAAGTAAAATGTAAATACAATAACATAGGAAAGGGATAAATGAATTCTGCCCTCTTGGACTCAAATAATCAATTTTAAAAGTATGGCATTAAAAAGGTCAACTTAATATACTTTTACAATATAAAAACAGATTGTAAGCTAAACATGATTAATAAATGACTTTCCTCTCCCTACAAAGTAAGTAGAGTCCACGTAGCATTATTTACTAGTTACAAAAGATAATGTTCTGTTCACCTCTGCTGTATGCAGACCACATCTGGAAACTGTGTTTTAAGCTAGAAACTGCTTCCAAAGAGGATCATTAATCATGAGCCCACAGAGTCAAGGGAAGGAAGATTGCTAGTCTCCTAGTGGGGGAGGGAGTATTCTGCATTATGTGGGTGGGCCCGAAGCCATCCCAAGTGTCTCTGAGTAGGAAGCAGAGATGGGAGACCACAGGGTGATCCAGGCTAGGCTTTCTCTTTGTTTTTACCTGCTTTTAAATGAATTTGCAATGGAATAAGACATGGTGCTTCTCCTCACAGGAAGTTTGCGGTTTGTGGCAGACTATGACCTGAGTAGAGAAAACCTGGCCCACTGTAGTCCTGCCACTGTGACAAACTGACACAATTAAATATTGCTTGGTGGTTTTGTTTTATTTTATTTTATTTTATTTTATTTTATTTCTTGCAGGGAATTAAACCCACGGCTTTGTGTATGCTAAACATGTGCTGTTCCACTGAGCTATACCTCACTCACAAATTATCAATTTTTTGCTTATTTGTTTTCTGTTTTTCAAGATAGGGCTTCTCTATAGCTCTGATTATCCTAGAACTCATCTCCAGCTCGGCCTCAAACTCATAAAGACTCACCTGCCTCTGCCTCCTAAGTGCTGGGGATACAGGCATGCACTACCACAGTCCAACCCAAATTATCAGTTCTTAAAACAACATAATCTTATTATCTTCAATCCTAGGGGTTAGCGATCTAAAGCTGATCTTGATAAGTCAAGGTTAGTCAAGTCAACCTCCTTGCCTTCCACACTTGGTTTCCCCTTTGCATTGTTCTGCCCGCTAAAGATGCGATGAAAGCCACCAGAGGTTAGGAAACTTGAACCACAGCGAGGCGTTTTAATTCCTCACAGTTCTGGAGTCTGTAAACCCAAGGTCAAGGTGCTAGCAGGACTGACATTTCCTGAGGTCTGTGTTCTTGGCTTATAGGTTTCTGCCTACACAGCTTCCCTCTGTGCCTTCATGGGCATTCCAGGTGTCTCTTTCTCTTCTTGTGATAATGCTTCTTCCCTAATAATAAAGCCTTACTCTATGAATTTATTTAACTTCATTTACCACCCTCAATGCCCTGTTCTCAAACACAGTCATATTGTAGGTAGGGCTTAAATACATGAATTTAAGGGAGCACAATTCAGTCCATAATAGTCATGTAATAGTCATGCAATCTAACATTTTTCCACTTTACAGGGAAACTTGAGTGCCCACTTCTCCTACCACAAAACTCAAAAAATGCATGCTAAATGAATGGATTGATAGATTTTGGATGAATACTAAGGCACTGATTCCTGTAGCAAAATTCAGAGGAAATGCTCACTCAATCTGACACCTCAGAGAGATTTTCTAGAAGATTAACACCTAAATGATCAATTCGGAAAAGAGTAGAGAAAATATTAAGCATCGTGTAGCCAAACACTCAAATTCAAACAAGAAATAAAGGCTTGGAGAAGTTAAACCTTGCCATAGACCCTAACTCCCTACTGTTGATCTAGGACCCGTCTCGTGAGTTAAGGGTTTGCGTTCCGTGGGAAAGCTACTCTGGAAGTCAATGATGACGGAGTAGGCTAAGCAGAGAATGGAAGGACTATGGCTCATCAGACAAAAGCACCCCCGGGGACTTGAAAAGCAAAATAAATGAAGCGCCATGTTCCAAATATAAAATGAGGAGGAGGTATACAAGGGTGGGAACTTTCCCTCTTGTCTCCAGAACGGAGCATGCACAGTCTCTAATTGGCAAGATTATTGTGCAGTTTAAAAAATAAATGAGCTTGGCATGGTGGTGTGCCTATAATCCCAGTACTTGAAAGGCTAAGACAGGAGAATTATGGGTTCAGGGCTAGCTTGGGCTACATAGTACAGCCCTTTCTTTAAAACAAAACAGAAAAAGATGTTGAACTTGTCATGACTCATTACTATAGCAGAAGGAAGTTGAGAGCCACCCATGTTAGAGGCCACAAGTAGAATTTTTATGTATTGATTGGTCCAAAAGCTGGCATATCACTTGCACCTCAGAAATCTCTTCTATTCTCATATATAGTTTGAAATGATGAAAATTAGATAGTCACCCTTAGATACTGTTACTTAATATATTAAGAAAGGAGAGTAGATCTCACCATATCATAAATTGCTTTCAATAATATTTTATCATATGTAGTCACTTTTGTGATGCTGTTTTTTTAACCTTAGAAGGCTCCCATATGTTGCAAAACATAGACACTGTATCACACACACACATACACTCACACACTCACATGCACACATGTAAGCACATCACATATATGCACACACATGTATGCACACATATATACATGCACACACATACACACATACATACATGCACAGACAAATGCATATACACATAAATACACAAGCACACAAAAAAACCGAAGACGTGAATGACATGAAAATAATGCCAGAGAAGATGGGATAAAAGACTACTCCAAACTCCATGACAAAATGTTTGCCCTTACTGTCACAGACACACTCTCAAACTCTCACTGACTCTATCAGCTACTGTGGCTGAAGTCCAACGTCAGCAACTGAAAATGATTGAGTCTGGGTAAAATCTGCCTGCTGTTATCAAACTCTGTTACTCCGTGCGCTTTCTTAGGCAGCACGTTCTGCTCAGTGAATGAGTCAAGCTGGAGCTTACGCTGTGCAGTTGGAGAGGCCGCTCCTCCATTTGAGGTCTCACTGGGCTGTCGGTCCTGGCTGGCTTCTTCCTGGTGGAATTTAACTAACGCCTCTCTGCTGGAGGCTGATCACTGCTTACTTTGCAGGTCTGGGAAATGTGCTTGGCCTGTTCCCCATATGCTCTGCCTGCTGGGTTTTGCAGATCTGAGCCGGGTTGTGGATTTATTTAGTTCCAGGAGACTGGGGTCGGCTTTTCACATTCCTGGGTCTTATATGTCTGAAAACCTTCGGTCTGGCTTTCAGAACAATCCTACGGTGTAACCCTAGCTCCTGAATGGTAACATAAATTTGGTAATAATAATAAAACAGAATCAGGGAGCTATCAGAGACTATTAGCACAGACCCATGAATTAAGTCCAGTTACAGCGAACCTATTCAAGAATAACGAACTCCACTGGGATAGAATTGAATTCAAGACCTCAGCCTTGCTGGCACTTCCCACATCCACTTCCTCTAAATATTAAGTTTTCCAGATCCATACTCAATTGATGTATGTCCCCCAGCTTGTCTTTGGGTGATCTTCTAAAGGAAAGCCAATTCCACTAACAAGAAGCCTGATAGTTTTTAAGGTCCAGGCAGCCAGATACCCATCCAATTATAAAAACAAGTATCTCTCTATTGTCCCCAAGGACACAGATCTGTTTCTTTTGATCATAATGACATCTGCAACCTGGCACATGATAAATATTCAGCAAATATTTATAAATACAAATAAAAAGGCAATTTAGATTAACAAGTGAGTCCATGCAACATATGTGACTTTATCTGAAATGCTCACTTCAAGGATCGTTTAAGATATTGTACCTGAAAACATCCATGAAATCCTAACTCCTGGGTTACTGAAGTAGCTCAGCAGGTAAAGGTGTTTGCCAACAAGCCGGATGACCTGAGTTCAATCCCCAGGTCCCACATGATGAAAGGAGATACCAATTTTCTCTAGTTATCCACTGACCTCCACAAGAGTGTGCTGGCACACAAACACCCATACACACAAACACATTTACACACAAGGACATAAAGGTCATTTAAAAAACCTAAATCCCAAGTCCTTTATAACTGAGCATGTTGGATTCTCCAGTACCATAAACCAGTTACCTTGCACCCTTCCTTCAAGCAATGTTCTCTAATAGATGCGGAAACTCCTGTATGTCCACTCCAATAGACTTCAGTTCTAGAAAAACCTGTTTCAAAAGAAAAATGTGCAGTTGACATGCTCCACCGTTGCTCTCAGTCCCCCGTCCATTGATGGTACCTCTTTTAGGGGACCCCAACCTGCAGAGGCCCAGCACCCTTCTGAAGTCTTGTGCAGTGCATTTCGCACGTCAGGGTGTTGTGGTTTCTGCCACCTTCCCTCCAGACACTGGCCACCACCTCACATTGTCCACCAACCGTCAGAACTTGCCTTTCTTACACTGGTCTGTCTCCGCAGTACAAAGAGGACCTGAGTTGCTGCATGTATGTGGGCATGCTCTTGGCAGGTTACTGTTTAATAAGGTGTTTCCTGGCTCCTGAGTGGACACTTCATTTATCAGACCTACTGCATCCATTCTTGCAAAATGACAGGCGCACACCAGCTTACTGAGGTCTCTTCTCATTGTAGCCGTGTCAATACCTGCATACTTCCCTGTGCCAGAGTCCAGCTCACCCTGCTTCACTCTGATGCCCTCGGAGACTTTGGCAATGGCCTCTTCTCTTTCTCTCTCTCTCTGTCTCTCTGTCTCTCTGTCTCTCTGTCTCTCTCTCTCTCTCTCTCTCTTTTTCTCTCTCTGCCTTAGGGAAGACTGAGGAGATAATTGTAGGGTTTTTCCTAATATGTTTCATAAGAAATAATTAGGCTAAAAGAGATGTTGCTGTTCTCACAGCTAGCATTGAATGATTAGTGACGACAATTTAGGATCTAGAGGGTCTAACGTGTGTGTATGTTTGGTTTATGATGTATACATGACATCATTTTGAAGAATAGCTGAACTCACTAGTAATACAGTCTAGATCCATCTCACTAAACTGTGCTGAGACACCCTTTACACTGCACAGTGGGTTCTGACAACTGTTTTGTCCTCTACCCTTGGGGTTATGTGACATCTAAAATGACCTCAACAGGTCTAACCTGAGCTTAGCCCTCAGTCCCATCAGGATGCCCATCTTTCCTTTGGGAAAAGCAGGCCTCAATCCATGACTCATGCTTTTTTGGGTGGGGAATTTACTTCTTATTTGAGATTCTTCCAATATACAGAACATGGGCATCCTCTACTTTCTATCATTTTCATTGCTAGGATAAAATGCTTTACACAGGCATCTTAAGGGAGAGTTATTTTTGACTGACAGGTCCCGGGTGCAGTGCAGCCTGGCAGCGGGAGATTGAGGCAACTTCAGTCAGAAAGCCGAGGGAAGCCAGGTGTCGAGGTACACGTCTTTAATCCCAGCAGGCCGAGGGTCTCTGTGAGTTCAAGGCCATCCTGGCCTACACAGTGTGTTCTATGGCAGCCAGGACAATAGAGAGAGAGACCCCATCTCAAAAATAAATGAGTAACTAACAAAACTAATATATAAGAAGGCAATGGAGAACAAATCCTTATGCTCAGCAAGTTTTCACTTTTCCATGCAGTGCACTCCCTGAGCCCAGCTGTGCAGTCACATGTCTTGCACAGGGTAGGCATACACACATCTAATGTCTCACGAAAATTACCTCTTCCCTAAACTCAGTGGCTTAAAGAAACTATTAATCATGAGTTGACTTCTTGAGAGCGTAGCCACTAAAGTGAGGGCTGCCATTGGGCAGCTGCTGCACGGTAATCGTTCTAGAATGTAGGCTTCGCGTAATTCAAATACCTTCAATATCCTTGCCGTGTTACTCTGATAATTGCTATAACAAAATGCCTACTGAAAGCAACTAGTGGAAAGAACGGTTTACTTCGGGCTGCAGTTGCGAGGGTGCAGCTACTCACGGCAGGGAAGGCATGGTGAGGAGAACAGCCAGCTGTGGGGCAGGAAGGCAGAGAACGGTCTCATGGCCAGAAGCAGACCGAGATGGGTGCTGGCGCTCACCTCCTTTTCATTTTCTCTTTCTTCATTATAGGCCCTGGTCCATGGATGTATCACTCACATTCAGGGGAGCTCTCTTCTCCCCAGTCAAGTGTCTCTGGAAGCATTCTCCGGGTATGTCTGTCTCATCCAGTCCAATTGACCGTGAAGCTCGGTCACACACAAGCTGAGTGAACTTACAACCAGTTCACGTGTGGTTCAAGAGGGACTCACAAATCAGCCTCTCACTTTACCCTATACATTTACTTTCTCTTCCCTTTAAACCATCACATCATGATTAATCGACCCCTTCCCATATAAAGAGCAAATTGTTGACACAACAACATAATTCTAATTTTTAAGTTCTATGTAAGAACTATGCTAATCTCAAGACTTATTGCTTACACATGACTTTTCTGTTTGATAAAAACGCAATGGTTAATAATGAAGGCCTACTTCTTTCAATATCTTGTTTACCAGTGTGTTGATAGGCCATGTCAGACTATCTTTTCTGCAGAATAAGCTAAGCTTCTAAACACAAACAAAGGGATGTATTCTTCTGAGGCATTTTGTTGACAATGGATTTTTGTTCTAGGCAAAAACAAAGTTTTTTTTTTTAATAAGTAATGACTTCAACTACAGAAGAAACATTTAAAGACAGAAGTATGTTGGTAGAAGTCAGACTATTTTTATAGCTCTTTGTGAAAGATTTTTTAAGGAATTAAGAGACTGCTAAATATAAAAATACTTTTAAAGAGTTATGGTTCTTTTTAAAAATATGAATTAAAGAGTGAATCAGCTTTTCTTTCTGAGGAATAAATAAGTCTAGAAAATGCTTACAAATGAATACATTTTCCAACTCAGAAAATAAAAGTCTATATATTCTTCACAATCACAAAAACTGCTGTGGGAAACCAAGGAGTTTATGGGTTAAACTATTCTGGGATCTTTTGGTCAGTCTGCGTCACTTGGGCAGGCTGACCCACTGGTACCTGAGCAAACACCATAGGGTTATGTAGTTCAAGCCCTACCGAAAGGGCTGCTGAAGGCGAGAAATGAAGCTCCCTTTTGAAATCTGAGGGCTTCTAAGTGTCGCAGACATCCCAGCTGACTCCACACATCCATCTTCTCCCCAGCCTACTGGCAGGGTACTGAGACACCAGGTGGGTGAATCAGGGCCCACGCAGATTCACATCCCATCTCCAAACCCCACCACACTTGACGTCTGGCACTAAATTCTAGAGAACCACTCCTCAAGCCACCCATGACCGTCCCGCAGTAGCGTTGGCCCCAAATCACTTCCTGCTACATTTCCTTTCTTCATTGCCGTGAAGGAAGTTGTGATGGGGCATGAAAAGCCAGTGTCGGAAGCCAAAGCATACACTCGACTTGAAAATAACATTCTAATATCCTCCAGTTAAAAAAAAATAGTTTGACTTATAATTTGAAAAGTCAGTCTAAAAATTTAGAAACTACCCCCAAAGAGCACAGGACAGAATACAGGGCGATGAAGAAGAGTGAAAGGGGCCCGGGGCTGAGGCAGGAAGGCTCCCGGGTTGGAAGAAGAAAGTTTGATGCTTTGCGTCACTCAGCTCTAGCCACGGTCTTTTGCCATAGCTCAGAAGAATGAGGGGTGGGTGGGAGAGATAGACAGATCAACAATTAAAAGTACTTGGTGCTTTGCCAGAGAACCCAGGTTCTGTTCCTACCATCTGTTCCAGTGAATTCAGTGCCCGCTTCTGATCTCTATAGACACCAGGTACACATACACTCAGGCAAAACACCCACACCCATGAAATAAAAATAAATAAACATCTAAACTAAAAAAAATGAGGCAAGAGGGTCAAACAAATAGTCTTTGCTTATATGAATCCCATAAAAATAATTTATAGTGATTAATAGTTTATATTAGTAAGGATAGTTAGGAACCAGGCTTATATTTCATTAGTCTCTCTAACACATCAAATATTTGAATGCGGTATTAATTCAAAAGCATTCTTGTTAGGGAATTCAGCTGGAAGGCAGTAGCTTTCTACCCCATGTAGGAGAGCACATGCTCACACACATATGTGTGTATGTGCAGAGCACTCAAGAAAACACAGAAGAGAAAGATGAGTAGCAAAAAACAGCTAAGAGGAAAGTAGGGCTGAACTGGAAATCAAAATAAACTCACATCTGAAATGAAGGGATTAATAAAATAGCCAAAGAATAGTCCCCAGACATCAAAGTAACGCAAGAGCAGGGGCGTCTTCCAATCCCCCACGTGGAATGAGGGATTCATTTTCCTGTACCAACTGCAGCAATATACACAAAGCCGGCCTTCCGTTCTAGTCATAACAAAATTTGCTCGAAACATATACAGAGCAAAGGAAAGAATTTTGGTTTTGAATATTGAGAATTCAAGAAGAGAGAAATTATTTCCTCTGAAGGCTGACTACAGTAGATATGTGTGTATGCACAGACGTGCACACTGTATATATATTCGGAGACTAAATAAGTAAAACTTCTCTTTCTTTTATCCTGAGAGCCTGAAATAATCACGCAGTTAGTTTTACAAAAGAGGCTGTAAATGTTCACGTTAATAGGCCTCCAGTTAATGGGGATTAAAGAGCAAAAAGAGAAGTTCTAGCTGCAGGGTTTTTGTTTTGTTTTTAACAAGAAAGAGTCCCCCGAGTGAATTTTGTGACGTCGTGGGGAAACAGTTGGTAGTGTTCTGTGTATATGAATATTGTTTGCAAAGCTACAAACTGGATACGACAATTGCAGTATACGTTTTTCACTATAACCATTAATTAAACTAAGTTAAATCTTGTTCATAAAATGAACTTATTTCCAGTGGAAGACTCTTTCATCGGGTGATCAAATCCAACATCCTTAGTAATGTGACAGACCATTGTGATACTACCCTAGAAGGGATGCCATGAAAAATATATCACATAATTTATATAGGGTTCTCACTAAAATCTTTAATCTACACATAATCATGAGAAAACTATCAACGATTCAACACATGATTAGTTCCCTAAAGCAGTGGGAGCCAAAGCCTTCAAAAGTAACAGTCACTTGGGAGGTAGAGACACGAGTTCAAGGTCAGCTGGGTCTATATAGTGAGTTCCAAGCGATCCAGAGCCATATAGGGAAGCCCAGTCCAAAGCAGAAAAGAATCACTAGCCGGTGGTGGCACACACCTTTAATACCAGTATATGGGAGGCATAGATGGACAGTTAGATCTCGGTGAGTTTAAGGTCAGCCTGGTCTACAGAGCAAGTTCCAGAACAGGCTCCAAAGCTACACAGGAAAACCCTGTCTCAAAAAACAAAACAAAACAAAACAAACAAACTAAAAACCCATATACACCATATATAGTAGATAATATCAGACATCAAAATAACTATGATAAAGGACATTTGGGGGACAACTGGAGAAACAACATGGATGTAAGGTCTATTCTACATGTGATATTATCTACTTGATATTCCATTACCGGGATTGTTTAAAAGGAGATTATTTCTTTCTTGGGAAATTCAGACGGAAGTATTTAGTAGCAAAGTGTCATGATTTCTGTAAGTTACCTTCAGACATATATGCGTGCATATGCGCACACACCTGTAAGTACAAACATATAGAGAGGGACATTAACAAGTGCTGCAAGGGGTCAGCAGTGGAAAAATCTAAGAGAAGTGAGTTTTCATTTCACTCTTTGAACTTCTCAGCAACTCTGAAATTGTTAGGAACACTGGATTTCAAAAGGCCCATAAAAGAAAGTTCTCCTTAGAGAGTATTTCATATGATACATAACAGAATGAGACTATCTTCATTTTGAAATTAAGAGTTTTTCATCAATGGCCATAAAAGAAAAAGATACTGGATACTATATGTCCCTTTCTATATATTTTAAAAGAACATACTGGTTGTGGTTCTATGAAGCATTCTTCTCATATATGCGCGCGCACACACACACACGTGCGCGCACACCCACACACACAGATAGATAGATCTATATAGCACGGTTAATAAAAAACACAGAGACAGGTATCGGGGTTCATCTTGAAGGTCAGAAAGGCATAACAGCCAGCCACTGACTCTTGCCTATACCTCAGTCTGAAATGGCGATCCTGCCTCCAGGAATCTCAGAATGAGACTGTACCTGAGAGCTGTCTCCTCCCATCTTATATTCCCCGCTAGTACCGGAATTAAAGGCATACACCACTACTGCCCAGTTTCTATGGCAAATTAGTGTGGCTATTGGGATTAAAAGTGTGTCACCACTGCCTTGTCTGTAAGGCTGACCTGCAGGGCTGTTTTACTCTTTGATCTTCAGGCAAGCTTTATTTATTAAAATGCAAATGAAATCTCACTACAGATCCATATATAATGATTGTATAATATAAAGACTCCACAACAGCCATTCTCAAAAAGGAGCAGAATATCTGGACAGCTTGTGAAATCCCATATTGCTGGGCTATAGGTCAAAGCTCCTGGTTCAATAGGCATGGGAAGCAGTTCCGTCATGTTCATTTCTAACACAGATGAGCTGAGACTATGGTCAAGGACCACCCTGTGTGAACAACAATAGATCAATCTGGATGGACTGCAGAGAACAGAGGGATATGTTAACTAATACCATGGAGATGTTCTCAGTGAAATCAAACTTTACATGTCTAAAATATGAAAACCTCTGTGTTTCTTAAATAAATGTGTTACCATTAAAAGAAATGCAAGATGAAAAAGAACATATCATTCAAAAGATATGATGATACATCAACTGTTTGCAACTTGTAAAACTACTTTCTGCTTTTTAAAAAAAAAATTGCAAGGACTTTGAGAGCTTGTTCAGAGGTTCTAGAGAGGAATGCAGTTACTTGAATACCCTTGACCGAAGACTGGTCCTCCTCTATTGGGGGGGGGGTCATCCTGAGCACAGCTTCAGAAGGGACGGCCATGGCACACCTTTAATCCCACTCAGGAGTCAGAGGCAGGAAGATATCTGTGAGTTCAAGGCCAGCCTAGTCAACAAGACCTAGTTCCAAGACAGGCTCCAAAGCTACAGAGAAACTGTGTCTCGAAAATCAAAAACAAAAACAAAAAAATTACAAGGAAAATATATCAAAATAGTTTACTTTAATGGTAAAAATGCCACATAGAAATAATGGAAGTATAGCTTAAAAACAGCTGAATAGGGAGGCCATATGCATTGATCATCATCGAGAAATAGACTATGACCTGTGCCCTACCTAAAGTGTTTCCCTTACCATCGTGTGAAAGTAGCCACTCTGACCAGCTATATATCTTTACTACCTTACAGCAGTTTCGTCCCTTTGGAGATCAGCTGCACACTACTGCTGCTGGAGATCATGTTCTTGACATTCCCCCAAGTGAAGATCTTCATCATCTTATGGTTTGCTGCACAGTATTCATTTGTACAGACATTGTAAGACTTATCATTTCTTTTCTAATGGATAAATTACCTCTTCCAAATCCAAGGTTACCTCCATTACAAAGCTACCGTGGACTGGTGAGGTGAGTTTCTAAAGAGTTGACTATCAAGTGTTTCCCATTTAGTCACTGGGTTGTTTTCCAGGCTGAACTGAACATTTCAAAGATACTCATACATTCCTCTGTCTTAGTTCTATTGCTGTGAAGAGATGCCATGACCACAGCAACTCTTATAAAAGATGGCATTTAATTGGGGATTGCTTGCATTCAGAGGTTTAGTCCGTTATCATTAAGGTGGGGAGCGTGGCAGCATGAAGGCAGACATACAAGGTGCGGGAGAAGTAGCTGAGCTTTCCACATCTGGATCAGGAGGCAACAGGAAGAAAGAATGAGACTTTGGACCTAGCTTGTGCTTCTGAAATCTCAAAGCCCAGCCCCAGCGATACATTTCCTCCAATAGGGCCATACTACTTCAGTAAGACTACACCTCCTAATAGTGCCACTTGGTGGTCAAGCATTCAAATACATGTGCCTATGAGAGCCATTCTTCTTCAAACCACCACACCTTCTTTGACCATTTCTGTCAAAAATTATTGTCAATCCCAGCGGTGGTGATGCACACCTTAATCCCAGCACTCGTGAGGCAGAGGCAGGCTGACCTCTGTGAGTTCGAGGCCAGTCTGGTCTACAAGTGCTAGTTCCAGGACAGGCTCCAAAAGCTACAGAGAAACCCTGTCTCAAAAAGCCAAATATATATATATAGTTGAGTTTTGTGATGTGCCTGTTTGGTTTTAATGGAAATGAGGTCATTTTGCTAATTGGATCCTCCAATTTGGAAATATTTAAATATAGAACTGTGATTAATTCATTAACTAGGTGCCCAAAATTACAATGTTTTAACCTAAAATTTTACTGCTAGAATGTATTTGTCAATTTGGAATTAATATTTATAAGTCGAATTGACCTATAGTATCCCCTTTTCTTTATAAATTCTCTTTTTAAAATCAATATAATATTAACATCATAAAAATAATTTGGAGTAATGATCCCTTTTTAATAGCATGGACTTTCTGAACAAGTTGTGTTTAGCTGCATAGAAATAAAGAGGCCTGAAACTGTTTTGTTTGTCTTTGTTTTAAACATTGTTTTGTTTAAAACATCTGTGATTTCTGCTAAGGGGCTGGGAATAGTATATGTTTTATATAAATGACATCCTTCTCTTCCAGGTTTTCAGATGTAGTCCCACAGAGCTAAAGGGATTTCCTCATGATTCCTGTCTGCCTTGTATCTCTCCACTAACATTTATTTGGCATTTTTGTGCCTTGTTTGATTAGCTTATCCAAGCATCTTACCAACTTTATTGTGTTTTAAAGAACTTTTTATTTGGTGTATGAGGTTCTTCTGTCTATGTGTTGCTTTCATTGGTTGAATAAAGAAACTGCCTTGGCCTTTTGATAGGGCAGCACTTAGATAGGCGGGAAGACAGAACAGAATTCTGGGAAGAAGGGCAATGTGGCAGACACCATGAAGCTCCCGCCCGAGACTGACGCTGGTTAGAATCTTTCCTGGTAAGCCACAACCTCGTGGTGCTACACAGATTATTAGAAATGTGTTAGATCTAGATGTGAGAGTTAGCCAATAAGAGGTTAGAACTAATGGGCCAGGCAGTGTTTAATTAATACACTTTCTGTGTGGTTATTTCAGGGGCTAAGCTAGCCGGGCAGTGGGACACAGCCTGCTCCTCCTACAACATTTATCAAAGCAAAGGAAAGTTGATTCTTGGCCAATATTATTTGCACCAAGTGCTGGCAAGAGTGTAGAGCAGCCCACTTCTCCTTCGCTGCCGGCAATGACTGTCAGGTCCAAAAGAAACTAATTCCCAAACTCCAAAAGGGCAGACCAAATACAGAGAAATGGGCTCAGCCTGGACTGTAAGAGGGTTTCTAGCAATTAGATGAAAGGCACAGACACTGGAAAAGTCAGTTTCCCTCCATCAAAAGGAGTCATTTCCCTTACCTCTGGCAGAAGGGACATATGGCTACCATGGTACTTATTAGTATATCAGCATTCATGCTAGCCTCCAGGGTCCCTCAGTGTCACAAGTACCTGTTACACATTTCAAAGTCCATGCTAGCATCCTGCCCTTCTCACCTCTTCCGCTACCCTAAACTCCAGACACATTGCAGGCTTTCCTTCACACAGCTACTCATTCTTCTTATAACCTTGTTATTCTCACTGCTCTCTCTCTCCCTCTCTCTCTCTTCCTCCGTTCCTCTGTCTCTCTCTCCGTCTCTCTCTCATGTATATGTATCTGTATATGTACATGTATTTGTGTATGTATGCATGCATGTCTGTATAAGTATATTATGCATGCATGTCTGTATATGTATATTATGCATGTATGTCTGTATATGTATATGTATGCATGCATGTCTGTATATGTATATGTATGCATGCACGTCTGTATATGTATGCATGCATGTCTGTATATGTATGCATGCATGTCTGTATATGTATATGTATGCGTGCACGTCTGTATATGTATATGTATGCATGCACGTCTGTATATGTATGCATGCATGTCTGTATATGTATATGTATGTGTATATGTATACATGCATGTCTGTATATGCATACGTATACGTATGTGTATATGTATGCATGTCTGTATATGTATACGTATACATATATATATGTATGTGTATGTGTATGCATGCACGTCTGTATATGTGCTCCTTGCTCCTCTCGCTAGGCTTTCTCTCCTCTCTTTCCTTCATTCCCGGATATTCTCCCCTCTCTCACAGACAGCCCTGGCCCTATCCAGTCTACTGGCCATGTTCAATCTACTTCCCTCTCTGCTCTGGACTCTTCCAGATGCCTCTGGCTGTTCTCTCTCACATATCTACAATAAAAATCTTCTCCTTAGCCATACCATGGGCTTTCATGACATCATTTTATACGGTGATACAGCCACTTTTGAAATCGGATTAGAAGAGAGCACAATACTAAATCTACTCTAGCGTGTCATAGAGCCAACAACTGAGCTCTGGTGTAGTTACCAGAGAAATCAGAACCTTTCAACTATTCCAGAACTTTCACAGAGATGTTTTAAACAGTTGTATTTACAATTGCAAAAACATGAGCAAAACCAAGGTGATTTTTATTAGGCATATGGGTAAACAAACAAGGCTCCCCCAGAGGACGGAATGGTTTTTGGTGCTAAAAAACAAACCAGCCATCAAGCCATGAGAAGACACAAAGGAAACATAGCTGCATATTACTAGTGAAAGAAGCTAATCTGACAAGCCTGCATACTGTGTGATCATGATTATATTACATTCTGAAAACCAGATGCTATGACAGCAATAAAAGATCAGGAATGAAAGGAGAGAACAGGAGTATAGAAGGATGTTGACCACAGAGGAGATACGAATGAGACAGAACTGATGGTCCTCGTGCCTCCAGCTCCCCAGTGCTGCCACTATAGTCGTTATGAATTCCATAGAAGCTTAAATAGTGAAAATACTCTGACATTATAAAAATGTACTCATGCCATTATACACTGACTGAAATCCTTAGGCCACAGAGTAGAACAAACAGCACCAAGCGTGAATACTGGTGAGTTGTACTAATTATTGGTCTCTACAGGCTCGTCCAGTAGAATCCATGCACTTCCACGGTGGTAAATGTTGACAACAGAAGGGCTGTGCATGTGTATATGAGGGCAGAAGGTTTATCGGAAATCTTTCATCCTCGTAATTCTCTTATGAACCTCAAAACTGTTCTAAAAATTAAGTCTATGAAATAAAAATATAAACTTATTGGTGATGCACCAAGCACTAAGCCTGAGCTTTTGTGTAATTTTACAGAGAGAGTGCACACATGGGTACATGCCATATACTTGTAAGTGGAGCCCTCTTTTCACCTGGTAAAATACTGTAAAGATTGTCAGTCATACGTACACAAATGTGGCCCTTCCACAAGCATCTTTTTATCAGTGCTCTCAAGCTGACCTGTCCTTTCCTACCCCATTTGTATGTATAGATGTTACATACATTTATTTGCAAGAGACCTTCTCAGAATAAGTGTTTTAAGTTATAACTTAATGCATTCTAGAAGTTCCCAAGTAGTCTAAACTAGGGGTCCTCTAGATTAGGTCAACCTGAGGACTTGTCTGTGGGCGATTACCTTAATTGGGTTGAAGTGGAGTGGGAAGGTCCACCACAGATGAGTGGCACCATTTCATGGGCTGCGCTCAGAATTAAGTAAGAGGAGATGGGGGAGGAGAGAGAATAAGAAAGGGAAGGAGGGAGAGAGGAAGGGAGGGAAGGAACAAGGGACAGAAGGAGGGAGGGAGGGAAAGCAGAATGGAAGCTAAGTCCAAGCACCCGTGCATTAGTTCATTGCTCCCTGGTGTGGATATAGAAGAGTCCCTATCACCCTGACTCCCCACGATGACAGGCTGACCTACAGCTGTGAGCTTCTCCCTTCAGTTGCTTTGGTCAGCGCAATAGGAAATGAAGCACGGCCAATCAAATGTTTCTACCAGTGTACAGCAGCACCTGTAGATCTGTCTTATTGTGAGGACACAATCTAAGTGTGTATGTCCTCAAATGAGCACTGTAGGGACATTTAATTAGCAATAGGAAGACATAAATATTGAGTGGCTCTCATCCTTATGTGGAGATATACCTCTGTATTTATCTATAAAAAGTAAATAAACAAAAAACAAAAAGAAAAGTTCACCCTTTTCTCTGATGAATTCACCAAAAATCATAGTAATTTAATTGATTTTTAAGGTTCACAGATATTTATAGACTTTTAAATTAGAGACCAAATGACCATTAAGATAGCAGGGTAAATATTATCAGCAGGAATTTATGACCACAAAGTGAGCGGTTTGAAAGTGTTGCTTTCCAAATTTTGCTCCATTTAGTTCAGGACATCTCCCATCCACTTTACCTTACTGTGCTTTAAAACATCCCCTGGTTGTTTTGTGAAATACTGAAGGTTACTGAATATATAACTTATTTTTGCAAATCAAATGTTTCTTTAAAATTCAACAAATTTTCAATGAGGTTTAATTAGGCAGAGAAGTGATTCAGAACTCATTTTAAAACATGCATGATAATTAGGGAACATCAAAGAGTATTGTCACATTCTAAACAGTAAACAACTGACTCTTAATGATTTAACGAATTCCGAATTTCACCAGAGAGACAAAGAGCCGAAGCCTGTCATCTTGAAGGCAAGTGTGTGCTAAGCTAACAAGCCCTCATCTCAAAAAGTACTCACGCCAGTTATTGCATTTGCCATAGCAAAGGTCAAAGGTCATGCATTTAAAAAATTTTATTTTAAAAAATTATCTTCTCTAATTTTACATGCCAAATTCATTTCCCTTCCCTTCCCCTCCTCCTGCTCCCTCCACCTTTCCTCCATCCCACCCCCAATCCACTCCTCAGAGAGAGTAAGTCTTCCCATGGGGAGTCAACAACATTGCTTTGAGGCAAGACCAAGGTCCTCCCCA